>SAXG01000010.1:600000-1163483 GCA_012932865.1 Amylostereum areolatum
GGCATCTCCGCAGTTTTCGCTACCCCGTGGGAATCGTGCCATCTGCCAGTCGCGTCCGCAGTTTTTGCTACCCCGTGAGACTTACTTTCTGCATTGAATATTGAAGAATTGCAACACAACGACCAAGTACCTTCCGGTTCTAATTAGTGAAAGGGGTTTCTTCGGCACTTGCTAGAATGCTGTTTCCACCTCTACCACAGCACACAATAATACACAAAAACACAATATAATAACTCAGTTCATACACAAAAATTGCACAGAGTACGCGCTCGACTCGACAGGGATAGCATGGATGAGTAATATGTCATACTAGCACACAGCATTGCATGAGTGAGTAGTATGCCATACTAGCACAAAGCATTGCATGTATGAGTAAGCTCCCCTCAATGAAATGGAGAATCCATGTCACTTTCCTGGTTTTATGTGTACATTGTGATCATGTGACCAAAAAGCGGAAGTGACGTAGTTCGCGTGCAGTTTGGGCAGAACTGCACGTCAACTACCACCGCGGGCAGAAGTCCATTTTAGCGCTGACATAAGGGATTTGAAACGGGGACTGAAAGTACAAATATCGTAGTGAGCTTACCTTGATCACTACACTCGGGAAAGCATGAGTTAGGAATGCGCAGTAGCCGTGAACAAAGCAAAAGAAAAGGCATCATTTCGAACGTGTATTTACCCGGCGGAAACCCATTAGACACGTGAGGTTTGCGATCTGATATGACCGACCCGAAACCCCAAGTTTGTAATGGGTCTTATTTTGAGCTGATACATCTTGTTTGGGAGTGATCTTGGGCGCAATAAAGCTTAGCATTTCAACACTATCCACATTGGGAAAAGATCAGTTCGAAGTATCAAATTTCAAATCTGTAAAACCATCAGCACCGACCAGCGCGCCCGCCAAGGCACTGATCTTGTGCTGGTGCTTTATTTAAAATTTCGGATCAGTTGTGTCCTGATACGGACATGTTTGGAATGTCAAGCTCCATCACGCCAAAAATCACTCCCAAACAAGATGTAATTGTCACGGATCACTCCTTTTCTCTCTTCGTTTGCAGACCTCGTACACGCGACGTGTCACGGCACATGACTTTCCCCCGCATCACATGCTCTGACGACATCACTGCCCGGACTTCCGAGCGGAACTCCGTCCCCTTATCTATGACATCATCGCTCCGGACTTCCGTCCTCCGCCCCATGACTCCTTTCCTATTGTCTCCCCCTGCTCGCACCACTATTGCATCGCATCGCACCATCGCTCCCACTTGTATATAAGGACAGTGTTTCTCTTCCCTTTCCCTTAGACTGTCCATCTCGTTGTACGGTACTGTAGCCTGTGTTGCACTACCCTAGGCCTGACACTCTCGAATCCATTTGTTCTCTCTCGCTCCTCCCCATTGTCGCAACTTAGGCGGTTCCATTGGTCTCATAAACTGTGTTTCTGACACCTGGACAGTCTACCCCTACACCTACCTCGCACCTCTCTCCCCATCTACCTCTGCTGTCTCTACGACGTTAAAACCCCTACACCACGGATCTCCCAAATGCACCAGTCTTCCTCCCATTCGACGATAAACCGATCACCCCCTGAGACGACGCACCGCTCCCCTGCCCTTGGTCTGACGCCGTCACTGTCAACTGTGTCGTGTCCGTTCAGAACCTTTGCAAGAAGGATCCGTGGACCGCACATGGCGTCAACTTCCGTGTCTTCGAGTAGAGGTGGCACAAAGACCACGGTACTGTCGTTCTCGCCCTCTACACTCGGATTACTATGTGCATCAACGTAGATCTTGAATGCCTCGAGTTCACCCTCCACGCCCCTACCTACCATATGTACCTCATCCAGAACGCCCCCAACCCGATCCTCCAGACAAGCTTCATCTCCGTCTCCCAGTTTAATCGCTGGACCCCCGAATCCACCCCACCACCAGTCCTCCGTCCCACCATCAAGGGTAAGACCCTTCATCGCTGCCACCACGAACACAAGGTCCGCCAGGCAGTGAAAGCCGGCTACCTCACCCAGAAACTCCTTAGTCGTTGCCCCGTTGCGGCCGACTTCTTCTAGAGCCATCGCTTCCCAAACCTTCACCCATCCCCCCACCCCCGAGTTCCCCCCAGGTATCTTCCGCGACTACTGCCCACACGAATACTCCGTCCTCACTTCCCTAGACACCAAGAGACCGGTACATTGGGCCCACAACCCTCCCGAAGAAAGCAGACAAGACTGGTACTTTCAAGGAGGCGACTATCTCACAGACGAAGACTTTGATCTCGCAACCGACGTCCTCACCGCCTTTCCTCGACCCACCCACATCCTCTTCCCCACCACCCCACCTGATCCACTGTCCTCTTCCCCCCCAGGGGATTCAAGTTCGACAGCGTCACCAAGAAGTGGTACGCGTATCGACAAAACTGGCAAGGAACACCAGGGCGCACAGTAGTTGAGTGGCAGCCCTCTAGTACAAACCCTGTTCAGGATCTCTGGTTTTGGAGACACAACCAGGAACTCGTCACACCCCTCGACTTCCAAGTCGCGCGTGAAGTCCAAATCGAGCTTGACAAAGCTGAAGAGCATTGCAAGGAACTCCGACGCCAACAAGAAGCAGCATTCACCCGATCCCTCGACGTCGCCCTCCCCGCTGACAAAATGTCCGACGAAGAAACCAAACCCTCGACCACCTCCAAGCGCGAGCTCGGCCCCAAGCTGAAGCCCTTCAAGGGCGACAGACGTGACACCCTCCGATTTGCCCTAGAGCTCCGTATGTTCCTTCGTGTTAACAAAGATGTTTACACCACAGACGATGCCAAGATGATGCTCCTCCTCAGCCTGATGGAGGGAGACACGGCGAACTCCTGGGCCATGCACCGCCGCATGGAGCTCTTTGCCGATGAAGACAAGAAGGAAGAAGCCAAAGACTCCGGCAAAACACCCCCAAAGCTCCATTACAGCACCTACAAAGAGCTTTCAGATAGGTTTGGTCGAGATTTCGTACCCATCGAACCGAAGATGGAGGCCCAGCATAAGATCAACGAGCTCACGATGACTACTCAGGACGTCACTGACTTCATCACCGAGTTCGAACTGCTGGCAACCATGACGGAATACAACGAGGAAGCGCTGATCCACTTCTTCAAGAAAGGACTACAGCGAGAACTTGGCAAGCAGGTGGCCCGGTCATACCCATTCCCCACCAACCTTGCGGAGTGGAAGGAGCGCGCCCGCCGCATCAACTACCAATGGCTCGAAGAGAACCCGGAGAGGAAGAGCAGTCAGTCCAAGGGGGCTGTCGCGCTCACCTCAAACAGTTCTGCCAACGACTCCTCGTCGTGCCAAGTCGGTGCCTTCACCAAAAGCTGACAGACGACGAGCGCGCAAAGATGATGCGTGAAGGCAAGTGCTTCATGTGTTGACAGGCCGGTCACGTCTTCCATGACTGCCCTAACCACGACTCGAGCGCACGACGGGTGGGCGCATTAGAGACTGGATCCAAGGCCCCTCCCCTGCCGACGAGCACGGTTCTGCCCACTGCGAAAGCGACCCCCGACCCGTCCAAGACCATCGTGGCGATCACTCGCCAGCTGAAGGATCTGGACGCAGAAGGTAAGGAGCAGGCAGTGGCACTGTTGAAGGGTATCCTGGAGTCGCAGGATTTTTGAAATGCCCCCCAGTCGCGTCGTCTGGTGGAGGCAAAGGACTTTTGGTATCATTGTCGAATCGTTTCGCTGTACTATCATCTATGCATACCTGTGAGCAATCATATCCCTTGTGTTTGTATCTGTCTACCGTCACCAAGAACAGGCAAACACCATCGATCACGCTCAAGGTCAAACTGATCGGACAAATTACCAAAAGAGAAATCGACGCAGACGTGCTGCTTGATAGCGGCGCAGAAGGAATCATCCTGAACCGAAGCTTTGTTGAACGCAAGAAGCTTACCACAAGAAGACTAGAAAACCTGTTCCCCGTGCGTAACATGGACGGCACTGAGAACATCATGGGCTGGGTACGCGACACAACAACCCAGTGGATCCGGATATACTCGCAAGATTCAAAGGCATACCATGAGGAAGAAGCTGAGTTCTTCATCACCGACATTGGCGATCATGACATGATCCTTGGAACAGACTGGCTCGACGAGCACAACCCCACTATAGACTGGCAACGAGACCATGTTGACATGTTCCGCTGCCCTCCCTCATGCACTCTGTCCGAACCTCCTGTGACAAACCTCGCAACCAAGCCACGGAAACCATCATCGGTCCAATCACAGTGTAAGGTTGAAGCAGGTAAAGCCCCAAGGACACCTCTCATTCTGGACGATCTCTTCCCAGAGCCAATGTATGTCTCCTGGACCCCGACCCCCACTTATGTCATTCCTGCGCGTAGAATCAAAGGTGTTCGTGTTCACACGGTCCATTGCTCCCCTCTACCCGCGCGACTCTTCACTGAAGATGACGACGAGCGGCCCATGGTATTCCGAGACTGGGAGATCAATGGACTACGCCACACTGGAACTCTCCCTGAAACCGACGATCTTAACCCAGAGGCAGTACCCATCCGCGCGGGCTTCACAAAAGCGCAGGAACTTGCAGAACATTCAAAGGAGAATGCATGCCCGCAAACCTTCGAGGACCTAGTTCCCCCTCCGTACCGCGACTTCGCACCTGTATTTGACAAGAAGACCTCCGAGCGGCTTCCTGACCAACAACCATGGGACCATGCTATCGACATGAAAGACGGCTTTGAACCCAAACCATGCAAGATCTACCCCCTCTCACCTTCCGAGCAGATCGAACTTGACACCTTCCTCGATGACCACCTGAAGAAGGGCTATATCCGCCCATCAAAGTCACCTCAGGCAAGTCCCTTCTTCTTCGTGAAGAAGAAAGATGGAAAGCTGCAGTCCCATACAGGACTATCGGGAGTTGAACAAGGGCACTGTCAAGAACAAATACCCTCTGCCGCTGATCTCTGAAATCGTTGATTGCCTCAAAGGTGCAAAGATCTTCTCAAAGATGGATGTTCGCCTGGGGCTACAACAACGTCCGCATCAAGGAAGGCGATGAGTGGAAGGCTGCGTTCAAAACGAATCGCGGTCTCTTTGAACCTACGGTGATGTTTTTCGGACTTATGAACTCCCCTGCGACATTTCAGGCAATGATGAATGAACTGTTCAAGGATCTCATCGACTCAGGCAAGGTCATTATCTACATGGACAACATCCTGGTGTTCACTTGTACCATAGACGAGCACCGCGCCATAGTATAGCAGGTTCTGCAGTGTCTGCAAGACAATGACCTTTTCCTCAAACCGGAGAAATGCGTCTTTGAGCAAGACTCCGTTGAATACCTCGGACTCATCATCTCGCACGACAAGATCGCTATGGACCCCATCAAGGTAGCAGGTATTCAGGACTGGCCAACACCCCTGGACGGTCAAGGACGTACAGTCCTTCCTCGGGTTTGGTAACTTCTACTGACACTTCATCAAGGACTTCTCCAAAATTGCATGACCTCTGTTCGACCTGACGAAGAAGGACTACACATGGAATTGGTCAGCGGAATGCCAGACAGCATTTGACGCACTTAAAGCTGCGTTCACCTCCTCCCCTGTCTTAGTTATGCCTGATCCAAGGAAACCCTACCTCATTGAGGTTGATGCCTCGGACTTCGCTACTGGGGGCATCCTTTCGCAGAAAGGCGACGACAGCCACTGGCACCCAGTGGCGTACCTCTCCAAGGCCCTCTCGGAACCCGAACGGAACTACGACATCTATGACAAGGAACTGCTTGCAATCATTCGTGCACTTGAAGTGTGGCGCCATTATCTCGAAGGAGCCCCTGACGCAGTCAAAATCTGGACAGATCACAAGAACCTGGAGCACTTCAAGATGGCGCAGAAGCTGAGCCGCCGACAGGCACGTTGGGCTCTTTTCCTCACTCGATTCGATTTTTCGCTTGTTCACAAACCAGGAGTATCCCATCGCCCGGACCCAATGTCTCAACGACCTGATCACAAGCACGGCTTTGAAAATGACAACAAGGAGCACGTCTTGCTTGACCCCAAGTACTTCCAGATACGCGCAACAAGGCCAGGAGCAGTAACCTCCCTCGGCGATGTTGAACTCCGACGATGTATCCACGACTGCAAGACCAAAGACATCGAGGTTGTTCAAGCTCTGGATGCCATCTTACGGAATGGACCATGTACACTCGTCAAGAACCTTCAAGAGTGGAACTATGAAGAAGGCCTGGTCCTATTCAGAGGAAAAGTATATGTCCCTGCAGATGACGAGTTACGACGCGACATTGTCAATATGTACCACGAATCGCCCCTAGCTGGACACCCTGGTTGTTTCAAGACCTACGAACTTGTGAGTCGTGAATACTGGTGGCCTGGCATGTCTGTCTTTGTTCGCGACTTTGTAGCAGGATGCGCAACCTGCCAGTTGACGAAGACGCAGAGCAGCCGACCCCACGGCGACATGATCCCGAACGAAGTACCTGATCGACCATTTGGCGTCATCTCCACCGACTTCATCGTCGAACTCCCTGACTGCGAAGGCTATAACACCGTCAATGTCGTGGTTGATCACCTCACCAAGATGATGGTTACCACCCCGTGTACGACCAAGATCACCAGTGACGGCACGGCTGACATCCTTTTCGACAAGGTATACCGACACTACAGCCTAGCAGACAAGATCATCTCGGATCGAGGACCCCAATTTGCTGGACAGGTAATGCGTACACTCAATGAGAAGCTCAGGATCAAGTCCACTCTCAGCATGGCGTATCACCCACAGACAGATGGCCAGACTGAACGTGAAAACCAGAACCTCAAACAGTTCCTGCGAGTATTCTGCAACTACCGACAAGACGACTGGGTGAAGTGGTTGACCTTCTTTGAGTTTTCTCACAACTCCCTGCACCCATGCAGCTACTGGAAAAGCTCCTTTTGAAGTCCTCTACGGTTTCCTTCCCAAGATGTACCCGTCCGTAAACCCGTCCTCAAAGGTCCCTGCAGTTGAAGAACACCTCCGTCAACTTGAAGAAGTCCGACAAGAGATCAAAGCCAGCCTAGCCCGTGCATCGGACCTGATGAAGCACTATAACAGCGATACGGTCAATGAGTCGACACAGTTCGCCGTCGGAGACAAGGTTTGGCTTGAAGGCAAGAATCTGAAGACGATGAGACCGAAAGCTAAGCTCGCCGTCCAAACGATTTGGACCCTTCGAGATCATTGACGTCATCAGCCCAGTCAACTACCGCTTGAAGCTGCCGAAGACGTGGCGAATCCATCCAGTCTTCCACGCCTCGTTGCTCACCGCGTACAAGGAGACAACCGCTCACGGGCCAAACTACGAACAGCCACCACCCAACCTCATTGACGATGAAGAAGAATACGACAGTTGAAGACATTGTCGACTCCAAGCCAACTTGTAACAAGAAAGGTATTCAGTACCTCGTCAAGTGGGCCGGCTATCCCGACTCCGAAAACACCTGGCTCCCGTGTTTGTCGCTCTCAAAGGTTACCGACATGATCGACGCCTTCCACAAGTGCCATCCAAATGCGCCCCGCCCTGTGCATTCCCTCAACATCTCCTTTGACAATTTTCTTGCATCTACCCTTGCAGATTACATTGCGCTCCAGGCGAAAGCTGCATCTTAAAGGGGGGGTAATGTCACGGATCACTCCATTTCTCTCTTCGTTTGCAGACCTCGTACACACGACATGTCATGGCACAGGACTTTCCTTTGCATCACATGCTCCAACGACATCATTGCCCGGACTTCCGAATGGGGCTCCACATCCTTATCTATGATGTCATCGCTCCGGACTTCCTGTCCTCCGCCCCATGACTCCTTTCCTATTGTCTCCCCCTGCTCGCACCACTATCGCATCACATCGCATCATCGTTCCCACTTGTATATAAGGACAGTGTCTCTTTTCCCTTTTCCTTAGACTGTCCATCTCATTGTACGGTACTGTAGCCTGTGTTGCACTACCCTAGGCCTGACACTCTCAAATCCATCTGTTCTCTCTCGCTCCTCCCATCATCGTGACTTAGGTGGCTCCATCGGTCTCATAAACTGTGTTTCTGACATGGGTAAGGTCCTGTAGATGATCCTGCAGAAAACAAATAACGATTCTTAGGGTGCGAAGGGAACAGATTCATCCACACGATCCGCATCCTGACGTATGTGTGGTGTCTTTCAATGGTTTCAAGACAACCTTCTCAACCAGGGATGCAGTACTCCCAAACAGACAGGCCGGCCATCTCTGTGTTCCCAGGACGCAGGCGATAATCAGTGAGGAAGTTGCTGCCCTCGAAGCCGTCCGGTGTTATCCTGACATTCAAAGATAGCGAATTGTCCGGGCCTTCAAGTTTCGCTGTTTGTTTCTTCGACAGACACATCCCCTCGCGCCTCCGCCGCTGAGTCAGCACTCTCGTGAACAGTCTCACCACTCTCGGTATCGACTACTTGTATCCCTTCTGGTGGATCAGAGAGGGCCACGTCGCCGTGTCCGGCCTCGTCACAGACATCACTAGGCGGAAAAAACCGATCCATGTCCCCCCAGTACAACACCACGAAGCTATGCGACGTGTAATAGTCGCCGCCGCCGACGATGAAGCTCATGACCTGAGCACTTGACAGCTCTAATCTCCCAGTCATTGCTGTTTATACACCAAATAAGAAAGCTTCTCCTAATGTCGGCATGTGACTCCTCACAATCACCTCCGTCAGGACGAAGTTTTCGGGTCTTTTTGATCAGCGGCCAAGATTGCCTGGAGACCGTGGTACAGATTGAGGCCGCTCTTCGTGATGTAATCCATAATGTAGTAGACGAGAGCTTTGGCAGCAGGCCCTGAACCTATAAACTTGATGTCCATGCTGCTTTGTAATAAAAACAAGACAAGGTCATTGAAGTTGTTGATCCAGGGATGCAAGCGGCACAACAGTATTGATCCTGTATCTTCGTCCAACTCGGTAAATGAGCGTGTACTTCCATCGACCCGCATCCGACAGTGGGCATCATCCCGGGGTTTGTCTGGCTTCAAGTACTTCCAGCACGTCTCACGATGTTCATGCCAATTGCATGCGATGGAAAGGTCACGTACAAAAAGCTTGAACCTGTCTTCAAAATCAGCGAGCTCGGAGTCGCTCATGGTATCAGGGGCGCCGAGGAGGGGTGGTTGTTCGCGGATCACTGTCAAGGTCAGGACAGGTTGGCGTCTGTGCATTGATGATAGGTTCCATGTCGGGAAGTTCGCATTTTATCATAGTCTCCAGCCATCCGAAAAGTGAAGCTTTGAACACGGGGTCTGTGTGCATTTTGTCACGCAACTTCTGCGGAGAGAGATTACCTTTCAACCATATAAGCATATGACAGTGAAGTGTACCGTGCCCTTGGGCCTCAACTGTGCCGAAATATGCATTGCACAGTTCCAAAAAGGCCTTCCCCCCATCGATGTCGTAAAATCGTCGAAATGAACTGAGAGATAACCTTGTCGAAGAAAATAGCGGCTTCCGCAGGATGTTCGGCGACTTGCTTCGCGCGCTCCCACCCACTCATGTGGTCAAATGCTTTGGGATCGCCTTTACAGAGGACGTGGAGCAGGCGCGAATGGATATCGGAGGGATTGAGTGACGAAGAGACCAGGGAAATCAAACGATTTTAAGAGGCCTTGGATCCGACTTCGCATCTGCTTCCTAGAGCCAGTTAGACCCGCGGACACCTTTGCATATAACCTTTATTTGGTCGACAGCATGGGCAATCTTCTTCTCTTGTCGATTAGACGGCTTTGCGTTCGGATCCTTTGACCACTTCTTCTCCATATCTGACAGAACATCTGCAGAATTCATCAGTACATCAGCAACTTCGTGATACTTACTTTCGGCTATGCAAAAAGAGGTTGACCGGCTAGCCTCCAAGCATTGGATTGCATTCCAACATACATAGGCAAAGTTCGGGTCCGCAGCGAAGGGCGTGTCGTCCATCATAATAAGATTCTTCAATTGATGCTGCATGGTGAGGGCATATTTACCTGTGCAACTAGAATGGTTGAACCCCTCTATACCCCACGGATCCAGATGAGGAAATGCAAAGGTGAGCATTCTCGGGTCGCGGTCAGAGAGTAACCCGCCTCCGTCATTGACCTGGATGAAGGGCTTGCGCTCAAGACACCACTGCACATGGTCTAGTCAAACAAGTCTGTCGGTAACACATATCCCACCAGTCTACTAACCCGATCTTAACACAGGTCCCACAGTGGGCCCATGGGGTCTAATTATACATATGGTCCCACAGGGGTCACTCCTACACTTGTGCCCTCAGAAACCTGCCAGCTCTCCGGCCATCCGACCATCCGACCATCCGACCATCCGACCATCCGATCCTCCGATCCTCCAATCCTCCAATCCTCCAATTCTCCCATTCTGCCATTCTCCCATTCTCCCATTCTCTGATTCTCCGACTCTCTGACTCTCCAACACAGCCTTATGCGACAATCGTATCAATCATCATACCCACAGAACCTACCTCAATCTAGTCTCAGTACTATAGTCATCTCAGTTGAAATAAATATGTATCATGCAAAGGCCTGTCAGAAACGCAGTTTATGAGACCAATGAACCGCCTAAGTCGCGACGATGGGAGGAGCGAGAAGAAAATAGATTCGAGAGTGCCGGGGTCTAGGGTAGTGCAACGTGCGCTACAGTACCGTATGACGAGATGGACAGTCTAGGGAAAAGGGAAGAGAAACACTGTCCTTATATACAAGTGGGAACGATGGTGCGATGCGATGCGATAGTGGTGCGAGCGGGGGGAACAATAGGAAAGGAGTCATGGGGCGGAGGACGAAGGTCCGGAGCAGTGATGTCATAGATAAGGATGCGGAACCCCGCTCGGAAGTCCGGGCAATGACGTCGTTGAAGCATGTGATGCAAGGGAAAGTCATGTGCCGTGACACGTCACGTGTACGAGGTCTGCAAACGAAGAGAGAAATGGAGCGATCCATGACATTACCCCCCCTTTAAGACGCACTTTCGCCTGGAGCGCGATGTCATCTGCAAGGGTAGATGCGAGAAAATCGTCAAAGGAGATGCCAAGGAAACGCACAGGGCGGGGCGCGTTTGGATGGCGTTTGTGGAAGGCGTCGATCATGTCGGTGACCTTTGAGAGCGAGGAGCGAGGGAGCCAGGTATTCTCGGAGTCAGGATAGCCTGCCCACTTGACGAGGTATTGTATGCCTTTCTTGTTGCGGGTCGGCTTCGAGTCGATGATGTCTTCAACGTCATATTCTTCTTTGTCATCAACGAGGTCAGGCGGCGGTTGTTCATAGTTTGGACCATGTGCCGTTGTCTCCTTGTACGCGGTGAGCAGCGAAGCATGGAAGACTGGGTGGATTCTCCACGTCTTCGGCAGCTTCAGGCGGTAGTTCACTGGGCTAATGACGTCAACGATCTTGAAGGGTCCAAATCGTTTGGCAGCAAGCTTAGCTTTCGGCCTCGTCGTCTTCAGGTTTTTGCCTTCGAGCCAGACCTTGTCTCCAATGGCGAACAGTGTCAATTTGCTGATCGTGTCACCATTGTAGTGCTTCATTAAGTCAGATGCGAGGGCAAGGCTGGCTTTGATCTCTTGTCGGACTTCTTCAAGTTGACGGAGGCGTTCTTCAACTGCAGGGACCTTTGAGGACGGGTTTACGGATGGGTACATCTTGGGGAGGAAGCCGTAGAGGACTTCAAAGGGAGCCTTTCCAGTGGCTGCATGGGTGCGAGAGTTGTGAGAAAACTCGAAGAAGGGCAACCACTTCACCCAGTCGTCTTGACAGTAGTTGCAGAATACTCGCAGAAACTGCTCGAGGTTCTGGTTCTCGCGTTCGGTTTGGCCGTCTGTCTGTGGGTGATACGCTGTGCTGAGGGCGGACTTGATCCCGAGCTTCTCGTTGAGTGTACGCATCACCTGTCCAGCAAATTGGGGTCCACGATCCGAGATGATCTTGTCTGCTAAGCCGTAGTGTCGGTATACCTTATCGAAGAGAATGTCGGCCGTGCCATCGCTGGTGATCTTCGTTGTACATGGGGTGGTAACCACCATCTTGGTGAGGCGATCGACCACGACATTGATGGCGTTATAGCCTTCGCAGTCAGGGAGTTCGATGATGAAGTCGGTGGAGATGACGCCAAATGGTCGATCGGGTACTTCGTTTGGGATCATGTCGACGTGGGGTCGGCTGCTCTGTGTCTTCGTCGACTGGCAGGTTGCGCATCCTGCTACAAAGTCGCGGACAAAGACAGACATGCCAGGCCACCAATATTCACGACTCACAAGCTCGTAAGTCTTGAAGCGACCGGGGTGTCCAGCCGGGGGCGATTCATGGTACATTTTGACAATGTCGCGTCGCAACTCGTCATCTGCAGGGACATATACCTTTCCTCTAAACAGGACCAGGCCTTCTTTGTAGTTCCACTCTTGAAGGTTCTTGACGAGTGTACGTGGTCCGTTTCGTAAGATGGCGTCCAGGGCTTGAACAACCTCGATGTCCTTGGTTTTGCAGTCGCGGATACGTCGTCGGAGTTCGACATCACCGAGGGAGGTTACTGCTCCTGGCCTTGTTGCGCGTACTTGGAAGTACTTGGGGTAAAGCAAGACGCGCTCCTTGTTGTCGTTTTCAACACCATCCTTGTGATCGGGTCGTCGAGACATTGGATCCGGGCGGTGGGAAATTCCTGGTTTATGAACGAGCGAGAAGTCAAATCGAGTGAGGAATAGAGCCCAACGTGCCTGTCGGCGGCTCAGCTTCTGGGCCGTCTTGAAGTGCTCCAGGTTCTTGTGATCTGTCCAGATTTTGACGGTGTCGGGGGCGCCTTCGAGGTAGTGGCGCCAGGCTTCAAGCGCACGGATGATCGCAAGTAGCTCCTTGTCGTAGATGTCGTAGTTCCGTTCCGGTTCCGAGAGGGCCTTGGACAGATATGCCACTGGATGCCAGTGACCGTCGTCGCCTTTCTGCGAGAGTGTACCTCCAGTAGCAAAGTCCGAGGCGTCGACTTCAACGAGGTAAGGCTTCTTTGGGTCAGGCATGACCAAGACGGGGGAGGAAGTAAACGCAGCTTTCAGTGCGTCAAACGCAGTTTGGCAGTCCGTCGACTAGTCCCATGTGCAGTCCTTCTTTGTCAGGTCAAATAGGGGTCGTGCAACCTTGGAGAAGTCCTTGATGAAATGTCGGTAGAAGTTGCCAAAGCCGAGGAAGGATTGCACATCTTTGACCGTTCGTGGTGTCGGCCAGTCCTGAATACCTGCTACCTTGACGGGGTCCATAGTGATCTTGTCGTGCGAGATGATGAGTCCGAGGTATTCGACAGAGTCTTGCTCAAAGACACATTTCTCCGGTTTGAGGAAGAGGTCGTTGTCTTGCAAACACTGCAGAACCTGCCGCACTATGGCACGGTGTTCGTCCATGGTGCGAGTGAACACCAAGATGTCGTCCATGTAGATGATGACCTTGCCCGAGTCGATGAGATCCTTGAACAGTTCATTCATCATTGCCTGAAACGTCGCAGGGGAGTTCATAAGCCCGAAAAACATCACCGTAGGTTTGAAGAGACCGCGATTCGTCTTGAACGCAGCCTTCCACTCGTCGCCTTCTTTGATGCGGACATTGTTGTAGCCCCAGTGAACATCCATCTTGGAGAAGATCTTTGCACCTTTGAGATGGTCGACAATTTCAGAGATCAGTGGCAAGGGGTATTCATTCTTGACAGTGCCCTTGTTTAATTCTCGATAGTCCTGTACGGGACGCAGCTTTCCATCCTTTTTCTTCACAAAGAAGAAGGGACTTGCCTGAGGTGACTTTGATGGGCGGATATAGCCCTTCTTCAGGTGGTCGTCGAGGAAGGTGTCGAGTTCGATCTGCTCGGAAGGTGAGAGGGGGTAGATCTTGCACGGTTTGGGTTCAAAGCCGTCTTTCATGTCGATAGCATGGTCCCATGGCCGTCGGTCAGGAAGTCGCTTGGAGGTTTTCTTGTCGAATACAGGCGCAAAGTCGCGGTACGGCGGGGGGACTAAGTCTTCAAAGGTTTGCGGGCGTGCATTCTCTTTTGAATGCTCTGCAAGCTCCTGCGCTTTTGTAAAGCCCGCGCGGATGGGTATTGCATCTGGATTAGGACCATCGGTTTCAGGGAGGATTCCGGCGCGGCGTAGTCCATTGATCTCCCAGTCTCGGAATACCATGGGCTGCTCGTCGTCGTCTTCAGTGAAGAGTTGTGCGGGTAGAGGGGAGCGATGGACCGTGCGGACGCGAACACCTTTGACTCTGCGTGCAGGAATAACATAAGTGGGGACTGGGGTCCAGGACACATATGTCGGCTCTGGGAAGGGGTCGTCCAGAATGAGAGGTGTCCTCGGGGTTTTACCTGCTTCAACCTTACACTGTGATTGGACCGATGATGGTCTCCGTGGCTTGGTTGCGAGGTTTGTCACAGGAGGTTTGGACAGAGTGCATGAGGGGGGGCAGCGGAGCATGTCAACACGGTCTCGTTGCCAGTCTATAGTGGGATTGTGCTCATCGAGCCAGTCTGTTCCGAGGATCATGTCATGATCGCCGATGTCGGTGATGAAGAACTCAGCTTCTTCCTCATGGTACGCCTTTGAATCTTGCGAGTATATCCGGATCCACTGGGTTGTTGTGTCGCATACCCAGCCCATGATGTTCTCAGTGCCGTCCATGTTACGCACGGGGAACAGGTTTTCTAGTCTTCTTGTGGTAAGCTTCTTGCGTTCAACGAAGCTTCGGTTCAGGATAATTCCTTCTGCGCCGCTATCAAGCAGTGCGTCTGCGTCAATTTCTCTTTTGGTAACTCGTCCGATCAGCTTGACTTTGAGCGTGATCGATGGTGTTTGCCTGTTCTTGGTGACAGTAGACAGATACAAACACGGGGGATACAATTGCTCACAGGTGTGCATGGATGATAATACAGCGAAACGATTTGACGATGATACCAAAAGTCCTTTGCCTCCACCAGACGACGCGACTGGGGGGTGTTTCAAAAATCCTGCGATTCCAGGATGTCCTTCAACAGCGCTACTGCCTGCTCCTTGCCTTCCGCGTCCAGATCCTTCAGCTGGCGAGTGATCGCCGCGATGGTTTTGGATGGGTCGGGAGCTGCTTTCGCAGTGGACAGAGCTGCGTTCGTTGGCAGGGGAGGGGCCTTGGACCGAGTCTCTACTGCGCCCACCCGTCGTGCGCTCGAGTCGCGGTTGGGGCAGTCGCGAGAGACGTGACCGGCTTGTCGACACATGAAGCACTTGCCTTCACGCATCATCTTTGCGCGCTCGTCGTCCGTCAGCTTTGCAGGGCGGGTCGAGGTGTTGGTGAAGGCGCCGACTCGGCGCGACGAGGAGTCGTTGGTTGAACCGTTCGAGGTGAGTGCGACAGCCCCCTTGGACTGACTGCTCTTCCTCTCTGGGTTCTCTTCGAGCCACTGGTGGTTGATGCGGCGGGCGCGCTCCTTCCACTCCGCGAGCTTGGTGGGGAACGGGTACGACCGGGCCACCTGCTTGCCGAGGTCACGCTGAAGTCCCTTCTTGAAAAAGTGGATTAGCGCCTCGTCGTTGTACGCTGACATGGTTGCCAGCATCTCAAACTCGGTGATAAAGTCAACGAGGGGCTGTGGGGGACGTGATGATGGTCTAGAAGAAGTCCGCCGCGATGGGGCAACGGCCGAGGAGTTTCTTGGTGAGGTAGCCGGCTTTTACTGCCTGGCGGATCTTATGTTCGTGGTGGCGGCGACGAAGGGTCTTACCCTTGATGGTGGGACGGAGGACTGGTGGCGGGGTGGATTCGGGGGTCCGGCGGTTAAACTGGGAGACGGAGGTGAAACTGGTTTGGAGGATCGGGTTGGGGGCGTCCTGGATGAGGTATGTGTGGTAGGTGGGGGCGTGGAGGGTGAATTCAAGGCATTTGAGATCTACGTTGATGCACGTAGTGATCCGGACGTATAGGGCAAGGACGACAGTACCGTGATCCTTGTGCCACCTCCACTCGAAGATGCGGAAGTTGAGGCCGTGCGCGGTCCAGGGATCTTTCTTGCAGAGGTTCTGTACGGGGACGGCGTCGGACCAAGGGTAGGGGAGTGGTGCGTCATTGCGGGGGGTGATCGGCTTTCCGTTGAACGGGAGGAAAACCGGTGCGTTCGGGAGGTCCGTGGTGGGAGTTTTTAACGTCGTAGAGACAGCAGAGGTAGATGGAGAGAGGGGTGCGAGGTAGGCGTAGGGGAGACTGTCCAGGTGTCAGAAACGCAGTTTATGAGACCGATGAACCGCCTAAGTCACGGCGATGGGAGGAGCGAGAAGAAAATAGATTCGAGAGTGCCGGGGTCTATGGTAGTGCAACGTGCGCTACAGTACCGTATGACGAGATGGACAGTCTAGGGAAAAGGGAAGAGAAACACTGTCCTTATATACAAGTGGGAACGATGGTGCGATGCGATGCAATAGTGGTGCAAGCGGGGGGAACAATAGGAAAGGAGTCATGGGGCGGAGGACGAAGGTCCAGAGCAGTGATGTCATAGATAAGGATGCGGAACCCCGCTCGGAAGTCCGGGAAATGACGTCGTTGAAGCATGTGGTGCAAGGGAAAGTCATGTGCCGTGACACGTCGCGTGTACGAGGTCTGCAAACGAAGAGAGAAATGGAGCGATCCGTGACAAGGCCTTTTGGTTTAGCTCCGATTAGTGCGGCAGATGCCGAAGGCATCAGATAACATATTGAGTTGACTTCCAACATCTTCACTATCAACATCCACCATCTCCAGTACATCCTGACCATCCTCAGCTTTAGAATATGACAAGGACCACACTCTTCACTTCCTCGCGCATCACACAACATAATGCCAAACGAAACTGGTATGGCACTGTGACTTTCAAGAAGGGGCCAATTCTCGACAAGATCAAAGTCCGTCGCCCGGACAAACTCACAGTCGAGAAACGAGATAATAGTACTCGACACAACTCTCTCACTGATTACACCCCAAACCTTGATAATGTTGATGACTTTGATGTCGATGCCGATACCAATCCTCACTGGCAACCACCTCCACCTCCACCGCTTTTCCCTCAACATGCTGGGAAGGTCGGCGACTATTATTCTGAGTAAATAATCTATTGACTTTATTTCATCGCAGACACAAAATATGCTCATGAAGGAGTGGAAAGTCCGTCTCCGACTCTTCATTGCCATCATGCAGAAGAGGGAAGCTCTGATGTCTGCAAAATGTGTTGACTGTGGGGATGGAGATGGCAATTGGCGCTGCAAGGACTGCTTCGGATCACCCAATGTTTGCTCTGAATGTCTTCGCAAAGACCACATCCGACACCCCTTCCATCGAGTCCAGCGGTGGACAAGAGGACACTTCAAAGGAGCATGGCTCCAAGACATCGGTGTTTTTATTTCTCTAGGTCATGGAGGAAAACCCTGCCCGTTACAAGAACCTCACGTCTCAATCTCGTCAACCAATTTAACTACACCACCTCTTCTTCCGGCACCTCTTCCGACACAGCGTTCAAGGGCATCCGACACCTCCCCTCATTCAGCCGTCCCTCTATCACTTCGTAACACAGGTCAATCCCACCTTCCGACACCCTCTCCAGAAGCCACACCCCCTCCTCATTCACCACCCCCAAACACTTTGTCTTTGATACCACCGACGACTCCCACCCAACAAACCTTTACTCCAAATCTTGCAGGTACCACATCCCCCGAAGAAGACGATGACTTTGAAGACAATGATACTCCATCACCTGCCCCTGATCCGATGGCTCCTGGTCCCCAGGACTCTCTTGGCAATCGGATGATGGTCCTCGTACACTCTACAGGTGTTCATCAAATGGGTGTTCATTTCTGTCAATGTGACGGTGCTGCAAGTGCAGATCTTCAACTACTCGCGCTTGGCCTGTATCCTGCTAGCGTCAAAACTCCGAAGACCGCCTTCACCTTCTCTGTGTTAGATGATGCCAGTGACAAAAACCTGAACTCGAATGTTACAATCGGAGGTTTCTATAACCGCCTCAAAGTCAAGACCTCAAGGGTGTCACCTAGCACAGTTCCGGTATGGTTGTCGGACTTTCCATATATCGGAAGACTAACCATGCTCACAAGGCACGCCATGTCGAACTGGGCCGTGTCAATCGACAATACCGACACATCACATTGCTCAAACGCTTTGGGGCTTGGAATACAACCAAGTCGCTCCAACCAGGGCAACTCAGTTTGTTTTGTGTTGCATGTCCACAGCCTGGTGTCAACTTGAAACCTGATTGGAAAAGTGATCCCGAGACGTTAGAGTTCCTATGCACCATTTTCCAACCTCAAGCTCACGTCCTAGCTACAGGTGCAAGTACACTGCCAGTGCCGTCCTCGACGGAAACTACAGCGCACAGCACCTCAGCTCTGCTACCCCTGCACAGCGTGAGGTTCGCCTTGGGCACGGAACAGGTTATTTTGTACCAGAGGCCCGATACCTCGTACATCTTCGACATGCAGTTGAGACAAAGGTAAGTCATTCTCAATGTCGGACATCAGATGTCGGATGTCGGATGTCAGATGTCAGATGTCGGATGTCGGACATATGAAACTGACGACCTGATTAGGCCACCAGAGTTAAATGTGCCAACCATTGTGCTATCTCACAGGCAGAGTCGGAGCACAAGGGCTGCGATGTTTCAGGTGTCGTTTCCACAGCGTGCGGAGATCATGGAGCCTGGTTTCCTCTTGGCACTGTTAACTTGCAGAAGGGAGAGAAGTACATATATAATTATCAGATCATTTTCCCATCTCACACCTCCACACAGACAAATGAATGTGGACTACGCACTGTGTAGCACCTTCAAGCACAATGTCAAGGGAATAAACAAGGTCCTCGCCTTATACGACATAATGTGCAAGTATGGAATCCACCTCCGACAGCGGGTTGACAGGAGCAAATATCTCGAGTTTCCGACTGGTCTCGAATTGGTCTATGGCATCGGAGTGTGGCACATCCATGGACACGTGGATGAGTGTTTCCCAAAGTTTGCTCCCCTGTACATTCCAGGTATTGGATATATTGATGGAGAGATTGTCGAAACTCTATGGTCAATCCTCAATCCAGCATCCCGAAATTCACGCAGCATGACTCCGGCAGCCTGAGAAGAAAATCTCAATTGGCATATCTTATATTCCAACTGGAAGAAGGCCATCGGAATGTGTGTGTCTAATCTTCTCGCACATCACTGGAAAACCCACGCTTACGAACCCATAGCCTCCATGCTTGACCGCCGCCTTCAGGATGCCGAGAACAACCTTCCCGACCGTCAACAGTACTACGAGGATCTGACTCGCCAAGCAACGCCGGACCAATTGAAGACGTAGCTTCAGGAAATGATTGATGCCCTGAAATGTCGTGAAACAGATCAAGATAAAATGGCACTTTTTGAGGTTCGGCTTGAACTTGGTATGGATTTTACACACATTCTACTGCCACGGAGCACTTATCGTGGTGTAGCACCAGGACAAAAGGAGTTGCAAATGCGGTTAATAGAGAAAGAAAAGGCCCTCGGGGGAGGTGAACGTGTGAAGTGGCTTGTTTCGGGAACACGCCTCCGCGGAGCACAGTTCATTGTTTCCAATAGATCATGTTCAGAGTGATAACCAATGCTGTCAACCTCTCCAGGCTCGTCCTCCAAGCCGAAATTCGTCGGCCAACCCAGGACACATTGGCAATTGCCACCCGCCAGTCAAAACTTCAAGCCCAAATCATTTCATTCAATGGGTCGATACGCAAATACATTGTATCGGACACAGCTCGGGGCCCGTCGGACTTCATCGCAGAGCTTGATGAAGTCAGTGAAATCGACCTACTGCCCGCGTCGGAGATGCCGACAAATACCAAAAAGAAAAACGAAGTTCCAGCAGAATGTCTTCCTATCATGCTACCATCTGCAATGTCATCAGCGTGGCGAGCGGATCCCCAAAACAGTAATATTATGGACCAAGAGAAAGACTTATGGATTGGTGTGGCCAACGACTCACTTGCGGAAATCCGTGAATGCGTCGGGGTTTTGTCATTCCAGTATCGGACCGGTGTTCGTCCAGCAACTACCCAGAGACAAGTCACACGAGCATACTCTGTTGTTCATGGCACCTTGGGCACCCTCCGACAACACGTCCAGATATATATGGACGCACGGAGATGCCTCCACAGGCTGAATCCCTCACCTGAGATCATAGACCGGTACAAAGCACTCACGAAACAAGATCTACAGGCAAGTACAACAATTATTGATCCCTCCGATCCACACGCCGCACGGACACAGCTCGCTTGGTTTTGGAGGATGAATCAGCCACAAGAGGCAGACTCTGACGGTGTATCCAATCCAACTTGGAAGGATGAATGTAAGCTGCCTCTCTACTGTTAGTGTATTTGATAATGACCGGTGGACAGTTCTCCGTGTTAATCTCCTAAAGGCGAGAGCGAACTTGGATCGGAAAAAGGAGCAGATCATCCGTGTCTGCGCACAAATGGAAAATACCCTCCGATTTCATGATCACAAGATCTCTGAATGGTCGGACATACAGGAACGAGAACAAGCCGAGAACAATACAGGTGCAGCGTGTTATGCCTCTCGTCAAATGGATGTTTGGAGAACATTGCGGGATGAGGCGGAGGCAGTGTTCAGAAAGCATAACATAACCATCTGAATTGGACGCATGTGTATGTACTGTACATTCCAACGCAGTAACACAATCTACTTTTCAATCCCTGTCATACATCCCGATCAGGTGGCGAAAGTGGAAAAGCAATGCAATGACTCACCAGATTGTCCACACGTCACCCGTTTCGGCATCTCTGCCGTAGTGCTACTCTTGGGCTTCACCCGTCGGATTCTGCCGGGCAAAGGAGATCCCGTTGGTATTCCCAACACATCCGACATCTGGACGTCCGACGTGTGTGCTGTCGGAGATGGAGAACGTGGGGCAGGGGTAAGAGGAGGCAGAACGGTGACAGGAGAGTCTTCAGATCCGTCGGAACTGACAGGGTCCGTGAGGACACTGGGAGGGCACGAATGCTTTGCCGAGAAACGGGCCTTGAACGCAATTGGGCATACACCGTGCTCTGCAGATCCACGGTAAAGTTAATGATGGTGGATTCACACTCCAGCACACATTGCACGTACCCGACTCATCGGTGCCATCACTCTCAGCGTCTCCTTCATCGTCTGTTGGCCCATCGGACCATGGATCCATCGCAGGGGGCAACAGGATTGGAGTTTCTCCATTGCCATCATTGAGGACACTGTTGGGAGGTGCTGATGTGGATGTCATCACTGCCAGCAGGTTATAAACAATGAGTTATAGGATAATGTGCATATGTACCTTGGATAAAATATGAACGGTGGTGAGGGAAGAAGTGAAGTTTGACTTTGAAGTTTGAATGTCGACGCATCAGTGCGCCACGTGATCCGTGGGAAATCATTAGCAAATCAGGACCTCAACTTGTCACCGCATCATTTTCTCATTCTCTCTGTTGTGCCGTCATCGCCATCCTCCCCCTTCCCTCTTTTTTTTTATTCATCTTCCATTGCTGATACCATCATGGCGGACAGCACCAAGGGTGCCAAGGTGAACACGGACACGTGCAAGTTCTCCGATGACACCAGTCGCCTGGAGCGTGCAGTCTTCGAAGCGGTTGAGGCATATGTATCCCACCCCACTCCCCCGACGTCACAGTTTTGGAGGAAGTTCCTCCCTCTCGTGGTGCGTCCAAAATCTCGTCGCGCTCACCATGTTAGACTAACCCATACCAGCAAGAGTGCACTGCACGCTTCCAGAAGGAACTGGCCACGCTCAAGACCGATCAGTATCCCCGCTTCAACCAGCAAGTTTACAACGCGGTTTCCAAGAAACCGGCGGAGGGCGTCTGTTGTGGCGAGCAGCTCCGAAACCTCGACCTCACCCTCTACCAGCGGAAATGGGCCGGGGACGTTGGGGAGAAGTGGTGGATGGACGACCGTGCGTGGCCCCCCCTTTTTTGCGTCCTCATACTGAATCTGTGCAGGGTTTTGGGCAGCCCAGGCACCTCCCCACAAAAAGAACAAGGGGAAGAGTGCCACTCCTACCCCTGGCCCCGCGCCCACCGTCGACCTCCCGACGCCCTCCTCCAGTGTGCAGCCATCATCAACATCGACGAAGCCGACAGCCGCGAAGCCGACAGCCGCGAAGCCGACGGTGGAGAAGCCGACGGCGGAGAAGCCGACGGTGGAGAAGCAAAAGGCTGTGGCGCAGAAGCCTCCGCCACAAGAACCAAAGCCCGTCACCACCACAAAGTCGCCGACACCTCCGACAATGCAGCGTCGACCAACGCCAGCAAGGGAGCAGGCTGCCGCGAAGCAGTCCGACGTGGCGACGAGCGTCTCTACCCCAACGCCTATACCTCCGCCTCGGTCGAAGTCCCCTATACCCCCGACGATGCGGCATCAACCGACGCCTGCACGGGAGGCTGCTGTGACGAAGGCACAGCGTCCGTCGACCACTTCGTCAACCCCAACCCCTCCACCCCCCTCGACGAACACGCCTGCACCAGGAGGCGACGTGCCACCCTCCGCAAAGGTGTCGGCAGTGCCGAACACATCTGGCTCGGCAAGTGCAGCTGGTCCCAAGGCCCAACACCTGGTCCCCACTCCGACGCCGTCGAAGCCGGCACCATCCACCTGTCAGAAACGCAGTTTATGAGACCGATGAACCGCCTAAGTTGCGACGATGAGAGGAGCGAGAAGAAAATAGATTCGAGAGTGCCGGGGTCTAGGGTAGTGCAACGTGCGCTACAGTACCGTATGACGAGATGGACAGTCTAGGGAAAAGGGAAGAGAAACACTGTCCTTATATACAAGTGGGAACGATGGTGCGATGCGATGCGATAGTGGTGCGAGCGGGGGGAACAATAGGAAAGGAGTCATGGGGCGGAGGACGAAGGTCCGGAGCAGTGATGTCATAGATAAGGATGCGGAACCCCGCTCGGAAGTCCGGGCAATGACGTCGTTGAAGCATGTGATGCAAGGGAAAGTCATGTGCCGTGACACGTCGCGTGTACAAGGTCTGCAAACGAAGAGAGAAATGGAACGATCCGTGACATTACCCCCCCTTTAAGACGCGCTTTCGCCTGGAGCGCGATGTCATCTGCAAGGGTAGATGCGAGAAAATCGTCAAAGGAGATGCCGAGGGAACGCACAGGGCAGGGTGCGTTTGGATGGCGTTTGTGGAAGGCGTCGATCATGTCGGTGACCTTTGAGAGCGAGGAGCGAGGGAGCCAGGTATTCTCGGAGTCAGGATAGCCTACCCACTTGACGAGGTATTGTATGCCTTTCTTGTTGCGGGTCGGCTTCGAGTCGATGATGTCTTCAACGTCATATTCTTCTTCGTCATCAACGAGGTCAGGCGGCGGTTGTTCATAGTTTGGACCATGTGCCGTTGTCTCCTTGTATGCGGTGAGCAGCGAAGCATGGAAGACTGGGTGGATTCTCCACGTCTTCGGCAGCTTCAGGCGGTAATTCACTGGGCTAATGACGTCAACGATCTCGAAGGGTCCAAATCGTTTGGCAGCAAGCTTAGCTTTCGGCCTCGTCGTCTTCAGGTTTTTGCCTTCGAGCCAGACCTTGTCTCCAACGGCGAACAGTGTCGATTTGCTGATCGTGTCACCATTGTAGTGCTTCATTAAGTCAGATGCGAGGGCAAGGCTGGCTTTGATCTCTTGTCGGACTTCTTCAAGTTGACGGAGGCGTTCTTCAACTGCAGGGACCTTTGAGGACGGGTTTACGGACGGGTACATCCTAGGGAGGAAGCCGTAGAGGACTTCAAAGGGAGCCTTTCCAGTAGCTGCATGGGTGCGAGAGTTGTGAGAAAACTCGAAGAAGGGCAACCACTTCACCCAGTCGTCTTGACGGTAGTTGCAGAATACTCGCAGAAACTGCTCGAGGTTCTGGTTCTCGCGTTCGGTTTGGCCGTCTGTCTGTGGGTGATACGCTGTGCTGAGGGCGGACTTGATCCCGAGCTTCTCGTTGAGTGTACGCATCACCTGTCCAGCAAATTGGGGTCCACGATCCGAGATGATCTTGTCTGCTAAGCCGTAGTGTCGGTATACCTTATCGAAGAGAATGTCGGCCGTGCCATCGCTGGTGATCTTCGTTGTACATGGGGTGGTAACCACCATCTTGGTGAGGCGATCGACCACGACATTGATGGCGTTATAGCCTTCGCAGTCAGGGAGTTCAACGATGAAGTCGGTGGAGATGACGCCAAATGGTCGATCGGGTACTTCGTTTGGGATCATGTCGACGTGGGGTCGGCTGCTCTGTGTCTTCGTCGACTGGCAGGTTGCGCATCCTGCTACAAAGTCGCGGACAAAGACAGACATGCCAGGCCACCAATATTCACGACTCACAAGCTCGTAAGTCTTGAAGCGACCGGGGTGTCCAGCCGGGGGCGATTCATGGTACATTTTGACAATGTCGCGTCGCAACTCGTCATCTGCAGGGACATATACCTTTCCTCTAAACAGGACCAGGCCTTCTTCGTAGTTCCACTCTTGAAGGTTCTTGACGAGTGTACGTGGTCCGTTTCGTAAGATGGCGTCCAGGGCTTGAACGACCTCGATGTCCTTGGTTTTGCAGTCGCGGATGCGTCGTCGGAGTTCGACATCACCGAGGGAGGTTACTGCTCCTGGCCTTGTTGCGCGTACTTGGAAGTACTTGGGGTCAAGCAATACGCGTTCCTTGTTGTCGTTTTCAACACCATCCTTGTGATCGGGTCGTCGAGACATTGGATCTGGGCGGTGGGAAATTCCTGGTTTATGAACGAGCGAGAAGTCAAATCGAGTGAGGAATAGAGCCCAACGTGCCTGTCGGCGGCTCAGCTTCTGTGCCGTCTTGAAGTGCTCCAGGTTCTTGTGATCTGTCCAGATTTCGACGGTGTCGGGGGCGCCTTCGAGGTAGTGGCGCCAGGCTTCAAGCGCACGGATGATCGCAAGCAGCTCCTTGTCGTAGATGTCGTAGTTCCGTTCCGGTTCCGATAGGGCCTTGGACAGATACGCCACTGGATGCCAGTGACCGTCGTCGCCTTTCTGCGAGAGTATACCTCCAGTAGCAAAGTCCGAGGCATCGACTTCAACGAGGTAAGGCTTCTTTGGGTCAGGCATGACTAAGACGGGGGAGGAAGTAAACGCAGCTTTCAGTGCGTCAAACGCAGTTTGGCAGTCCGTCGACCAGTCCCATGTGCAGTCCTTCTTTGTCAGGTCAAATAGGGGCCGTGCAACCTTGGAGAAGTCCTTGATGAAACGTCGGTAGAAGTTGCCAAAGCCGAGGAAGGATTGCACATCTTTGACCGTTCGTGGTGTCGGCCAGTCCTGAATACCTGCTACCTTGACGGGGTCCATAGCGATCTTGTCGTGCGAGATGATGAGTCCGAGGTATTCGACAGAGTCTTGCTCAAAGACGCATTTCTCCGGTTTGAGGAAGAGGTCGTTGTCTTGCAAACGCTGCAGAACCTGCCGCACTATGGCACGGTGTTCGTCCATGGTGCGAGTGAACACCAAGATGTCGTCCATGTAGATGATGACCTTGCCCGAGTCGATGAGATCCTTGAACAGTTCATTCATCATTGCCTGAAATGTTGCAGGGGAGTTCATAAGCCCAAAGAACATCACCGTAGGTTCGAAGAGACCGCGATTCGTCTTGAACGCAGCCTTCCACTCGTCGCCTTCCTTGATGCGGACATTGTTGTAGCCCCAGCGAACATCCATCTTGGAGAAGATTTCTGCACCTTTGAGGCGGTCGACGATTTCAGAGATCAGTGGCAAGGGGTATTCATTCTTGACAGTGCCCTTGTTTAATTCTCGATAGTCCTGTACGGGACGCAGCTTTCCATCCTTTTTCTTCACAAAGAAGAACGGACTCGCCTGAGGTGACTTCGATGGGCGGATATAGCCCTTCTTCAGGTGGTCATCGAGGAAGGTGTCGAGTTCGATCTGCTCGGAAGGTGAGAGGGGGTAGATCTTGCACGGTTTGGGTTCAAAGCCGTCTTTCATGTCGATAGCATGGTCCCATGGTCGTCGGTCAGGAAGTCGCTCGGAGGTTTTCTTGTCGAATACAGGCGCAAAGTCGCGGTACGGCGGGGGGACTAAGTCTTCAAAGGTTTGCGGGCGTGCGTTCTCTTTTGAATGCTCTGCAAGCTCCTGCGCTTTTGTAAAGCCCGCGCGGATGGGTATTGCATCTGGATTAGGACCATCGGTTTCAGGGAGGATTCCGGCGCGGCGTAGTCCATTGATCTCCCAGTCTCGGAATACCATGGGCCGCTCGTCGTCGTCTTCAGTGAAGAGTCGTGCGGGTAGAGGGGAGCGATGGACCGTGCGGACGCGAACACCTTTGACTCTGCGTGCAGGAATAACATAAGTGGGGACTGGGGTCCAGGACACATATGCCGGCTCTGGGAAGGGATCGTCCACGACGAGAGGTGTCCTCGGGGTTTTACCTGCTTCAACCTTACGCTGTGATTGGACCGATGATGGTTTCCGTGGCTTGGTTGCGAGGTTCGTCACAGGAGGTTTGGACAGAGTGCACGAGGGAGGGCAGCGGAGCATGTCAACACGGTCTCGTTGCCAGTCTATGGTGGGATTGTGCTCGTCGAGCCAGTCTGTTCCAAGGATCATGTCATGATCGCCGATGTCGGTGATGAAGAACTCAGCTTCTTCCTCATGGTACGCCCTTGAATCTTGCGAGTATATCCGGATCCGCTGGGTCGTTGTGTCGCGTACCCAGCCCATGACGTTCTCGGTGCCATCCACATTACGCACGGGGAACGGGTTTTCTAGTTTTCTTGTGGTGAGCTTCTTGCGTTCAACGAAGCTTCGGTTCAGGATAATTCCTTCTGCGCCGCTATCAAGCAGCGCGTCTGCGTCGATTTCTCTTTTGGTAACTCGTCCGATCAGCTTGACTTTGAGCGTGATCGATGGTGTTTGCCTGTTCTTGGTGACAGTAGACAGATACAAACACGGGGGATACGATTGCTCACAGGTATGCATGGATGATAATACAGCGAAACGATTCGACGATGATACCAAAAGTCCTTTGCCTCCACCAGACGACGCGACTGGGGGGCGTTTCAAAAATCCTGCGATTCCAGGATGTCCTTCAACAGCGCTACTGCCTGCTCCTTGCCTTCCGCGTCCAGATCCTTCAGCTGGCGAGTGATCGCCGCGATGGTTTTGGATGGGTCGGGAGCTGCTTTCGCAGTGGACGGAGCCGTGTTCGTCGGCAGGGGAGGGGCCTTGGACCCAGTCTCTACTGCGCCCACCCGTCGCGCGCTCGAGTCGCGGTTGGGGCAGTCGCGAGAGACGTGACCGGCTTGTCGACACATGAAGCACTTGCCTTCGCGCATCATCTTTGCGCGTTCGTCGTCCGTCAGCTTTGCAGGGCGGGTCGAGGTGTTGGTGAAGGCGCCGACTCGGCGCGACGAGGAGTCGTTGGTCGAACCGTTCGAGGTGAGCGCGACAGCCCCCTTGGACTGACTGCTCTTCCTCTCCGGGTTCTCTTCGAGCCACTGGTGGTTGATGCGGCGGGCGCGCTCCTTCCACTCCGCGAGCTTGGTGGGGAACGGGTACGACCGGGCCACCTGCTTGCCGAGGTCATGCTGAAGTCCCTTCTTGAAAAAGTGGATTAGCGCCTCGTCGTCGTACGCTGACATGGTTGCCAGCATCTCAAACTCGGTGATAAAGTCAGTGACGTCCCGGGTGGTCATTGCGAGCTCGTTGATCTTACGCTGAGCCTCTATCTTCGGATCGACGGGCACGAAGTCTTTGCCAAACCTCTCGAAGAGCTCTTTGTAGGAGCTATAGTGGAGTGTGGGGGGCGTGGGGTCGAGGGTGTCGGCGTCTTCCTTCTCGTCTTCGTCGGCGAAGAGTTCCATGCGGCGATGCGTGGCCCAGGCTTTCGCCGTGTCGTCCTCCATCAGGCTGAGGAGGAGCATCATCTTGGCGTCATCTGTGGCATAAACATCCTTGTTAACGCGCAGGAACATGCGGAGCTCGAGGGAGAACCGGAGGGTGTCGCGTCTATCGCCTTTGAATGGCTTTGGCTTGGGGCCGATCTCCCGCTTGGAGACGGCAGGTTTGGATTCGGCGTCGGACATCTTGTCGAAGGGGAGGGGGACGGTGAGGGATTGGGCGAGTTCTTGATCAAGGCGGCGTAGGGTTTCTCGTCGGTGTTCTTCTGCTTCTTCAACTTCGTCCTCAACTTGTTTTGCGACAAGGAAGTCGGCGGGGGTGAGGAATTGCTGGTTATGATGCCACGACCAGTGATCTTGGACGGGACTGAACGAAGTGGGCTGCCACTCAACTACTGATCGTCCTGGGGTTCCGTTCTTGTTCCGTCTATAGGCGTACCACTTCCCAGTTGTGTCGTTGTGGTTGATCCCTTCTGGGACTTCGATTACAGTACGTCGACGGGGTGGGGGAGAGTTGGTCGGAGGGGGGTTCAGGAAGCGCTGTAGAACGTCCGCAGCGGTGGCAAAACCCGATTCTTCGACGTAGGGTTGTTCGTCGCGGTCGTCGAAGTACCAGTCTCGACGTTGCCGGTTTGGTTCGTCGTGTAGCCAACGTACGGATTCCTTAGTCTGCTGCGAGGTGAGGATATAGTATTCTTCGGGACAGTAGTCTCGAAAGACGCCTGGGGGAAGGTTCGGGGTGGGGGGACGAGGGGCTGTGGAGGACGTGATGATGGTCTAGAAGAAGTCCGCCGCGATGGGGCGACGGCCGAGGAGTTTCTTGGTGAGGTAGCCGGCTTTTACTGCCTGGCGGATCTTATGTTCGTGGTGGCGGCGACGAAGGGTCTTACCCTTGATGGTGGGACGGAGGACTGGTGGCGGGGTGGATTCGGGGGTCCGACGGTTAAACTGGGAGACGGAGGTGAAACTGGTTTGGAGGATCGGGTTGGGGGCGTCTTGGATGAGGTATGTGTGGTAGGTGGGGGCGTGGAGGGTGAATTCAAGGCGTTCGAGATCTACGTTGATGCACGTAGTGATTCGGACGTATAGGGCGAGGACGACAGTACCGTGATCCTTGTGCCACCTCCACTCGAAGATGCGGAAGTTGAGACCGTGCGCGGTCCAGGGATCTTTCTTGCAGAGGTTCTGTACGGGGACGAGGCAGTTGACGGTGACGGCGTCGGACCAAGGGTAGGGGAGTGGTGCGTCGTCGCGGGGGGTGATCGGCTTTCCGTTGAACGGGAGGAAGACCGGTGCGTTCGGGAGGTCCGTGGTGGGAGTTTTTAACGTCGTAGAGACGGCAGAGGTAGATGGAGAGAGGGGTGCGAGGTAGGCGTAGGGGTAGACTGTCCAGGTGTCAGAAACGCAGTTTATGAGACCGATGAACCGCCTAAGTCGCGACGATGAGAGGAGCGAGAAGAAAATAGATTCGAGAGTGCCGGGGTCTAGGGTAGTGCAACGTGCGCTACAGTACCGTATGACGAGATGGACAGTCTAGGGAAAAGGGAAGAGAAACACTGTCCTTATATACAAGTGGGAACGATGGTGCGATGCGATGCGATAGTGGTGCGAGCGGGGGGAACAATAGGAAAGGAGTCATGGGGCGGAGGACGAAGGTCCGGAGCAGTGATGTCATAGATAAGGATGCGGAACCCCGCTCGGAAGTCCGGGCAATGACGTCGTTGAAGCATGTGATGCAAGGGAAAGTCATGTGCCGTGACACGTCGCGTGTACGAGGTCTGCAAACGAAGAGAGAAATGGAATGATCCGTGACACCACCGCTCCCAACACATCCGCGTCGGCCGCTGGGTCCACTCACGCCAGTGCCAAGACTGCACACGCGGCCCCACGTCCGACCGCCTCAAACCCGGCACCACCCCCTGCTCCCACCGCGTCCTCGTCGGCCACGGGGTCGAAGTCTCGCGACATGCCCCCTCCTGCCATTTCTGCAAGGGCAAACCCCAGGGCCACGAATGCGGTGAACGAGCCCAGGCCCCCGCCTCTGCCTCCAACATCGGACATGGACGTCCAGATGTCGGATCCGACACCCGCTGGCGATCGTGGCCAGAAGCGCAAGGCTGCCGACGAGGAGGCGGAGGTTAGTACCTCACCTTCGAAGGAGGAACGTGCAACGAGCAAGCACCAGAAGGTGTCGGACGTGCCGGCTGGAGGTCAGTGCTCCACTTGTATGCAGGGCAATATCATTGCTTACTCCACTCCTGCAGACCTGACTTCCACGCTCAAGGCACTTGAAGACCGCATGTTCGCCCATGTCGAGAACCTCTTCACAAAGAGGTTCGATGGACAAGCTCACATTCTCCGCCGTGTGGAGCATGCGGTGTGCATCCCTCGCGGTGAGCGCCTGCGTGAGGCCCTTACCTCCACCTCCACGTCCGACACCGCCATGTCCGACACCGCCATGTCCGACAACTTGAGGTCCAACAATGTGAGGCCCGACCCCGCCTTTTCGCCTATCCCCGATGCTGCCATCACTCCCGCCATGTCCACCGAGCTCGACATCCGCCTTGGGGTGATGGAAAGGAACTTCCTCATCGCGCTCAACAGACTGATCAACACAAGATTCACGGAAGTTTTCTCGGAGATCGATGACCTCCGAAAGGTTGTGGCTAGTGTCGGAAAGGGCAAGTCTGGCAAGGAGTGAGGTAATTGGGTCGGTATCTTGGGTCGGTATCTTGGGTAGCTTTCTTGGACTTACATGTTTTGATCGTTGTCGCCTCCGTCGTGCGTGCTTATTTATTGTCATCTCTGTCCTTTGTATTTTCATGCTGTATATAGTTCTTTACAATAATCTGTACATACAAAGTTAGTTGGCAATATACACAGTTGCCTTTACTGTGGGAAAGCGGGAAGTTCCGAATAAAACTGTACAGCAGAAGATTGTCCGTCGGGATGTGACCGTTTCTCGTCTTGTCTTCACCCACCACCACTCATAACACACAACACACATGAGCATCAAACAACCCACACCTAGTCCGCTCCGCCAGGAGACTGCATCACCCCCACACCGACCCACCTCCGACGGAGCACAGGTGCACAGGAGAGCCTATTACAATGCTTGGTTCCTCCGTACTCACGGGTAAGGGTCTGTCTGATTTTATGCTGTCAAATACTGATGATCTCAAAGTATCTATCCCGGCTTTTTGGAGGGAGAAATAATTGAAACATCATGGAGGGCCCATGCTCAAGAGGTACGTTATCATGTTATTTGTATGCATGTTTTCCTCACAACGGGGGGGTATCAGGCCGACTTTGACACAAAGTGAATGTTCGATATGAAGTATCTATCTACGCAGAAACCTATTTTGTAACTACGTGACGTCCATTATCCAACCTTCCGTTTCTTTGCCACCTGATCCGACGCATTGGGAATGCTGGAAGAACCTGCACCTTGTCCTAATGAAGTGTCTCCGCCCTTGTGCGCCTTGGCAATTGGTTTTGGCTTTGGTTTCTTCTTGTATGTCCGTGGCTTGGTAAGCTCAGGTGCTGGATATATTGAATCTCCCTTTGACGGTGGCTTTCGTATACGCTTTGGGGATGCAGGCATCCAATAGTTCCCAGGTGTTGGTGGCGGGATTTGTGGTGTTGAAATTGCTGTCGGAATTTGCGGCGTCGGAACGGCCGTCGGATTTGGCAGTGTTGGACTGGATGGCTGAACTTGCGGTGTTGGAACTGTTTCTGTTTCGGAAACAGGGGCCTGGTTCGAGTTGTCCACAAAGTGAACGTGCCGTGGAAGTTGAACCACCTCCACATCCATTGCATCTTCGTCCTCAGACATGTCGGAATCTGAAAAATCAAACTCGATGGGTGGCCTGTACAGCTTCCGTAGGAGTTCTGAGTCGGAGGTGCTCCCCGCATCGTCTTCTTCCGTCTCAGATGAGCTGGGCATTTCAATAGGTGGCAGACGGAGGGCTGCATCCATCTCCATTAACATATCTGTTGCAGTCCTTCTTGTATCAGGCTCCCTGTTGCTATGTTGACCTTTGGTCACTTGACGTGGCTTCGGACGTGATTCTAGACACAAGAATGTGGTCAGTAGAGTATCTGTTAGGGTAACATTCAGCACGGACTGGATGGTCCCGCTCTAGATGGTGTGGAGGCCATGGTGATATCCTCGTCATCACTTCTTGGGATAACAATCGCTCCTCTTGGGGGTTGGGCGGAGCGAGCAGGGTTCCGACGCCTGGGAGAAGGCAGAAGATGGAGGTCCAATGTCGGAGATGTTCCCGATGCTGTCTGCAGTGCAGTCTCGGCAGACTGAATCATGGCCTCAACTGCGTTGATCCACCACCAAGTGTTTTCCCTGCCTGGGTATTCGGACAGACGTCCAATGCATGACTCCTGTAGGGTCTCCCGAGCATAAACACCAGACGGAGCGTCATCACTTGCCCATAATTCCGATCCTTGCTGACTGGCAAACCAGAAGCTGAAGTCGTGATCATACAAGCCCAGAAGGAGTAGAGCTGCTGATGCACACTCCCTGCCTGCCCACGATCCGTCTTCTTTCTCCCAGAGATAAGTTGGTTTATCGGAGGTCACGTCTGCAACCAATCATCGGACATGTATGATGTCGGGCTCATATCGGTGGATGACGGCATCTAGCCAACGCTTCGATAATGACCATAACCCGCATGGCGGAATGGTGGCCGGAAGCGGATAATCACTGTTTGTTTTCTGCAAATGACTGTTAGCCTACCAGAGTGCATGTGTCGGAAGTTCAACGTGCTGGAATGGAATAGGAAACATTGATCAGGTGATGGAACCGTGTGTCCGAACTGAGAGTCCTAAGGTACTTCACCTCATGAGTGGGTTTTCGTTGGACTGTTTCTGGGGGGAGGCCTGGCCAGCAGGGATGTGGCCACACTTGAGGTCGGTCCAATCCATCATGTTCATCCTCCGATGCTTCTCTGACGTAGTCCATGATCCGCTTTTCAACGCAATATTGAGGGTCATCGGATCCTGAAGCAAAATTCCGGGGAGGACTTAATACCGCCTCATCTGAGCTTTCAGCAGGTGCCTGTGCTCACGCCTTCCCCGACACCTTCTTCTTTGGGGTCCTGGTTGATTTCCGACGGTGTTGGCATGTCGGACGTGCTGCGGTTTCAGAGACTTCGAAGCCTGGTGGCTTGGTAGTTGGAGGTGCTTTCAAAGAAGCGGTGTCTTTCGTGCGACCCCGACGCTTTGCAGCCAGACGAGCAGTGATGGACTGCCTATCTTGATTATCATCATCGGTGTCATCATCACCCTCGATCGCCTCCGCGTCCGCTTCAGCCTCCGGCTTCCACTGTCGGAGGGAAGCAGGGACTGCAGGTTTTATCTGCTTCTTCACAGCTATGTGATGGAAGGAAAATCCATGCCCGTTGTCTTGCATATTTCTTTCCATAGCCGCATAGAATTTGTTGCACTGTACGACAGACCACTTGCCAGGCTCGGTCAGTGTCGACCAGGTAACAGGGAGTAAGGAGGGGGTGAAGAAGGTATCTTCGGGATTGTCTTGGAACATCTTCCACACGACACGGGCCGCCGACGAATCCACATCGATGCCTAGTATAAATCTGAGTTGTGAGAGGACGTGGGATTGCATGCAGACGTACGGTACTCTGTGGTCAGGTAGGTACGAGTCCATGCACATTTTTCATTGACCGATGGTTTTTCCAATGTCCACCCAGTCTGGGGGAGCTGTGGCAGTCCATCGTTGAAAGTCATCTTGGGCCAGGGCTTCTTCAGATTTCCTGACTTTGTGACGTTCACGGTCGGACCCTTCGGATTTGCTTTGAAGGCTGATCGTCGGGATGTTAGCTTGTGTGCATGGCCGAAGTAAGGTTAGCCTACTGTGGCATGATCGTCCCCAGTCATCAATCAAATCATCCAGCCGCTCCGTTGCGTACTTTGGAAACTGCTCCACGAAAGTTTGACTGGCGTACCCGCAACCAACTCCAAACTCCAAACTGTCGGAGGTGTGTGATCAGTTCCATATTGCTGCCAAGATGATAAGAACATACGTACCAATCAGCCTTGAAACTCCCTTCTGGGAGGGTCGGAATAGCTCCGAAAGTCAACAGGGGGACTCCGCACATCGTCCATGCTTTGATGTGTGCTTCGTATATTATCTTCGGAAGGAGAAGGCGGGTGTACCTACATTGCTGTCAACAGGCTGTCAAACACAGAAGGGTCAGGACAAACATACTCAGCCTTCAGATGGTCCGGCACGCCGCCAGCATTGTACTTGGATCGGACCTTCTCGACCTCCAACCTTTGTTCTGGCGTGAGCTCCTTCAATATCTGTGACAGCGCAGGCTGGTAGCATTTCAACTGCGGATTTGCACATTTTTCCCGGTTGCTGTCGGAAATTGCTGCCACAAGCTCATTGCGTCGCTGCAGGATCTCCTTCTCAAAAACAATGCAAAAGATCCGATGAAATGAAAAGCTGTCATGATGGGTTATCCATTCACGAGGGTGTCGGACACAGGATTCACTGTAGAGGTGGAGGCGGATGACCTACGTATCTAAAATTCAGCTTGAGTCCGAACATCAATGAGAGGCTACGCACTGTGCACCGTTCAACAAACTTCGGATCAACTCTCTTCATCGGAAGTCGGTCTGGAGGATAGTTCTTCCCATTGTGGACTTCAGAGAAGAATGGTCCAAAGTGCTTTCTTAACCAGGCTGGTTGGGCGGCCCACTTGACACGGCGAAACTCGTCCACATGCCTGGTGACCCAATCTTGTTCGTCGGGAAGGATTTCCGGGAGTTCGATGACAATGGTGTCAGGAACATCGGCGTCTAGAAGATCTCCGGCGGCATCTCCGAAGTCCCAGGAGTAGATATCTCTGTCTTCATCCCCACTGGACATGTTGCAAAGGGCCAACGCAGAGATGACGCCTGGCAAGGAAATATGGTGAAGACAGGAGACAAGTGCCAGCACACACTTCTCGTGTAGGGAAACAGTCACGTGCAATTCACAATAAACACAAATACATGATCACGGCCCGAAACGCCTGTCCGGGCCGGAGTTCAACCAGTCCATGTACCCTACAAGTCCTCAAGCTCCCCAAGCTCATCCTCCTCATCATCCGTGTCACGCTCGCTAGCACCAACCTCAAACTCGACCTCCGACTCTTCAACATCCGACTCAAGTGTTTCGTCCCATTCAATTTTCTCCTGTGCTGGGACAATGAAATGAGGCATGTCCTCATCATCTCCCTCGTTGGGGAGTTGTTGAGGAGTCGGAGAACGGGAGGTATCACCGTGTGGAGTCAAATCCCGCACGGGAGGTGAAGCCGACCGTGGAGCGGAGTTTTGGACAAGGGCCTCGCAACGGCTAAGGTTCTCGTGCACCCTTATGAGCTTGTCGGACAGCGTGTCCACCTGAGTGTGGAGCTGTTCCACGACCCTAGAAAGGCCTTGAAACATAAGAAGCTCATTTGCAAGGCGGAAATCCTGGAGGGAGAGGGTGTTGAGCGCTGACGCTTCAAGTGCCACGGTCTTCTCCATGACAATATCGGAGATACGACGCTGGATGTTGGATGCGAGGAAGAGAGAGAACATGGTCGCGGTAGATGCATGGCCTATAGATAGAATATTAATACACACGGGGAAACTGCATACATTGAAAATGAACTTACAGGCGTGGAGGGCTTCAGTGTCGGAATCGGAGTCGGGGGCGTCGGACGTCGGACCGGACACGTCTGCCTCAACCTGAGACTTTACCAAGGCATTTTCACGAACTGCAGCAGAGCGCAGAGACGGTGCGCGAACACTGGACCCTGCTACAGAGCCCAATGTAGACGGAGCCCTAGGCGTGGGTGCACGCGTGCTTGGAGGGAGGGTCGGAGCATGTGTGCTGGGGGGGACCGAGGGGGGGACAGTGTTCGGTCGGAATGGAGGCTGGCGTGGAGCATTGCCGAGACGTCGCATGGTCACGTAGTCCGACTTGTTCGTACGGTTGCTTGTTTGAGGCTTGTGTGAGCATTCTAGGGTGTTCTCAACGCAGCCGACGCAGGACCAACTGCGGCCCTCATTCCAGCACCCAAGTCCCTGGTACTCACAGGCTGTGCATGGGATCTGCCAGACAAATGGTGCACAATTTCAGCTGAGAAATACCCCTGTGGATTCAACTTACCTCGTTTGGCCACCGGGCTGGGTGATCCTCGTCAAATGAGATGGCGTCAGAGGTTCCGTCATCCGACGCTGCGTCGGACCTACTCTCTTGGGCATCGGTGCCGACGTTGCCTTGGTCTTTGGTGTCAGAGATTGCGTCGACAGTGGCAGTGGCAGCCTGGTGTTCTACAAACGGAATCAGTGACAAGGAATGGGAATTAAGAAGCTGATTTGCCGTACCGTCATCTTCAGCGATGTGGTCGGACGACCCGTCAAATTCGGCGTCGGAGGGAGGATCGGGGTGGGGATTGAACACCTCCGAGCGAGTGTCAGATTGCATGCCTGAGCGGGCGTCGGAGTGGTTGTCGGACCGCGCGTTAGACGCGGCATCATCCGAACGCCCGTCGGAATCGGTTGTCCCGGGAGGGACGATATTGGTGGTCCAGAACCCTTTCGGAACGATATACAGTCAGTACAAAGTGTGCACAACACAAGTTGGTGCTCACTCCGATGTCCCCTCCTAATAGCGTGCATCCACCATTTGCGGGTTGTGATGGCACGGATGTCGGTGTTGCGAGCGCGGAAAGTTTGCCCCTCCCGGACCTCCTGGATTGCGAACACGGCCTCAACGATCGCGGGATACGAGGATAGTCCTGCCGCTTCGGCAACTGTGCAGAAGTTGTCTAACATTTTTTTCTTATCGGAAGAGTCAGTGCAAGAGTCGACAGAGAAAAGACAACTATGCACGAATGTTCGGAGAAAGTACTTCCACCATTTCCCATTGGGCTCTCCAGGTGTCTGTTGAAGGACCTCAAGTGCCGTGAGCAGTCGCGATTCCAACGCGACAAACTCCGCGTTGAACTCAAAGCTGTCGACATCTGCATCTTGAGAAACTGGTTCATTGTTGCGGTCTGACCGCGTCGGGGAAGATGAAAAGAGAGATGTCATGACGGTGAGGATGGGGGAAAGGAACAGGGCACAGAGATAATCGCGCCTCTGCCACGTCGCGACAAAGTGGCGGTCACGTGACTTCATGGTCACGTGACATTTGCCGCCGCGGCCCGGGTCTGCGCAAACGGCCAAGTCGTTCAGCCGCGTCTTGCACCTTGCATCTTGACCGCCACGTCAGCATCTTCCCCTCTCCTCTCCCTCTATTCCACCACCATCTGCTCATGTCCACCCATCAAACGAAGCCCCTCACCAACTCCGCGCGCGAGCTTCGCCTCCGTTATGCCATCCTGAGAGCGCAGGAGCGGGCCCCGATAGACGAGCCGACGGAAAGGTGGTGGGGGACGTTTACCTCTGACCTAGTGCGCAACGACAGTTTTTCGTCCCAAATATTGTACTGACCTTTTTCCGTCAAATTTAGAATATCATTCGGGGTCGATCGCCGCTCCACCGGGTCAGTGCGGTGCCATTCGAGTCTGCGTTCATGGCGTGGTTTGAAGGCCTCCTGGAGCTGCCACTGGCAGGGGGAGTGCGGTGGCAGGAGATGCGCAGCCGCCAGGTCGTGTTCGAAGGGGACCCCACTCCGACAGCGCACGCGTGGTGGATGAGCGACGGTGAGTAGCACATTGACTCCTCTATCATTCATTCACTGATTGACATGTCCGACAGACTTGTACCATGTCGCGCCGGACTTGTACCAAATCTCGCCGAACACCACTCCGACCCCCCCTCCGACCGCCAATCGCGAACCATCGCCGGCCCCCCCCCTTCCCTCCACGCTCCATTTCGACCCACTCTCCGACAAATCCGACGGGTCTCAAAAGTCCGACGCGTCCGATGACGAGGGCTTCGATGGCGGCGACCTTCCCGACCTGCCGGCCCTGCCGGCCCTGGGCGGAAACTCGTTCCAGGACATGGACGTTGAGATGGATGAGAACCCCGTTCAAGCCCCCCCAAAGGCGGCTACAGTCCCTCAAGAGGACGTAGCAATGGAAGATGCCTCGGGAGCCGACCAGGTGGCGGAGGAGCAGGTCGGCGATTCCGACGTCGGAGACATCAGTGTTTACTCGTCGGACACCGACGGTGGTGTCGCAACGTGGCCGAACGAGGTAAGTCTCCATTTGAATATCATTTCTTATTCTGATCCGCTCCCACGCAGTGCGACTGCCTCCAGTGCGTCGCAGGGAACGGTCTGTGCTGGGCCCGCGACCACATGACCAGCTGCACGCGGTGCGGATCGCGGAAGAAACCTTGCAGCCACCATACTGGCGGCACAAGCACGCCGAGGGCGGTGCACGATGCCCTTCGCGCTCAGGGCAAGGGACGGCTCCTACCAAAGTTCAACAAGAGAGCCCAGTCTATCCCCCCCGAATTGGACGTGAAGGCCAAGGCCAAGAACCTCAAGTTGAATGCCGCCAAGTCCGACGGCGGGAAGTCCGACGCCGCCAGGTCCGACACCGCCAAGTCCGACACCACCAAGTCCGACACCGCCAAGTCCGACACCACCAAGTTGACAAAAGGAAAGGTCGACAAAGGCAAGGGTCGAGCGATCAAGGCATTGGGTAGTGGTGGTATGGCCGCATTTTATCCTTTTCATTCATCCTTCATCTACTAACCCAGTTCTTATCCTTCTAGCTCACATCCACGTTCACCCATCGGAAGAACTGGAGGATATGATCGTCCGCGATCTGGACACCTTCGCAAACGGGCTCCTGGCCCACCTCGAGGCACAACACGAGCGGCTCGACGAGGCGTTGAAGACCGCACAGGATAGCATGGACGCCAAGCTCGACGCCATGAGGTCTGCAAATGGCGACCTGACTCGTGAGGTCCGAAGCCTCGCTACCAAATGCGACAACATTGCCGACAACATTGCCGACTTCGTTCGCAGGACGGAGGCCCTGGAGGCTCTGTTGAGGGACCGGGCTCAGGACTGAAATATATGTTACTCGGTGTTTCTTTGTTTTTTCTTGGATTCTGCATTCGAGATCCGACCAATGTCAGACTTCTCTTCTTCCCTGTATATAATGAATATTGCATATAGTGTGGTAGTTGTATTGGTCATATAGGTCACAGTAGTCATTGAATTGGAATAAATGTTGTGTTAGTGTTTACTTTGAGCTTTCGGACCCCGTCGGATCCGACCCCCATTATGAACCCTCCAAATAACGGTCCGTGTCCGTTTCCAGATGATCGCATCCGACCACACATATGTCCAACCAACTTATCGGATCCGACAGACATAGGATTTCTGAGCTCTGTGTCGGACACAACTCACATACCGAAACCTGACAGACTAAGTACTATTCGGATCCGACCACTCTGCGGTGGGCCCATACCCCCATGGGCCCACCATGGGACACATGTTACCAGCGGGTTAGTAGACTCATGTGACATGTGTTGCTATCTTTTTACTTGACTAATATAGGTCACCACTGCAGAGCCTCGGCTCTCATCGCTGTGTGAACAACATTGGTGCTGTTCGTGGAAGTGTAGCCCACATTTTCAATTAAAAGCTGGTCGTCGGGAATTTGGAGAGATTCAGTACCACACCGATCATAGCCTGAGCCAGTGGCGGCTGCGCTGTGTTCCGTCGAGGCGAGGTGTGAAATTTCAACAGATGCCAGGATACCAACCCCGTTCGTGAAGTCGCCACCCAAAGAAATGTTACGCAGATTGGAAGCTGAGTATGTGATTCCGTATTCAATGTAATGTTGGTTGTGAGAAGATAGGAAGCGACACATTAGCTCGATCCTGGCGAAGAGAAACCAGGACGGGCTAAAGTTTCTTGAGGTTTTCCTTCGTGGGCTTGACACCAGCGCCGACGTAAAGAACGCAAACAGAATAATTGAGGTTGCCGGGAGCGACTGGAAGAACAATAGACATTTGGCCGACGTCCTGCGGGATAATTGTACAATGACCGCGAGTCATCTTTTGTTGTGCTCCACGTATACCACCATTCTCGATAGATATCAAGAACATTATCTGAGTTATACGACAAGCGGAGGCATATTGACGATTGCATACTGACGATGACGTGAAAGCTTTGCGTACAGGTGGGGGTACGCGCGCGTGCGCATAATACAGTTTGTTGGCAATAGCGTCCACAGGCATCTGCTTTCTCGCAAGGGCAGAGCTACAAGAGACACAGACGCGAATTGGGCCGCGAGCCATGAGAGAAGTTAAACCGTTCGGATGGAGCAAAGCGTGAGCGTACGTGTCGAAGGCATAATCCTGTGGATAAAGAGAGGGATCGAGCTCATCGTCGCAGAGAAGTTGGAGCATGAGGTCGGTAGGGTCAACGAGAGATACATAGTCAGGGAATTTACTGCTGACCACAAACAGCACACATTTTCAGCACCCAAGCAGTACGGGTCCATCGCAGCTTGCCACTCTCGGATGATTACATACCGAAGGTCGGATGGACAGGACGGAGGGAAGGAATCATCAGAACGACCTGGGATCCTTAGCAAGAGATCCAAAGCACCACCCACATAAAAAGATGGTGTCCCACCAACGACACTGACAGAGGGAGCGACATCCGCAGTGGCTGGCTGGGGGTTTACACGGAATGTCGTGGGTTTCACAGGAGGAACGCGGAGAGGGCCTTTTTTGCGAATGTTGAGGAGTTGCACAAAAACAAGCACAGACGTGCCGCAACTGTCCGTACAAGGATGACACTTCAGGCTTTGCATGATAGACATCTTAGTAGACGACCAAGTAGTAGATATGTAGTGACACGAGGCGAGATCGCGAAGGCCTGGTAGTGTCCACGTTCCGAAACCATCCAGGAGACCGGACAAACACGACGAAGCCAGGAGAACATAGGAGCAATGTTCATGCAAAAGAGCTTCAGCCACGAGAGTAGATGATCGGACTGTGCGGTCGTACATAAACCACTGATTGAGCATGATCAGAGAAATTGTGGTACAGGAAAGACGCGGGGACAAAGGAGAGGTAAGCGTATAGATAACACCTGGGGAAGCGGACAAGGTCGTAGTCAGCGAAGTCATAAAGTCATGAAGTCACAATGTCATGTATTCAAGGGTCAGGAGAAGAGAAGTAGCGATAAAAGAGCGAACGAAGAGAGGAAGGTGAAAAGGGAATGGCAAAGAAATTAGTGCCCGACACCAGGTTCATGAGAGAATGACGAACCTGACTCAGAGCTTGAGGGGACAGACGAAGAAGCACAGCCCGCGGTGGCAGCGGCCGTCGTCGCCAACCAGGCGAGAGGAGGTGTTGGCGGCGGCGTCACATAAACAGCTATAAGAACAGGGTGTTTAGTAACGACGGAGGCAAAGGGAAGAAAGACGCACGGGCTGCAGGCCCAGCATCAAAAGATACCGGATGCGGAGGGTAAGGAGGGGGATTTGACAAAAGGTAGCCATGAGACGGCAAGGGTTCGGATCTAGGGAGAGAGATGGAGGACGACGTAGCCGGTGCTGTACAAAAAAGGCGTAATCAGAGCATGAAGAACGAAGGTGCAATAGCACGCACAGGCGGGGAGACCACGGTTGGGAGAAGAAGGGACAGAGGATGTTGCAGACAGGTGTGAGGGTTCTTCGCCTGAAAGCGAAGTGAATAGGAGAAAGCACTGGCAGGTAGAGAGACATACACAGACGAGGTCGAACGTTCTGAGCGGCCGGAGAAGGCGGACGACAATGTTTTCCCAAAGAGAGGGTAGGATCGAAAGAAGAGTGGCCATTACCTATACCGAGCAGGAGGGGGTGAAGGTGGAACATCAGCAACTTATCACATTGAGTTAGGACATGTTTTGGCTAGTTGCCAAGTTGTACAACCTATAAAACAGGTGAAACAGCCAAACTTCAAAACTGGTCCAAAACCTACGTATTTATTGGGGGGTTGGTCAACTAAACAACAATTGAAGCATAACCTACATAAACTAGGGACCAAGTACTAACCAACACACCTTCAACCTACATCTTTGGATTTCTTATTTCCTTGTAGACCATAATCACACAATATTACAATGACTAAACCAGTTATATTGTGCATTAATATTGTAACAGAAGTGATAGAATGTATATGATAAGTATAGTGATGTGATAAGCAGAAATATGTAACAAGGCGGGGTGACAAGGTGGGGGAGTGACAAGACAGGGAGTGATGAAATGGTGACGAGGCAGGGGGCAGTGACCGGGGACACAAGACACCGGGGCCGCGAGATGCCAGTGAACGACGAGACGGCCAGGGAGCGACAAGACGGCCAGGGAGCGGCAAGACGGCCAAGAAGTAACGAGACGGCAAAGGTGACGAGGCTTCGGGCGACGAAGGGGCGGGCGACGAGAGAGCGGAGGGACGAGAGAGCAGGTGTGATGAGGCCTAGGGCGACGTCACAGCGGGGGCGACGTGATGGAGGTGCAGGAAGACAAGGTGCAGGAAGACAAGGTAGAGGGGGTGACGAGGCGAAGAGCAACGTGAAGGCGGGGGCAACGTGATGGCGGAGATGACGAGACCGAGGGGAGACGAAGCGCGGGGCGATGCAACAGCAGGGACGACATGGCGCAGAGTGATGAGGCAGCAGGAAGGCAAGGCGGTGGGAAGGCGGGGGTGGCGAGACCGCAAAACCGCGGGGACGACGGAGTGGCGGGACAACGGAGTGGTGGGACAATGGGGTGGTGGGGAAATGGGGTGGCGGGGCGACGGAGCAGTTGACGAGGCAGCGGGTGACGAGGCGGTGGGTGAGGTGGCAGGTGATGAGGCGGTGAGCAACACGATGGCAAGGGCGACACGACAATGGGGGTGACGCGATGGCGAGGACGACGCGATGGCAGGGAGGTGAGGTGGTGGAGGTGGCGAGACGGAGGGAGGGGAGACAAGATGGAGGGTGGCCCAGGCGGCAGTGAGAGTGGGGAGGGAGGGATGATGACGACCATGACAGGTCATGGTGGTGGTCGTGATGAGAGACGTGTGACAGAGCTCTTCACGAGTATATCCGCGGATATACCCGTATCCGTGGGACAGGTACCCGTGACGTCCCAGACCACTACCCGCATCCGCACGGGTTTTAGGCATGCGGATACTCGTATCCGTGGATGTTGAAACCCGTGCGGATACAGGTATCGTGAGTACTCGTCCGCGCTCACCGAGCTCAGGTACAAACGATCTTACTTACCATTTATGGTAATCCTCAATCTACCCTCTTTTCTTTTCTTTTGCTTTTACTCAGGCTCACATAATATGTAGTTCAACATAGAAATAGATTTAAGTAGGTAATATATTGTAGGTACTACACGCGCGATCACTATGTATGTAGGGGCTTCGGAAGGGCGTGCCTGGCGCGTGATCGTGCGACGGCTGGGTGGCGGCGGCAGGGGCAGAGGCGACAGAGGCGACGGGGGCAGAGGCGGCAGAGGTGGCGGCAGCGGTGGCAGCAGCAGAGGTGTGGCGGCAGAGGCGGCGAATTGGCGTGATAGAAGGGGGATGGGGAAAGAAGGGGGGCGCGCGGGCGCGCAGCTTGAGGGCGCGGGTGCAGGCGCGGGTGCGGGCATGCGCAGAGGTTAGTGGCGAGGACACGCGAGGTGCGGGCGGCTCGAGGGCGTGGGCGTGGGCAGCTCGAGGGCACGGACGCGGGCGGCTTGAGGGCGCACGGCCATGGTCGTTGAGGGCGTGGGTGTGGAGGGCTCGAGGGTGTGGGTGCGGATGGCTTGAGGATGCGCAGGCGTGGTCGTTGAGGGCGCGAACGGCTTGAGGGCGCAGGCGTGGACCATTCGAGGGCGCGGCCGCGGCTGCGGGCGGCTTGAGCGCGTGGGTGTGGAGGGCTTGAGCGTGCACGGCCACGGACAGCTTGAGCGGGCGCGGCCGCGGACGGCTTGAGCGGGCGCGGCCACGGACGTTGAGGGGGGAGGAAGGCAGGTGTGGAGGGAGGGCGGGCAGCGCGTGGGTGAGCGGGCACGTAGGCCGGCGGAGGTGGTGGAGGCGGTGGAGGGCGTGCAAGGAGGGTGTGCGAAGGGGAGAGATGGGTGGGCACGGAGGTGCGTTGGGCGTGTGGGCATGGGTGAGAGTGAGGGCGGGAGCGGCGACTGGTGTCGTCACTGTGAGTGACAATGCTGCCGCCGAAGCGAGGAAGGCGGGCGAGGAAGGCGGTGGAGGCAGTGGAGGCGGTGGCAGCGACGGCGGCGGACGATGAGGATGAGGATGAGGAAGAAAAGAAAGGTGACGAGTCATCCAGAACCCAGATATCCCACAGGTCTGATGACGCGGCAACCAATCAGAGTACCCAGACCAGCACACCGGCCGGCCACGGGTATTCAACGGGTACCTTCACGGGTTACCCGTTGTCCGAAATGGCCTACTCGTACTCTCACGGGTATTTCGGCGACGGATACTCGTATCCGCAGATGCCGATACCCACGGATGTGCCTGACGAGTACTTGAATGGGTACTCACGGGTTTTGGTACTCATGAAGAGCTCTGACATGTGAGCTGGCATGGTGATTGAAGTAGCCATGTGAGTAAGTCAGCTGTCCCACGGTTAAATGACTTTAGGGCAGGCTTCATTTAGCCTTCGGGCAAATCCCGAGGCGCACGTGGCAAGCTGCGAGCAGTTCCCGAGTTGGCCGGAGTTTCCTTAACCGGCCAAACCGCGGAAGAAGCTAACTGTCTTGTAACTGTCAATCAAATCCCGGTAACTCCCCAACTAAATATGTCAAGTTGCTGATGAAGGGTGCAGAACTTTTTACTCAGCAGGCGGCTGCGACGAGTTGAAGAAGAAAAGAAAGGGAGGCGGACAGGAAGACAGGACAGGGGGGCAGAAAGATCACATGATGAACACAAAACGCCGACGTCCCCAGAGCCCGAGGAGACCAAGCGACATTACTACTTTAGGCAATTTTGCTGTGGTGAAAGCCTGTTCTCTTTCGAGACCAGGAACATTGTTGTGTTAAGTTCTGAACATGAAGGAGTACTGGTTGTGTTCGCCACGACGCATTGACCAAGTGATGCGATGGCATGACAACACAACTCAAAATCTGTGTCGTGACTACATCAACATCATGACATTGTCAATTCCATCATTACATGGCGTAGTGAGCCAGAAATTTAATTGGGGAGCTTTCTCCCCTTAACCTGGCGAGACTCAAAAACCTGTTCTGACTAAGCGGGCCTCTCCGCAGTTTTTGCTACCCCGTGGGAATCACGCCGTCTGCCAGTCGCTGTCCACAGTTTTTGCTACCCTGTGAGAATTACTTTCTGAATTGATGAAGTATAACAGGAGTAATAGGGGTTTCTTTGGCACTTGCTAAAATGCTGTTCCCACCTACCACAGCACACAATAATACACAAAAATACAACATAATAACTCAGTTCATACACAAAAATTGCCCAGAGGATGCACTCGACACAGTACGCGCTCAACACAGTACACGCTCAACACAGTATGCGCTCAACACAGTACACACTCAACATAGTACACGCTCAACAGGGATAGTATACTTTCACACAACATGTGTAACTCAAAGTAGATGGGTGAGTAGTATGTCATACTAGCACAAAGCATTGCATGGGTGAGTAGTATGCCATACTAGCACAAGGCATTGCATGCATGAGTAAGCTCCCCTCAATGAAATGGAGAATCCATGTCACTTTCCTGGTGTTCTGGAACCACCGGGCTCTAGTGTCGAAGTTTTGGGGGGTTTCCCTAATGTGGGATTCGGCGCGGCACGAGTGGTTGGAATTATCCACCTGGCACTGTAGTTACAATTGAAGTGGGTGATGAACCAATTCAATTACTACAGTATCATGGCGGTAACTAACCCGACACCGATCAGTACACGTAGGGAATGATACGATACGGAACCAGTCCCATATACTTGTGCCAATCCTTCTTTCCATACCTAGCCATCCGTCAGCAACAAGCACAATGTCGTGAGACCGCAAACAAACACTCACTTGCTCTCACATGCTTCCTCGTCGCGGCGCTGGCGATGAATGAGGAGGACGGCGAAATACGAGACGTAGAAGTAAGTGATGTAAGTGTCGAACCCGGTCGGGAGCGACCATGCGAGCGCCATCATGAGGTCACCCCTGCTCACGCCCATTAAACGAGCAAAAGCGAAAATGAAAGACGCCGGACGTACATGTAGTTGGGGTGACGGGACACGCCCCACCAGCCCGAGATGATCAATTTCTTTCCGCGCTCCGTCTCCATGTACCGCAAGTCTACATGGCTGTCAGACCACGCAAAACATTCAAAGGAGCAGAGACCCGCTCACTCTTGGGATTCTTCCCGTTCCTGAAGTCGTTCTTCTCGCCGTTCGACACGCGGAAGACATAGTATCCTGCGAAGTTGACGGCGACGATGGCGAGGGAGGCGAGGAGGCCGAGTTCCTTGGGATTGAAGACGAGGTAGCGCGCTTGGAGGGAGTACACGAACGGCACCCAAAGAAGATCGCCAACGGCAAGCATAAACCCGAAGCCGTCCGAGGTGATGTCCATGGTAGTAAGGATTGCAGGCTATAAATACGAGTCAGTACCCACGACTACCACCACGGCAACGGACATACCTCGTTGTAGAGTGCGTCAAGAACGTATATACCTTGGAATAGCAGGACGAGCACCATGGAATCGGTGATACGCCCACCAAGCCTGGTAGCCTGCTCACACGCCATGCTGATGTCGATGAGCAACCAAAGGATCAATCCTGGCCTGAGCTCGTTGAAACTCTTGATGTCGAGGGATCCCACGGTAGGGTTGAGCTCCCGGCCGATGTAAAACTGCACGCACAATGAATATCAAGCGAAGCGTCTCTGAGGGAGTGAATGCTCACGTCGTAGATGAAGTTTCCAGAGTTACCACCGAGCGCAAGGAGCCTGTCGCCTGCAAAGGAGAGGGAGTACCAGAGAAGGCCCTGGACGACGGACATGATGAGAGCGGCGGTGGTGAAGCCGACCCAGTGTTCGTAGAAGAATGTGAACGATTGGTAGCCGTAACGCAGGATCCAACCCGTGGCGAGCCCGAGGGCGAGAAGGCCGGTGGAAAAAGCTATTCCATGGCGTGAGACACAAAGTAAGGCAACAAAAACATGCCACACACCGTTGATTTTGTATTGCTGATATCCTCCTGTGCGAAGCTCAGTACCGCGCACCCAGGCTCCTGGCAGGACGGCCCATGCCACCACGCAGTACGCGTACCAGGCGTTATACATGATGAATGCCTTCACGTCAAACAGACTGATCCACCAAGCGGGATCGGAGACGGCCTGGACGAGGGAGGTGTACAGGTAAGATGGGTCGGGTGGACATGCGCCGGCGCGTTCGTTACAGGCGAAGAAGAGTCCATATGTCATGAAGGGGACACCGAGGGTGACGGCGAGGCGCGCCGGGGGGTCCAAGGAACTCATAGGACGTAGTTTGAGGGTTGTGCGTCTTGGGTTTTGCGACGACGGACATGGTGGGAAGAGACAAGGCGGAAGTGGTTCGACAGGAGACGTTCGATGAGCGCGTCGGGCGTGTCATTGATCACGTGTCTGAATTCGAAATTCGGGGAGCTCGGGGATCGATTGTGGACTAGTGCTGGCGTCGTTCTCATCGTCGTCGTCGTCGTCGTCGTTGTCGGGCACAACGAACAGACGCCTCCGACGCCTGTCTCTTTCCGTCAACGCCGCGGGATGCAGACATGGGCTTCTTTTCGTCAAGGCGGACAGACGACGAGCGGTTCATCGTGCGGGACCAAAATGCAAGCAAACCCGTGGTGGGCATCATCCGCTCCCGTTTCGTGCGTGTTCCCTTCTAGTCCTCCTCGAGGCTCGAGCTCATCGCCAGTCCGCGTTCCCCCTCGCCCCCGCCTCCCGCCGCGCCTCCCGCCTCCCGCCTCCTCCGCATGCCCCCCTTCGGCCTGCAGTATGGCAAAGCAAAGGCACACCCGATCCGCCCTCAACCCGCTCCTCCTGAGCACACGGCCACTACGCACATCGCACCCGAGTCGGTCGGCGACACGCCCGTTCCTGGCCGTTCCGCACCGCGGACCTCACACACTGCAACCCGTTCGCCCTCTCTCCCCAATGTCCGCACCCAACCCGCCTCCATTTACCCGTCTCCTTCAACACCTGCACCAACACCGGCCCCGGCCCCTAAACTCAATACCAGAGCCTCTACAAACGCCGTCACGTCGGTCTCACGCTCCCGCCTTTTGCTCCCATCACTCATTCTCTCTTCCAGATCCATGCTCGCCCAGCGTTTGACCGAGCTCGCGACAGCGAATGCCGAGGGTCTCCTCGAGTGCGTGCCTCATCGATGTTATCCTCGGGCTCCGACACTGATCCCCTCCCCCTTCAGCGACGACGAATACCGCCTCTTGCGACAAAATCTCTTCGAGAGGATGGCCGTCGGGTCGGATGTACCCCAGGAGACTCCCGTCGTGCCCACCGCCGGCCCTAGTCGAATAAATACCCACGTTCGCGACACCTGTGAGTCGCCGGATGTCCATCGCTTTCCCCGCACTTCCCCGCGTTCTCCCGACTTCCCCTGTATTGGCGTGACTGACTCGCACCCCCCAGCCTACGGTCGCACAACCCCCAGCGTCACCGACGATTCCGTTCGCTCTCCCTCTTTTTCATCTCAACGATCCGTGTCCTCCACCGTGTCCGGCATCATCCGTCGTGCCACCGGTCGCAAATCCTCCTCCTACCGCGATGCTGACTCTGCGAGCCAGTACTCGGTCTCCTTCTGTCGGCGTCCGCCGCTTCTTCACACGCAAACCCAGCAACGTCTCCATCCGCACCGACGACCTCAACAGCGATGTCATGTCGATCTCGTCCGTCAACCTGCAATCCGCACCCCAAACCCCCTCCCGAACAAATCCACACACTCCCGGGACGCTTTCACGGTCAACTACGCGCAGTGCAAAGCGTCTGGCCAACGCCCCCCCACCTTCCTCCTTTCCGTCATCCGCAACCCCGCGAACGCCGCGGACGAACGTGCTCGACGACCTTCTGGACGACGCCCATCTCAAAACCTCGAAGGACATCCGCACCGAGATCGATGTCATCGAAGCCGAGGGCCGTCGACTGCTTGACGCATTCAACGGACTCGAGCTCAGCACGCTCACGCGGCAGGCGCGCGCCAAAGCTCCGCGGACGCCAGGGAGCGCGGCCTCCAGCGCGGGATTCGTCTGGCCCCCTCCTACATCCCATGACCTGGCAGGAAGGGATAATTCCGACTCGCTTTCCTTCAAGTCGACGACATCGAACGGGACGAGCCTGTCGGCGCATCGTTCTCCGACGAGAACGCGTCCGTTGCCGTCATCACCGCTGGTCAGCAAACCCATATCCCTCGGCAGGAAATCCTCGCTTTCGTCGGTATCCTCGCGCGGACGTTCAAATCCGGGCTCTGGTCCATCCGCCCCTCCCTTGCTCACATCTTTAGGCGTCATCGGTAGCTCGTCGAGCCTGAACTTGCCAGCACGGAGCACGAGCCATCTTCCTCTAGCGCCTGTGGCCGAGCGAGAGTCGATGGACGGCATTGGCCGCGGGCAGGCATTCGCGGATGGCGACTTCTCCAGGCCGACGTGCGGCGGCGGGAGCAAGCGAAGAGGAGGACGCGGCGTTTGTAGCGTTGGAGTCGGAGATGGCGGACATTCGACGACGACGGGCGGAGGTGATGAGCCGGTACGACGAGCGGCTGGACTACTTGCGAGCGAAGCTGAAGGGTGCGGAGTTGCACGAGAAGCTTCTGCGCAAGTAAGCGGGGGAGAACGCAGGTATATACCCTTGGATGTACAGTACTTACATACATACGGCTACGGACGCGGGATGGACACGGACTATTACAGTACTTGGCAGCAGCTAATTACCCTTGTTTACCGGAAATGGCCGAGGCAGTTGAAGTGCCTTTCTGAGTGCTCTGGCGTCACTTTCCCACAGAGCGAGTTAGCGCCGGTCCCCTTCTCACTCACCCTCAGCCTCAGCGACCACCGTATCCCCCGCCGCCGTCCTCGCAGGCGACGACGATGTCCTCCATCCCTTCGGGCAGCGCCCACAACGACGACGACGACGTCGCCCGTCTTTCTCCCGTTCTCGCTCCTTCCGTCTACAACGCTCGCGCTCCCCTCCACCGCAGCGTGAGCCACGGCTCCCAGTGGTCTGCCGCCGACACCCCCCAGCACCACAACATTGGGACCTCGTACTCCTCCCAATATTCCGCTCGCCCGACTTCCCCCAGCCCGCGTCGCCCCTACGCGCCCACGCGTAGCCTGTCCACCGCGTCCCCCCGCTTACGCCCTATGCGAAGTTCCAGCATAAACAGCGCCGCCCGCCTCGACGACGAGGACGAGGACACAAGCGAAGACGATGGCGGGGATACCCCCGTGCACGAAGATCGCGGAAAAGGTGTCGCTGACGGCGACGACGCCGCCGAGGCGGACGACGAAGACGAAGAGGAGGACCCGATCACGCTCAAGGACCGCCAGTCGCTCATCAACGTCGAGCACCCGTTCGGTCTGCCCATCTGGAAACCCGCCCTCTACAAGAAATCGCGCTCCGTCACCCGCTACGCCGACCAAGCGCTGCATTCCGTCCCCTCTGCCCAGGCCGAGCGTCACCTTCTCCCCGGCAACCTCCTCTGGACGATCGTATTCGGATGGTGGCTTGCGCTCGTTTGTTTCACCTGTGGCCGCCGTCCTGTGGTTTGTCCCCTCCGGAGGGCGCCGCTACGCGTCCCTCGTATACGGGCTCGGATGGTACCTCGGATGGCCTTTCGGCAAGTACGTCGAGGGCGATCTGCCAGATGAAGAACTTGATGAAGAACACGCGCACGTCGACGGTGCTGCCGACGGTCCCGGCGGCTCGGATAATGATACGGTTCGCGCCGTGTCGCCACAGCACGACACGGACGGCCACCCGCCCGCGCGCGGTGGCACGACCGTCCTCGCAACCCTGCCCGAACACAACCAATCCGTCTCCTGGTCCTCCGGTCAAAATCCTACGGAAGCAAGTGCTCTCCTCGCGAGCAAGCTCAAGAAAAACCATCCCTCTCAGCCTCCCACCAAGTCCTATGGCGCAACGCAGAACAACGTCGCCGGCGAGCCGATGAAGATGTCCACTGCGGAGCACTGGTTGGGGCGCATCTGCTTTTGGCTCGCGCTCGTCACCCTCATCGCGCCGCTGATGTTTATCGTCTGCGTCATCTGCTGGGGCCTCGTCCTCGCGATTCCCATGGCCAAGCTCAATTGGGCCCTCCTCAAGCACCTCTTCCAGCACCCCACCAGCATCCGGTTCTGCTCCCCGCCCGACGTCGTGTACGTTTCGTCGACCACGCAGGGGGAAGACGGGGACGAAAATGGGACATCAGAGACCCACATCGCCGTCAACCGCCCTCGCATCGCCGCCGGCCAGGTTGCGCCGTCGTCGACCTCGACGGTGCTCCTGTGTATATATCGCGCATTCGGGTTCAAGTACTACAAATACACCGTCGGTGGTGTTAACATTCTCTTCATCAATCTGCTTCCCCTCGTTTTCTTCGTCATCCTCGATGGATGGTTCCTCTACCCCTGGGTAGAGGCCCGCGAGGAAGCCGGTCCAGCACGTCCCCGCAGTGCTGGCCTTCCTGGGCTCGCGCATCCTCATCTTCCTCCTCAGTCTGCTGAGCGTGATCCCGCTTTCCTACTTCATCGGCATGGCCGTCGCCTCCATTTCCGCACAATCGTCGATCGGCATGGGCGCCGTCATCAACGCCACTTTCGGTTCCATCATCGAGATCCTGTTGTATGCCATCGCCCTTACAGATGGCAAGGGTCGTCTCGTCGAAGGTTCCATTGTCGGCAGTTTGCTCGCAGGCGTGCTGCTCATGCCTGGAATGAGTATGGTCAGCGGAGCCTTCCGGCGCAAGGAGCAGAAGTTCAATGCGAAGAGTGCGGGGGTGACGAGCACGATGCTGATCATGGCTATCATCGGTACCCTCACCCCCACGCTTTTCTACCAGACCTACGGAAACGTACGATCACCTCTCTCCGAAGCCGCCCCTTCCTTGCTGACCCATTCGTATCTGTAGTTCCAGCTCGTCTGCGAAGGCTGCCCCGAGCATGCGTCGCCCAGCAGTGCACAATGGACATGTCAACACTGTTCTTACCAGCACCCGGACCCTATAGAAGATCCATTCTACCAATCGACCGTCAAGACCCTCATGTACTTCTGCGCCGCGATCTTACTCTTCGTAAGCTTACGAACATTCTCTTAACCGCATACACCGTACTCAATCACTCCCTAGTCTTACATCCTTGGTTTATGGTTCTCTCTGCGTACCCATGCCTCTCAGATCTGGCAGAACCCCCAACAGCTTCTGCACCCCCAAGAATCCGGCCGCATGTCCATGTACCACAAACTTGTCCCCGCCACCAACGCGATCCCTGGCTCAGCCCCACGGGGAGGCAGCATTCTCCGTCACAAATCCAGCTTCGCCGGCAGCGAGGCGGAAGCACACCCGTCGCGCAGCGGTACCCCCCTCCCTCATTCCCGCTCCCAACAAGCATCCCTCGAGCGACAAGCAGCCGAGAACAGCGGCGCGGCCGCTCCCTCCACCTCACAGCGACGCATATCCTACGCGATACCCAATGCCCCCTATGCGCCCATCCTGGAGAGCGTGGACCACGCGATGAAAGACACTGGCCTACGCCCCTCACACCTTCCGGAGAACATGACCACCGACGACTTCACGCGTGCGATCGCCGTCGCGACCGTTAGCGCGCTCCGTCACCAACAAGTGAACGTCGGCCCCGCGCGCCCGCGCGATGGCGCGGAAGCGGAGGAGGCGGGCGGACATAGCGGGCACGATGCACCATCCTGGAGCAGAACGACGAGCGCGAGCGTTCTGCTCGGATGCACGGCCTTGTATGCGATTATCGCCGGTATATCACTTTCGTTCTTGCACGTCTTACCGTTGCTGACCCGTCGTTCATAGAACTTTTGGTTGATGTCGTCGATGTTGTTCTCGAAGGCTCCGGGATCGACGAAAAGTTCCTCGGCATCACGCTCTTCGCCCTCGTCCCCAACACGACCGAGTTCATGAACGCGATGTCCTTCGCTCTGAATGGGAACATCGCCTTGAGGTATGCCCAAACTCTCCATTGGACCTGTATCGTCGACTAACACCCACCAGTATGGAAATCGGCTCCGCTTATGCTCTACAAGTCTGCTTGTTGCAAATCCCTGCCATGGTTGCGTTCTCGGCTTGGTACGACCCCGAACGGATGGGCACCGTAGCTGATACCTTCACGTGCGCCTTTTACTCCCTCCAGACATCCGTTATCTGATCGCTCTCTTTTGTCACAGGCTCATCTTCCCTCGTTGGGACGTCATCGTCATTATACTCTCCATCTTCTTGTTGACTTACACCTACATCGAAGCCAAGGCTAACTATCACCGTGGCAGCATCCTTATCCTGAGGTATGTGCTTCACCGCCTACTTCGACACCCTATTGACGTGCCACAGTTACCTTGTCCTCACGGCCGGGTTCTTCTTCGCTCCTCACCGCCCTGTCACCGAAGAGGATAGCGTCGTTCTGGGCACGACCTTCGTGCGCACAGTCACAGAGTCAGCGCGGTTGTTCTTCACCAAGATGCCCTGATCTTCTTCTGTCTCTCCGTACTTATATAAATCCTCACCCTCACCTTCGTCAATCATCGCCGCGGAACCCTGTCCATCTCTCAATAAGGACATTATAGTTATTCATCCTTTCGATATCAGTAACGACACCCTCATGACTCTTCTCTCATTGTTTTCATCCGGGCACGTATTTAACTCACCCCACCTGGATACCTAGAAATACAAACATAATACAACAAAACTTCTTTGATTTGATCTGCACTGTCGCAGCACCGTCTATACTTATCCTCTCATCCACCTCCTCATCCATGGAGGCTCCTCAAGGTCTCCAATGTCTGGCGGATGTCCGAGTAACTCTGCGTAAGCTGCTCCGCGTCGCTGTTGCCCTTCTTGATCCGCTTGAACTCCGGGGACTCTTGCGGGATTGACAAGACTTTTTCAAGAAGGTCGCCGTCGAGGAAGCCGTATGAGAGCGAGTCCCCATCGCTTCGTCTGCGCCGACCCGTGGGGGTGCGCCATCTGCAAGCCGATTCAGTTCTTGACAGAAACACAGTACCAGTCGAGAACGGCATACTTGGCGTAATCTGTCTCGCGCGTGGACAGAGCATTGCCCAAGTTGCGTTGGAGGTTGGACATGTGTAGAGACAAGGCCTGGCCCATATCGACAAGGACACCTATGCGCCCCGTTGCGGTAAAGAATGCTTGCTTTGCCCGTACATCGAGTCCCGTGGGCGTGTCCGCGGATTGAAGGGAGCCTGTGAGCGCCATCGTTTCAGCGTCATGGATCATCAGCGCAGAGCGTAAGCATACATACCTGGGATGAATTTGTTCACTATGTCATCGAAAAAGATCGAGCCGTCGCGCTCGAGCTTCGTCTTCCCCTCCACAGTCTGGACCGTAAACGAGTGCAGGTTCATGTCCGCCTGTGAACGTAAGAGTCAGAGATGGCTAAAACCTAGAACGGCGAGGAAGACTCACATCTGCGGCAACAACGGTCTGTTCATCCCAGCCTCCAAGTGCAACTGGCCACAGAGGTGAATAGTCACGCGCTACATTTTGCAACTTAGGAGTGATGTCCCCGTCCATCTCGCTTTCGACCATCATATCGAGTACGGCGATGGAGTGGATCGCATCCCCAACGAAAAGGCGTGTACCATGGACTGCGAGAGTGGTCACTAAGTAATTGTGATTCCAGGTCCACATCTTCTTCAAGCTCCCACCATCGCCGGACTCGAAGTCGTACACCACCACCTACACATGCACGATCAGCCAACGAAGGATGTAATGCAGAGAACATAAGCCTACAGCCGTATTGACCGCCGCGATGATGAACCCTTGGATGGACGTCAGGGTATACACGCATCCCTTTGTTTGAGTCTCAGCCAGGAGCTGCAAAGGGCCTACGCCACCAGGGCTTGGCCGGAATACAAGCAAACGTCCCTCAGACGGTTCGCGTTCGTCAGGCCTGGCGATCATCGTACCCACACAAAAGTATGAGCGCGAATCCGCGCCTCTGGAGCGGAATGTTTCCAGCGCAGTGACCTCTTCCTCCATCTCACATTGGAAGTCTCCGACCACTGGGGAACCGGTTAAGTGTCAGGGTCAAACTTGCAGCCTTACTACTCACCATCGAATGTGTTATCGTCCAGCACCGTGAACGCGCTTGAACTAGTCTCTGGTTCTCCAACTCTTCCCGGAGTTGTCTTCAAACTCGCCACCGCTATCATGTGTAGCTCTGGGTCGTGTACGACACGACGTGGCGTGTTCAGGCCCATCGGGATCTACACAGCGATTAGAATCACGCTACCGTAGTCCACAAATATCGAATGCGCTCACCGTGCGTATCTGCATCTTCTCGACATCACGCACGGAGCCAATGACAAGACCTGTTGAAGTCGACAAGGCCACGCACGATTTCCAGCCCTCTGTAGTGATAAGGGTGCTCGCCGTCACGCCCTGTGGATTCACCTTGGTCAACTGTGTGCCTAGGGTATCGATAAATCAAATTCATACCTTGACTGGAACCGGCGAATGTTGCAACGAGCCTGATGCCCACGAAATCACCACCGCACGACTGCCCGTTGCGAATATCGCGTCCTTGTTCCTGACCACACACCGCGTAATCGTAACAGGAGCGTTGCCCAAGGAAAATACCCTTCGGTCTGTCAAAAGCGGCATTTTGTCGTCCCCTTCAACTATTGCGTACGAGACGAGCGAGCCATCTGTGAGGCCGACCAGGAGATAGGGATGGCTCCCTTCGCGACCAATCAGTCCTCTCCCAAAGTTGTGCAGGAAAATCGAGCGCGGGAGTGCAGGGAGCGTAACGTGCTTCCCAGCTAGTTCGAGCGTGCCGTTGTTCGGGTTGAACTGATAGAGTTGCACTCTGTTCGAGCACCAGAAGCCCACAGCGAAATATGTCGCAAATGCGTTTGCGGCATTGACGTTGAGGGCATCGACGCTGATCGCAGATATTTCATCCCAACGCTGGCGTTCGAGATTCGTACTTGAGATGATGTGTGTCAGATGCCGGAGAGTACGAGAAAGGCGCGAGCGTACCCTTCTTCGACGATGCCTCCCTGCTCATTGAATCGTAGGAACATGAGCGCACCGCGCGACAGTGCTATCACGAGTTGGCTTGGGTTCAGTGCAGCAGCAACGATTTCACTCTCATTGGGCGGCAACCAATTCGCGAGCTGTGTGTTTGTATCCAGTACATCGTCATGTTCGACGACCAGAATACGCCTTGGCGTGACTTGCACGATCCAAGGCGAATTTTGATACGATGTTTTCCTCGCTTGGTTGATGACCCGGTTAGCAATGTTGCGCGCGACCAGAGTCGGTTCGTTGGTAACGAACCCGCCCTGTGCAGACTCGATCCTTTGGACAGTATTGGCCTGTGTAAGGTGGAGGAGTTGAGAGGTGTGGCCATCGGTCGCGAGTATGTACTTGTCGACCCTGCAGTGCATCGTTAGCCCATGATCAGCTTAACTAACGGAGATGCAACGCACTTATCCTCGTAACGGGCACGAAGAGGAAACATGTGCGTGAAGCTGCCCGTGCCCTCCACTAGCGCAAGCTCATTGATATCCGCACCAGTGCGTATAACGCGCAGGCTGCCTGTGTGTCTTCCACCTGAGGCTGTGATGACATGAGGCTGTGATATATTCATATTGGATTAACCTTTGAGGCAAAAAAGCAAGCTTACATGACCACTGCCATCGGTGTCCGCTAGAGCGGCATCCACGATCGGGGCGATATTGGGCCAAGTTTCTAGCACTTCGATATAACTGCCTTCAGGATTCAATACTGATCCTGCGCCCGGCTTCGTAGGGATCGTTTCCTTTCCCTTTCCTTTATTGTCCATGAGACTTGACGGTGTTACCGTAGGCACTTCGCTTGGTATAAGTAGCTTGGGCATTGCCTTCGATGCTACGGCATTGGTGAGGATGCGCACGAGTTGGTGGTCTCCGTAATGCGAGCCGACGAACACGACTTGCGAGGCGATATATGCTAAGGTCGACACTGACGAAACCTAAAAGACCGCACAAAAGATATCAACGATGGCATTGGCATCAGGAATGGGAGGGCGTACTTCACCCAAGGGAATAAGAATGGGACCACGCGTTGGCAGGGCCGTAAGTGACAGCAAAGCGAGCCGTCCATAGCTATCTCCCAACATATATTTGTACCCTTCTTCGTCTGCATGGCACCACCTGTGAGAATAGTTAGACAAATATAGATGTTTGAAAGTGGCGCACGCACCCACTCACTTCATGCCACGGCCAGTCCACTGATGCCTTGGGTTTGCGTCTCTTGGTGTCCTTCCGCTCGTCTTTCTCCTTCTGTTTTGCGTCGTCGGTCCTTTTTGTCCTTAATTTTCCCAGTCGCTCTTTTTTCTTGGCCTTCTTGGCCTGCCACTCCTGCGACGCCAGTTCGAAGAACATGATTTTGGTTCCACCAACGATGAGAACTCCACCTTCGAACTCGCTTCCTTCGAATGAGAGGGCGGGGACGGGGATCAGGAACGGTAGCGTGTCTGTAAGGGGGAGCGTGGAAGACGAGAGGCTGGTTGCGGGAAGTATGAGGGATGGTTCGGTCATTATTTCCAGGCTCTTGATATTCATATCACGGGAGATGAGCTGGCGCTTGTTTTGGTGGTCGAGGTAGAGAAAGGCAAGGGCGTAAGTATCCTCATCCTCGTCGGTTGAGACGAATGCGAGCGAGATGAGATTGAATTCAGGAATTCTGAACGTCTGTGAGAATCAAAAACAGAGATATAATGACTCCGCAACGCACGTCTGGTCCAGCTCGTTCGCGTTCGATTTTCCAACAAGACGAACGGCCCTAAGTTTGCCGGAGTAGCAGCTCACGACGGCGATGTCTCCCAGTGGGCTAACGGCCACATCATGGAAGAACTCGGACACGCGGGCATTCCGTTCTGTGAGGTTCAAATGGAGATCTCGGTCGAGGGTGTTTGCGCCGGGGTCGTACGAGAGCACGATTAGTTGAGGTTCAGGATGGTCGGTAAGCAGTAGCAGCCTATCAGGTTTGGACTACATGCTGTTTAGGAGAGAAGTATATACGGTACGATATAAACGTACCTCTCTCGGCAGGATTTTGAGCGACATAAGTCGCCCCCATATCTCAGTCACGCATTCCTGTCTAAGGCCATCCGGTTGGGCGGAGTAAACGACTAGTCGATCAGAATAGCCGACAATGAGATGTCGAAGAGAAGAATCATTTGTGAGATGGCCGGCGACGGAGGCAACGACAGACGAGGACGGATGAAATGTAGTGATGACCTTCATGCTCGCTGTCGACGACGACGAGCAGCAAGCGCCCGGATTGCACGAAGGCAGCGGGCCAGCGGCTGGCAGCGGTCATCTTGGGCGCGTACGTCATCTATGTAGGGCATCGGGCCGCCATCGACCGTCGCCCGCGCCAGCCCGCGCCGACAGGCCCGACATCGTTTGGCCCCTCTCTCCAACTCTTAAGTAGTACCCAGACTCCTACCCATCAACTCTACTCACGGGTTCCGGCCCCCCACACCCGACTAACCCACCTCCACAGCTCGTAGAGCGACTGGCACATAACGTCCTGACAAAGCAAGGACCCCGTGGAACCCCTCCCGCCATTCCACCCAATTCGGACGGTCAGCGCGCCTTCCGAGATGCCGGAACGGGTAGTGCCTTCTCGCGAGTTGCTCCCTCTCGCCGCTCGCGCGTAGCAGAGCGAGTTTTCGTATGTGCTCTCCCTTACGCACTGCCTTGAGTGTATTATATATGTAACAGATTGATACAGCACAAAAGAAAAGGCTTGGAGTTTCAGTTGTTCAGCCAGTGAGCCAGATGTTTAGCGGGGGCACTGGGCTATTCATTCTGTGGCCGTTGACGGGGGATGCTGCGCTGTAGCCCTTGCCGTGTTCTTGTGTCGGCGACTCGTTGAATCGTCGGTGACTGTGGCGCGGCCGTGGTCCAATCTCGAGTCTCGACCCGGGATGTACATACATTCTCGCGGTCCACCCACTAGAGCCGCACCCACCCCGCATTGTGCGTGGGTGTAACGCACGCGGGTCGGATACGATGTCCACCTGCATTCCGACTTTCCGAGTGAGGGGTAAGATAGGTAAACTGAATGAGCTACTTGTGAACTGTAGTACTATTTGGGGGGAAACCTGGCTACTCAGACTCTTATCATTTTGGAAACATAGTCACAGTATACATAGTTGAATCTAATTGAATAGAAGTACTAGAACTCATGATGCCAACGGCACACGCGCGAGCGGCGAGAGGGAGCAACTCGCGAGAAGGCACGACCCGTTCCGGCATCTCGGAAGGCGCGCTGACCGTCCGAATTGGGTGGAATGGCGGGAGGGGTTCCACAGGGTCCTTGCTTTGTCAGGACGTTATGTGCCAGTCGCTCTACGAGCTGTGGAGGTGGGTTAGTCGGGTGTGGGGGGCCGGAACCCGTGAGTAGAGTTGATGGGTAGGAGTCTGAGTAGTACCCAGCATCGTAGGTGTACGGATGGGATAAGTTAGTCTCGGTTCCAGACGTTCTACTCAAACCGGCGACGCGAGGACTCGTAGAACGTCTGGGGCAGTTCGTCAATGAAATGCACCTCTGTGACTGCCGTCACAGGAACTGATCTGACTAAGCGCCCCACGTGAGGAAACGCGTTCAAATGCCGTCATCTTGAGAGTGTAAGATACCTAAATACTGCTAGAAAACCCAGTCCGCCCTCATCGATCCGTGTTTGTGCATCTCGGAGCTGGTGTAGATCACGATGGACACACTCCGCAACCAAGAGCTCGTGCTCCACACGGACCCGATCACGGCGCTGCAGCCCTACCTCTCTTCTCTGCAGCTGCGCGACCTCATTCTCCAAGACGAGCACTCGGTCGCACGGCAACACCGGCTGTGAGACCAGGTCAAGTGAAAGGGAACACGAGAAATGCGCGAATTCGGAGGAGGTGCAGGGTGGGGATGTGTTAAGGACGGTTCTTATCACGTGACAAGCGGCTCAGGCTACAGTACTCTTACGCGTGAGAGGTGGGATCAGGTGACCCAGACGTCTCGGTTTATACGAAGGTGAAGGTCAATAAGCGAAGCAGTAAGTCTTCGCGGAAGACTTAGGCGAGCTTATTAACTTAGTTGGCTTGGGGTTCTCTTTAGCGTTTAGAAGAGGAGGTTCTTATTAGAACAGTCCTGTATTTACAAAGAGAACGAGCTGAGGAATGGCTCGTTCGATGAGCCTCCTTTTATAAGAAAGGAGGTCGAGTAAATATATGTACATTGAGCGACGGTCGTATCAAGTATCTACGGGGATGAGACTGTGGCACCGTCGCGGCTGTGCCGTTGAGACGGTGACGATCTGTGGCACTGTCGTCGGGACGGTGACGATCTGTGGCACTGTTGTCGTCGCGTCGTTGAGACGGTTACGAACTGGGCACAGTCGTAATCCGTCGTTTAGCGACGTCCTTCCTAACAAGGTAATGGAAAATGAAGTACCTTGGACAAGTTGTAACACTATCCCCCTCTCTAGAATCTACGTCTCGTAGATTCCTGAATTGAAGCGGTTCTAGAGGGATCTCTTGAACATGCTGTCGATCGCTCGCTCTTCGCCATTGGAGGAGGAATATTGTTGATGCGAGGAAGGTGAGGATCGTAAGTCCTACGATAATGCTGATGACGGCGAGGAGCCAGCGTGGAGTAGGTGTATTGAAAATCGCGGGATCGGGCGACTGAGTGGGTTGCATCATGCTTCTGAGTCCTCATGTTTTGATGTTCACTCCTTTTATCCTTATCCGGAATCAAGCGATAGAATTCCATTCTACCGCTTGAGTAACGCCTCTACTACTTTTACGTCCTCCTCGTCTATCGTAGTAGCCCCTAACCGATGTCCTATCCTCGCCGTCGTCGCGTGATCCGGGCTCTTGAACCGAGGCCCGCGTTTTCGGAAGAGTCCCTTGATGCCGCATCTTCCTTTTGACTCCTGCATGGCTTCTTCGTCTAGGCTTCTCGGCCTCTTCATGGCGCGAGCAACGTCCGGACGGCTTAAGAGTTCCGTGACTCGTTTGAGATGACGAAGGAGTTCTTCGTCTTGTGGGTCGGGTGTGGGAGTGCGCGAGAGGACGGGCGAAGGAGGAGGGGTGGTAGGAGGGGTGTAGTCGGTGGTGGAGAGGTTGCGCGAAGAGGAGGTGAGGGTGGAAGACATTTGGTTGGTGTGGGTGGTGCGAGTGGGTTTGTTTAGACGATGTCTGAGGATGTTGTGGTCTTTGTCGCTTTCCTCTTTATCCTTACGATGCGGAGGGGCAATGATGTAATCATTGCCAGCAATCGTAAGCGATGATTCGTACATAATCAAAACTGAGTCGTAAGCAGGCGACGCGTCCAGCGCGTCACAGGGAGAATATCAAGTGTTTCGCCTTCCTCGTAGCGATAGGAACCGGTATAGTAGAGAAGTCCGAGGAAAATATGCGTGCGGATGAGGGCGCAGTCCGTGATCAGTCCGAGGAGTATCGTAAGGAGAAATCGTAAAGGCGGGATGATGGGAGAAATAGTCCGAGTGTGTATGATGGGTGAAGTCTGTCCGCGCGCTTACCAGGGCTCCGGCCAGTGATCCTTCGACTCCTCCGCTTCCTGCAAGTCCCAATCTGCTTCCTTCCAGAAGAGATCGTCGACGCGCCATGAGTGATTGAAGCGTGAGGGGGGTTCCTGTTGAGTGCGGAGCATTGCGTCCTCCCAATACAGCCACTGCTCAGTGGCGTGTTGGGCGGCTTCGTGCGTCAGGCTCTTGCGTCGCGTGAGGAATCCCAGAAGCTGCCTGTGGGCGCGGGCGGTAGCGTCGGTACGTCGGAGGTGGGGGTGGAACATCAGTGTTCCTGGACCGTAACTGATATCCGGACGGTCCGGGCGAGGGTGAGGAAGAGGAGTCTGTGGTCGGAGGGGATAGCAGGACCGAGATCGGGGGAAGTGAGGGGGAGCATCCTTGCGACGGGGACAGTCTCGGCGGAGATGGCCTCGCTTGCCGCATTTCCAGCAGCGTTTCCGCGGCTTCGAGGGAATCGTGTCCCACTTCTCTTGCGTCCACGTGGTTGGTTCGTCGCTCCATGGGTCCGAGGGATTCTCGGCTACTTCCTTCGTCCTGTCGTCCTTCTCCGATTTGTCCGCCGGGCTGTCCGATTCGTCCGCTGAACCGTCCGACTCGTCCGTTAGGTTGAGTTCCTGTCTCCGGCGAGCACGGTCTTCCATCATTCGATCGACTATCTTCTTGAGTTCCTTGAAGTTCTTCCTCACCCGATGCATCGGGGAGTCTGAACTCTCTGATCCGCTTGAACGGTCTTCCGTCGGGGTCGACAGAATCATGTTTACGTCGCTGTGCGGTGACTCGGGGATCCTGGGTGACGGGATCTCGAGCGTGGTCGGGGTGCGGACGTAGGAGTGAGGGATAGGGGGCGGGGTTTCCGTGCCACGGCATGGGAGCGTCGCTAGCAGATAGTGGGAATGGAGTTGGCGGTCTAGGCACGGCGGGCAGCCGAGGAGGTGTCCTAGGTACCGGTCGCGGACTGCTGGTCGGTCGTCCGGTCGGTTGTCCGGGCTCTGGAAGGACCAGGGACTGTCCCGATAGCTCTCTTGGCAGGGGCTGTCTGAACTGCTCTCCGGGTAATCCGTTTCTAGCGACGGGAGGCTGGACGGGGTTAATCTGGGTGATGCCGGGGATGGGTAAGGTTCCTGGTGGCGTGGGGGCGGTGACGGGTCGTGGAGGGGCGTTAGGAAGGAACGGGGGTCTGGTGAGGGCGGATGCGATGGGATCGGGTCGAACAGTATAGCCCGGGGAGATGTGATGTCCATGGAAGATGAGGTCGATGTCGGGGCCTTCGCGTGACGACATATGGGGAACTCCGGTAGTTTCCATTCGTCTTCGGAGGATTTCTCCTTCGTAGGCGGCGCGGAAGGTATGTCTTTCCCAGTTGAGCCAGTTGACTCGGAGTCCGACTTCAGTGAGGAACTTTCGGAGTTCTGCGACGTTGAGTATAGCCGCTGCGCTAGCTTCCTGAATCGTCGAAGGAGCTTGACCTCTCGTTCCTCCATTTCGGTCGAGAGCGTCAGGTACCTCAAGTCCAGCTGGTGGAGTTCTTCGTCGAGCATCTTGTTGTGGTCTTCCAGGATGCCCTGGACGTCGGCCGACTCCCTCCTGAGGTCGTCGATCCGCTGCCTGGCCTGCTCGATCGCTACTCCGGCTATCATGTGGGCTATTTGATTCTCGAGTATCGGGGAATCGGGTGTTGGGACCTTCGTCGCTCCGGACCACGGGGATTGCATTGGCACCTGTGAGGAATCCGGGTGCTTCAGTTAGGGTTCTTCTGTATGCTTCTAATCGGCTTACCCCCTGTTCTTCCGTCTGGTCCTGACCTAGACGGAGGAGGTACTGACTTAATTGCGAAGATTGCTGCCGATCGAGCGATGAAGCAGTCTCCACAGAGGGTGCGTTCCTGTTGAGTGTGGTGTGCTCTGTTGCAGACGAGGCGGATGCGTTCGACATTGTTGGGTGAGACGGTCTGATTGGTAGAGGAGATGTTGGTTGCGTTCGGGGTGGTGGACATTGGTGATCTGTCTTGCTGAACCCGTAGGGTTTTTATCCCCCCCTTGTTGGCAGTGCATTCGCCTGAATGTCGTTGAGTCTCACCAGTGTCTCACTTTCGTCTTGCGTTTCTTTCGTCTCGTTGGTTTTCGTTCTTGCTGTGTTGCGTCGGTTTCGTCGCGATCAGTGGCTTCTGTGTTGGTATCTCTGATTGGCTGTGGTGGCAACTTCGGTGCCTTGGGGTTATTCCGATGGAACTCTGCGATCGCATCTTTTGATCCTTCGAGATTAGATGCTGGTTCCCATGTGTTACCGGAGTCGGGGTATCCTTTCCATTTTACGAAGTAATGTAACGGTTCTGAATATCGTTTGTCTAATTTTGAGGCTATTATTGTTTCTAGTTCGTAGAGTTCTTCATCGTTTACTAGTTCCGGAGGCGGTTTTTCGTAAGCTTCTCCATATTGTTCTGTTTCTTTGAACGGAATTAATAGTGCCGCGTGAAATACCGGATGTATTTTCCACTTCGCCGGTAGTTCTAAGCGATAGGTTACTGGTCCTATTACTTTTTCGATTTTGAATGGGCCAAATCGCTTTGGTGCTAGTTTAGTTTTCGGGTATACCGTGTTAAGATTTTTCCCGTCTAGCCATACTTGGTCACCCTGTTTGAGTTGATCTCGCAGTGTGAACGTTTGATCATGCTGCATTTTCATTAATTTGGCGGCTATTTCCAGACTTGCTTCTGCGTTGTCCCATGCGTCCTTAAAGTTCTTTATTCTTTCTTCGGCTGTCGGTATTCGCGGATTGGTTGGTATTGCCGGGTTAAAGACTGGTTGGTACCCGTGTAGGAGTTCAAATGGGGAAGTTTTCGTAGCTGAATGTTGTCTTATATTGTGTGCAAATTCTGCTTTTGGTAGAAGTTTTGCCCAATTCGTTTGATCTCCGTTGCAGAATGCTCGAAGATATTGTTCTAACTCTTGATTCACTCTTTCTGTTTCGCCATCCGTTTGGGGATGATACGCTGTACTGAGCGACGAGATAACTCCGAGGCTTTCGCAGATGGATTGGAATACTTTGGATGCGAATTGAGGGCCTCTGTCCGATATCATTCTTTTCCATAGTCCAAATCGTCTGTAAACATTGTCGATCAGAAGATCAGCTGTTTCTTCTGCGTTGATCGTCTTTAGGCACGGCGTGAATACTGCGGTTTTGGTGAACCTGTCGACGACTACGTTGATCGAATCGAATCCGTTGGAGATCGGAAGATCTGTAATAAAATCTGATGTGATTGTTTCCCATGGTCGTTCTGGTATTTCCGTAGGTTGTAATGGATGTTTTGCCGGATGTGTGACATTCTTTGTTGACTGGCATACGGGACATCCTTGAACATAACCTTTTACGAAGGAAATCATCTTTGGCCACCAAAAGTTTCTTTGTACCAGCTCCAGAGTTTTCATTTCGCCTGGATGTCCAATCGTTTCCAGATCATGATGCGATTTTAGGATCATGCGTCTAAGTTCGAGATTCTGTGGCACATAGATCTTTCCTTTTCTGATGATCAGATCGTTCTCGAAGTTCCAATCTTCGATTCCTTTTGCGAGGGTGCGTGGTCCCGATCTTTTGATCGTATCTAACGCTGTCCAAACTTCATCATCTAGGTGTGAGAAGTTTCTTAGTTCTTTGAGAAGTTCTTTGTCTCCGACTGCTTCGACTGTTCCTCTTCCGGTGGCTCTAGCCCTGAAAACCGAAGGGTGAAGCAGGATGCGGTCGTCGTTGTCTGGAATGTCTTCCTTATGATCTGGTCTTCTAGAAAGTCCATCTGCCTTGTTTGTACTTCCTGGTTTGTGTACCAAGGTGTAGTCGAAACGGGACAGATACAAGCTCCATCGTGCTTGTCGTCGATTGAGTTTCTGAGCTGTTGTGAAATATTCTAGATTTTTATGATCTGTCCAGATTTCGACTTTGTGGTTCGCTCCTTCTAGATAGTGTCGCCAGTGTTCTAAGGCTTTCACTACTCCTAAGAGTTCTTTGTCGTATATCTCGTAATTCTGTTCCGCGGGAGACAGTGATTTGGATAGGTACGCGACCGGATGCCATCTTTCGATCTCATCTGGCTGTGATAGGATAGCTCCGTATGCGAAATCGGAGGCGTCACTCTCTATGCGGAATGGTTTGTTTTCGTCGGGCATGATTAAGATTGGGGATGATGTGAATTCTCGTTTCAGTCTTTCGAAGGTACGTTCGCATTCGGTCGTCCAGTTCCATTCGTGGTCTTTCTTTGTGAGCTGGAATAGGGGTCTGGCGATCTTAGAATAGTCTTTGATGAAGCGTCGATAGAAATTTCCAAATCCGAGGAATGATTGGACTTCTTTTACTTTCCTCGGTGTGGGCCATTCGGCTAGCCCTTGGACTTTGACCGGGTCCATCTGTACCTTATTGTGCGTGATTATCACGCCTAGGTATTCGATCGATGGTTGTTCAAAGAAGCATTTCTCTGGTTTTAGGAATAGATCGTTACGTTCTAGAAGTTGGAGGGCTTCTTTCATCAGTTTCCTATGTTCGTCGAGTGTTTCTGTAAATATCAATATGTCATCCATATAGACCACCACTTTTCCTGTGTCTATTAATTCTTTGAACAGTGCGTTCATCATTGCTTGGAATGTTGCGGGTGAGTTGGTTAGTCCGAAGAACATTACCATTGGTTCGAAAAGGCCTCTGTTTGTTTTGAACGCAGCTTTCCATTGATCTCCTTCTTTGATTCGAACATTGTTGTATCCCCATCGGAGATCGAGCTTTGAGAAGATCTTAGCGCCTTTTAATTTGTCGATGAGATCTGAGATGAGCGGTATCGGGTATTCATTTTTGACCGTGATCGAGTTAAGATAGCGATAGTCCTGTACTGGTCGAAGAGATCCATCTTTCTTTTTGATAAAGAAGAAGGGCGATGATATCTCTGATTTTGATTCTCGGATGTACCCTTTTCGTAGATGTTCATCTATGAATGTGTCCAGTTCCTTCCGTTCTGGTACCGTCATTGGGTACACTTTGCAATTTCGAGGTTTCCATCCTTCAGTCAGGTCTATCGCGTGATCCCAAGGTCTGCTGATTGGAAAGCGTTCCGACGCTTTCTTTTCGAACACCTTCTGATACTGTTTGTAACTAGACGGAATCATCTCATCGAGTGTCTTCTTCTTCTCTCCTATGGCCGCTCTTTCTGCGAGTTCTTGTGCCTTGGTTGCTCTTGCTGTTATCCAAATACCGGGTTCGTTTGTTTCTTCTGCAATCGGCATTGTTTCTACGTCAGTCTTTCCATGGAACGTTCTGATCGTCTTGATCTCGATGAGATCGGAATCGATTTCAGAATCTTCTTGTTCCTCTATCATTGTGTGATAGTTTGCCTTCTGTTCTTCGAATGATGGTAGAAAGGGTTCGTCCTTTCCTTGGACGGTCATTGTTTTACTCGTAGTGGAGCACGTACCTGGACATGTCTGCAGTGTAATCTGTCTCTTTCTCCAATCGATGCTAGGGTTGTGTTTTTTAAGCCAAGGGGTTCCTAAGATTACTTCGTCTCCTCCTAGGGCTGTGACAAATAGTCCTAGGCTTTCGCGGTGAATTTCTCCGTTGATTCCTTCCATCGTCATCGGAAGGTATACCTTTTGTTTGATCTCTCCCAGAGTGTTTCGAGATCCGTCAACGTTGTATATCGGTATCGGTTTCTTAAGTTGGATCAGATTCATCTTGTGTCTTCGTACGAAATCTGGATGGATCAGAGTGCTGCTTGCTCCGCTATCCAATAGCGCTTTTGCTGCGGCTTTACGGAACTTTCCATGAAACATAACAGGTATATGAATTGATGGAGCGTGCGTTGCTCCGTCTTGGTACGACCTTATATACACTGTTCTATTTACGTCATCTCCTGTTTCCTGCACAGGAGATTGATTTGAAAAGTTCATTGTCTGTGTCCTTTCAACAGCCGCGGTTGAAGGACAATTCAAAAACCCTGATTGTCTTTGAACATGTTGGCAGTGCGCGCGAATGTTTCACTGTCCATCTTGTTCACAAGCTTGGTGATCTGATCAATCGGGGATTCTTCTTCTGTTAGATTCGTCGTTCGTGCATTGATCGTCGTTTGTGTACGTTTCTCTGGGCAGTTCCTGGAGATGTGTCCTGGCTTCCGGCAGTAGAAGCATGATCCTGACTTCTGGAGTTCAGTACGTTCTTGCGGGGTAAGGCGTCTGAAGTTTCGGCCGCTGTTTCCGGTCTGAGTGGCTCTGGCGGTGGTAACGTTCCCTTTATTCCCGTTTCCTCTTCGGAATGGAACGTACGTCTGTGGTTTCTTGTATAGGAGGGTGAGGTCGCTAGTTGGGTTCATTGGTCTCGTATAATGCCGTTGGAATGCTTGAGCTTCTCGCCAGTTATTATCGATGCGCAGTGCAAGTTCATACCATTCGTCGATATCGTTCGAGATGTGATCTCTCTTGAGGATCTCGACTACTATGTCGTTGCGCAGTCCTCTCTTGAATTGGTCGATCAATGCTTTATGATCGTAACCGGCTTCCATAGCATAGTCTCTAAAGACCGTGATGTAATCTTTGGTTTCCATAGTGCCTTGTTCCAGGCGCTGTATGTTGAATCTAGCGTCTCTTCCGGGGTCTATTTCTCCAAAGGTTTCTAAGAAATAGTCGCGGAATCTCGTCCATGGAAGATGTATTTCCGGATCTATGCCTTGATCTCGTATCTTATCGATTTTACTTATCAAGAGGGACGCCCAGTGAAGGGCAGGTCCATCGGTGAGATGCGAGAGTACAAAGGTTATCTTATGCATGTTGGTTTTGTATGCGTTGGGGAATGCTATGAAGCGAAGTACGCATTGTTCGATGAACTTTGCTGCCTTCGCTCGGTCTCTTCCGTCGTATACTCCTAGTGCGTTCAGTTTGAATCCTTTGTCTTTGTCTTCGGGTTTAGATCCGATTGTTCCTGTTCCTCCTGGCGGTGAATGCCACGGTGGATGTCTCGGTCCTTCCGGAAGGTCTGCGGTTGCTCCTCTTCCGAATACATAGTCCTGAACCTTTTTTCCTTTCTCATTATCAGCCGATCGGTCGGAATGTGTTGATGGTTGCGGCGATGGTACTTTCCATCCTCTTGGTTCGCCTAAACTGAATCCTATGGGGAATCGAGCCTTATGTCCCGGTTTCGCGGGATCGGCTGGTGTTGGAGTTGCAGGCGTCTGGAGCGGTATATTAGTTTCTCCAGGGGGGACATTGCTAAGTGTGGCGGCGGGGTTGGGTATCGAGGTGGTAGCGTCTCCCATTGTCGTGACGTTCCCTGGTCTTCCGAATAGATTTCCTTGTCTTCCTTTTCTGGTTTCGAAGATATCTTTGTCTGATTTAACTGATGGAGATCTTGTTGATTCTTCTGTATGTTTTTCCGCTTCTGTTGCGCTCGCTGGGCTGCTTTCTCGACTTCCTCCGGAATCGGACTTAATTTGGGGGCTTGATACAGTTCTCTTAGGTTCTGGCGCGGTTTCTTCTGGAGGCTGTGTACTTGCTGCGGGTTCTTGAGGATGCTGGAGTTCGGTTTGAGGGTTCTGTGGTTCGGTTGTCGTATCGGTTGTGTCGGTATCGGGATCAAATTCCCAGTAGTCCTTAATATTCCCGGTGTAAGGTTTCTCTTTGACTTTCTGTGCGTCCGGGTGTTTCCAGAGTTCTTCTGATGAGAGGGGCCCGATATGAGGTCTTGAATAATCTGGGCGCTTCCAATGTGAGTTGTCGTAGGTTCCGTCTTCCCTTTCTCTTTTGGATCTATCTTTGAAGTATTCTGCTGCTGGAGGAAGGTTGTATCTGTATATGGGTGGATTCCACTGGTATGCGTATGTCCCTTTGCTTTCTTTCGCAACGAGGGTTCCGTCGTAGTAAAAAAGGAGATGATAGGGGTCGAATGTCCAGCGATGATCTTCGTTTCCGTTAGGGAAGTCTCGACTGCAGTTTGATTGGAGTTGAGGGATCTCAAAATCTGATGGTCTTTTTTCAGCGGGTTGTTCCGCTGACTCCGTGGTGGTTGTTTCGTTTGACGCTCTGCGCCAAACTGTAGGGTGAGCTAGTGTAGAGGAGAGCTCGTTCTAGTGTTAAGGACGGTTCTTATCACGTGACAAGCGGCTCAGGCTACAGTACTCTTACGCGTGAGAGGTGGGATCAGGTGACCCAGACGTCTCGGTTTATACGAAGGTGAAGGTCAATAAGCGAAGCAGTAAGTCTTCGCGGAAGACTTAGGCGAGCTTATTAACTTAGTTGGCTTGGGGTTCTCTTTAGCGTTTAGAAGAGGAGGTTCTTATTAGAACAGTCCTGTATTTACAAAGAGAACGAGCTGAGGAATGGCTCGTTCGATGAGCCTCCTTTTATAAGAAAGGAGGTCGAGTAAATATATGTACATTGAGCGACGGTCGTATCAAGTATCTACGGGGATGAGACTGTGGCACCGTCGCGGCTGTGCCGTTGAGACGGTGACGATCTGTGGCACTGTCGTCGGGACGGTGACGATCTGTGGCACTGTTGTCGTCGCGTCGTTGAGACGGTTACGAACTGGGCACAGTCGTAATCCGTCGTTTAGCGACGTCCTTCCTAACAAGGTAATGGAAAATGAAGTACCTTGGACAAGTTGTAACAGGATGAGCTGAGGACGTGGATGGGGATGGGGAGCACAGGGAGAAGGAAGGTGCAGTTCGAGGGGGTGGAGAGGAGGGTTGTCAGAGGGCATTGATTCGAATATTGAGTCCCCGATATCTCATCTTCCGGTGTTCTGTCTGCGTACAGAAACCCACAGAGCCGGCCAGCTTGTAACGACCACTGACCAGGCTATGTATCTTGTTTCTTTCCATTTGGTTCTCGTTTAATCTACGCTTGTTGCTGTCGATGACCGTCTTGATTGTGTATGCTGAACTTCATTGGCTGTGGTCCCGTCTGATCGCGTTCATTGTTACCCACAGCGCCGGCGGCGCGCGAACCGACGCGCAACTTAGCAAGCAGTGGATTCCAGTCGCTAAGAGTTACTCAACTTTACGGGCTTGCCTGGGACAAAATCTATAGTATGCAACTTAAATTTCCGTGCTTCATTGAGCTCAAGTGGGATGATTACAGACTCGGAGTGAGTCGACAGTAGAAAGGATCAATATTCAATTGTAAACGACACGCTGAACGAACTTTGATGGCTCGATGATGCATTTCGTATGAGTAAAAATCACCTGACTGTGACCTTCTGTCACAGAGGTGCGGTGCCTTGACGAAGTGCCCCAGACGTTAGATAGTGAGTTGTGCAGGGGTTTTTCGAGGGTGAGTCAAGTGTGATTGTGTCATCTCATAATCATGGTTTCATCATCCTATATATCCTTCGTTCCCCGCTGAAAAACCCCTGCACAACTCGCTATCTAACGGCGGGAACGAGACTAGGGATAAGTAGTCACCCTGGAACATCCATCCATTCAATATGGCGTCACCTGCAAGATGCTCGTGCGCGTAGTCTTCGAGTCGTAGACCTTTTTTCTAGTGACATTCACGTTGGTGACTCGGAATTGGTGTCGATTCGGTGACGGACCGCGGTGCGTTTATACCTATGCCATGTTATTCTGGCATGCTGCACTGATCAACTCTGGATAACAGCTTGTCAATCGGGCCTGTGGTGACTCGCGTGAGCATGGGACATGTATAATGTTGGCAAGCTTGCGTCATGAAGTCTCTTATCGAGGTGCAAACCTATGTACACGATAATATCTCCGACTATCTTCACGAAGCGAACAAGCCACCTCTTGTGGTCGCCGCCAGAAGCAGAAGTAGGGATCCCAGGTATGTTGGCGGCTTCGACGTTTGTGGTTCCTGTTAACAAGGCTGAGTCCGGACCTTTGTCCTTCAGGCGCGGAACACGTAGGCAACTACAAACCTGTGCTCGTCTTATACTAGATGTCGAGTGACACAGTCTCGTGACGAATATGGATCTCGTCGCTCAGATGGCCTATCCAAGCGAAGTACTCGCCGTTTCCAAACGGATACTTCGGGCGCACCATCATAGTCCAGCCTCGTTTGGAACCTGTTCGATGCGCAACCCCGGGCCATCGGACTGTCACAATTTAGGTCGCATCCACGCTTTGACTGCCACCGCTTTACTTCTGAAGAAGTTATGCGCTTGTCATCGATTCTCGCCGGGCTGTCATGATTCAGACTGATCAGACGCCGCCCACTCTATAAAACCCACCCGGCCAACCTCTATCTTCGCCAGTCATTGTATCCGTCCGGCTTCGATGTCTTCTCGCTACTTCGCCAACACACGTGTTCGAGCTCGGTCTGGGCGTGCACGGTACTCCAAGTCCGAGTCATTGACATGGCACAGACAGGCTTGTCAGTCCTTTGCTGAAGAGAACGAAGTTCAGATATTGCTAGAGGTTCAAGGGTCAGTTCAACCGGACGCGAAAGGAGGATAAGAAGACAGACCAGAGGACAACAGGGTATGATGTGCGAGATTGCCAATCTCCTCTTCGGGGTATCCTAGGGCGATGGCGAGCGTTCTAAACAAACGTCGGCACTTCTGGCGTCCTTGGTGTTTGCGTTTTCCTGACTTCTTCGCCTGCCTGTATTTTCTCATCTCCTTATACGCAGCTTCCACATTGCGATCGTGAATATACTTGGGGGTATGATATCCGTAGTGGCGGGGCTGGTGTCCACGCTCATCGTCTTGGTGACGAGAATGCCGAACATGAGGAGCTTCCTTTTGACACCAAGGGCACACTAGGATCTAGCCAAGTTCAGACCGCCTCCTCCAGTGGCTCAAACGGCAGGAAGCCGCTGGATAAGGATACAATTGACCATATCGTCCAGCTCCTAGACGATCTTCGCAATATAACCGATTCCTCAGCTGTTCCGAACGATGTGCAGGTTGAATCAGAGGAGGGAGAAATCCTCGAATAAATCCGTATATGTATCATGTATGTATCGCTTTACAATAAAGTTGAAAGAAGTACTGTATCACGACTGAGTAGCTGCAGAAGGAAGGCATATCACTGCCACGAAACCCCTCCTACCCGCCTATGAGCCCTGCTCCTTCAACCACCCAATCAACCTTGCCAACCTCTCCTTCCTCAAGGGAATCCACAGCGTCTCCGCCGCCCCCAGCGTGCCCACGCTCGCCGTCACTACAAGCCCATGATCCCTAAACTCTGCCAGCAGGGCACGGAACGCAGCATCGCTCGTTGCGATGAAATCGTCGCGAGCCACCGTGAACAAACGATCGTATGCCATCGCCTTGCCTTCTCCTCCTTCTCCCCCTCCTTGGCCCTCCGTCGCACCCTCATTCTCCGCGTCCAGCTGGTGTTGCGCGAGGAGTGCAAACAACTTCTTCGCCTTCTGCGTGACGGATAGCAACACATGTTGCGCCGCCGTCTCCGTCATCTGCGTCGCGTTGGTCCCTGCACCCGCCACTGGTACATCGCCTTGGGGGCGTGCGGACGCAGATGCGCCACGCAGGGACGATCGGTCGGCAAAAGCAAGCTCGCTGTCGTAGGCGTCCAGCGTCGTGAGGTCATGCCACAGCCATGCATGAGCCTGACTCGATGCCGAAGAAGAAGGACCAGTGAAAAGGCCGGATGAGCTGAACAGCAGCGGGGCATTGAGGTGGTCGATCGAGGCAAGGACGTGAATGTTGGGCGAGGACAGAAGCGTTCCGAGTTGGCCTTTGGCTTTGGGCACTCGCAGTGCTGGGGCGTCGATGTTGTGTACAACGAGGTAGAGGGGGCGCGGGGGTTCAGGAGAAGAGAAAAATTGTGTGACGCGCCTGAGCTGTCCCTCTATCCCTTGTGACCCAAGAGGGAGCGCGTCCAGTCCCGGAACCTTCTCCACCGCGGCGAGCACGTCCTTCATCCCAAAGTTCGGCGAAAACGCGTTGACCACAATAACAGATCCTCTCTTCCTGAGCCTTTCACTGGCGAGGGCATTGAGGATGCGCCGTTTGGAGCCAAGCCCGTAGAAAAGTAAGTGAAATCCTTCGTCGAGCTCGCGGACGTATTGTGCGAAATATTGTTTGTGTGTGGCGTGTAATGAGGCGGGGAGTCCATGTGAAGGAAGTGTATAGAAGGAAGATTTGATCGCCTCCGTGTACTCGTCGGCGGAGAGGGGTTCCACGAGCTGGGTGAACACATTGGTCGATGTCCGCGATCGTTGGCTGTTGTAGTTGAAGTATGCGTCGAAGACAGGAGTGCTAGCCAGGATATCCTCTTGCGGGGCATCGGCACGTTGCTTGCCCTTCGCCTTTCTGGTCGGTTTTGAGGGAGTGGCCAATTCTGCATCAGTGTCGACGTCCGGGAGTTCGCCGTCTGAGAAGGCATCGGACGACGCGTTGTAGGTACGAAAGGATCGTTCGCTCATGATATCCCTGTCATGGGTGTTATTTTATGCATATACGGCAGAAAATGGCTCACGATGGTGTCTCTGGGGTGCGTTGGAGGAAGGCTTGTGAAGATGGACGGAAAAGATGTTCAACTCTGTTCAACTGTGCTGGATGAAGTCGATTGGAGTGGAAAGAACTCGTCGACGTCCGGTCCGCGTCTCGGTGAACAATGGAACTTACATAGGGTTAGGGTTTACACTTGGTTTACACCTTTCCCTTCCTCGACGCTCAGCCTAACCTTCGCCTGCCACACCGTTACCCTGAGCGGACCGGCATCTTGACTCCGATTTCTCGGAGAGAAGATTCCAAAAAAACCATGAAACTCCTTGTCATCAATCCGAATACGACGACGATCATGACAGACTCCCTTCGTCCCGTGGTCGACGCAATCCTTTCGAGAAGAGGATATCCCCAGGTCTCCTGCGATTTCTTCACAGCACCTACCCCACCCTCGGAAGATACCTTTGGCGCACTCCCTAGCATTAATTCTCCATCGGAGTCCGCGCTCAGCGCCACCTACTGCTTCCCCTTTCTCGCCCCGTTCATTCGCAACCGATCATACGATGGTTTCCTTGTGGCATGCTATTCACACCATCCACTTGTGTCCATGCTGTCAGACGAGATCGCGCGGGTAGAAGGCCATCTGAAGGAGGACTCCTTCGCGCGGAACATGCACGTCACCGGCATCTTCGAGGCCAGCATCATCGCCAGCTTCGGCTTGCTGTCCCAAGCATCTCGCGACAGCTCCTTCGGGATAGTGTCCACGGGGAAGATATGGGAATCCGCCCTCTCCAATGCCGTTGGCGAATTTCTCGGTGGCCCAAGCTCTCGCTTCGCTGGGTGCGAAACGACAGGTCTAATCGCAACGGAGCTGCACGACCTTCCAGCGGAGGACGTCCGCGCTCGTATGGCAGAGGCTGCAGCACGTCTCGCAGGACGAGGGAGGGTACGGGTGATCTGTCTTGGCTGTGCAGGCATGGTTGGACTTGAAGGCGCGGTGCGAGAGGGGGTGGTGCGCGTGCTAGGAGAAGAGGAAGGAGCCAACGTCAGGATTGTCGATGGTGTTGTGGCAGGGATACAGTGGTTAATTCAGGCGAAAATATCATGGCCATAGGATCCGACAGCCCTCGGTATGAGGGAGTGCTGCACCCGGGGTGTTTGACCGGGAAAATCAGGGGTGCGTGTTGATGTGCTTCTGCCCAAGTTCCGTCGTCCCTAATGATCATTATCCCAGCTGGCAACAGTAAACGTTTAGGGGACTCGAAACGTTGAAAGCCTGACAGAGTATGCGGGCCTTTTCCACCCGTTCTCGCAAAGCCGATGCTCTTCCGGAACGTACGGTGACGTCAGCCTGAACCTCGAGTCAACGCCAAGCGTAGATGATAGATCCATCCAATAGCAACCTAACGTTATGCACCCAAACGACGCGAACTCTTACCGGTGTCAGTCACCATGTGACCGTGTTTCACTCCATCAGTATATTATCTCGCAGCCGGGGCCCTGTCACGCCAGTCTTCTCTTGACGTTGAACCTCATGTCGTCCGAAACCCCCTTCACCATCGCCGTGCACGATGACAAGCTAGCTTCCCTCAAGCGCAAGCTCGCGCTTACTGAATTTCCAGACGAACTCGAGGATGCCGGTTGGGACTACGGCGTACCGCTCGCAGACATAAAACGCCTCGTCGAGCGTTGGCAGAACGGCTACGATTGGCGCGTCCACGAGCAAGAGATCAACAACACGCTGCCTATGTTCACGCGCGATATTGATGTAGACGGCTTTGGGGCGTTGAACGTGCACTACGTCCACAAGAAGAGCGACGTCGCCAACGCGATTCCTTTGCTGTTCGTACACGGATGTGGGTCCAATTTCTTTGAGATAGTCGCGGCGTGATGTCAACTTATTGATCCTGGCAGGGCCCGGCAGCTTCCTCGAAGTGACGAAGATCCTTCCACTTTTGATCGCGTCGTCACCTGAACATCCCAGTTTCAATGTCGTCGCACTTAGTCTACCGGGCTTCAGCTTTTCAGAGGCGCCGAAGAAGAAAGGGTTTGGTCCCATCCAGATCGCGGAGGTGGGCTATGGTTCTTTCGCCGCCGGGTCTGTAGCTGACGTCGCATCAGCTTGCCAACAAGCTCATGCTGTCTCTGGGATATTCCGAGTACGTTACTCAGGGCGGGGACTGGGGACACTGGGTATGGCATGGTTGACACGAAGATTTGAACGCGTGGTTGATCGTGTTTGGATTCTTCAATAGATCACGCGACTAATGGCAAGTGCTTACGGGCCCGCAAATGTGAAGGCATGGCACACGAACTTTCGCTAGTACGTCCTCCCCATCTTCCCTGTGGCCTCCTCGCTGAACCTTGCTCATAGTGCGTGGCGTCCCCGCCTCCTCACCCACCCCATCGCATACCTGACCCATTTCTTCTCGCCACACACTGAAGAAGAACGAGTGGGTCTCGAGCGCCACAGATGGTTCGAGGACTTGGGCAGGGGGTACGATATCCAGCAGCGGACGCAGCCGCAGACGATTGGATACAGTGTCGCAGACTCTCCTGTAGGACTCTTGGCATGGATCTACGAGAAACTCGTAAACTGGACGGACGGCTACAAGTGGGACGACGACGAAGGTATGTTCTTCAGCTTGATTATCTGATGGTCGAGTGGCAGCTGATGAAAGTATACGTCAAGTGCTGACTTGGGTATCCATATACTGGCTCTCTCGCGGTGGGCCTGGCGCCTCGCAAAGGATCTATTACGAGAACCGCACGACATGGCAAAAGCAAATCTCGGCGTACCCCACGATCCCCATGGGCATCTCCTATTTCCCAAAAGAAATATGTGTCCCACCCAAAAGGTAGGTTGTCTCGTCGGGTCCGGTACTGTGGCTCATGTTAATGTTGTGCAGTTGGTCATGCACGATCGGAAAGGTGGCATTCGAGAGCACGCACAAACATGGAGGTCACTTTGCAGCGCACGAAAAGCCAGACGACCTGGTTGCGGACCTGAGGAAGATGTACGGTAAAGGGGGGCCTGTCTTTGGCGTCGTGCCAAATAAGTCGGGTTATGCTTGATGGTTACTTCTTGAAGATATCTGTATCTGGCAGGAACATGTGCATGCTTTTGTATCTACTAAGTTACAAGTATCACAGACCTCTCTCTCGACGACCACCATGCTTGGAAGTTTGGAACCCTACACAGCACACTGCTCAGGGCTCCAGGCTTAATATCGTGATTCGCGGGCCGCCGTCCTGGACTCCTGGGCCCTGCAGGTGTCCGTGTCAACCTTCAGGCTGTCCAGTGTCCACTCACACTGTCGAGTCAACTTCCAAGCTCAACTTCAAGTCTTCAAGTTGGAACTTGGAAGGTTGGAAGTTGGAAGCTCTGGAATCCTGAGACCCGGGCCAAAATGTATTTCGGATACGGGGAATCGAACCCCGAGCTGCCGCGATACTCTCGATGAGAGGCGGCAATGTTAACCGTTACACCATATCCGACATAGAAATGATTCTACATACTCGCTCCACAATCCTCAATTCCCATCTGCACGAGCAATCAAATTCAAATCCCATCACGTCCTCTACCTAAGTATTAGATTCGAACGGGACCCAGAGTGGAAGATGGTCGATGGAGCCTCAATCAATATCGTGACGGACCGGAAGGAGACCTGGACAAAGGAGGAGAACTACCGTATAGAGCTGTCCCCCCGCGACGTCGCGCGCGGGAGCAGCCAGCTGCAGTGCAGAAAAAGATCGGTGAGTAAAAAAGCGCGGACTGAATGGAATAAGCTGGGCGGCACAGGGAGGAAAGGACGAAAGATACCGCCTCGGAATCGATGGCTGAACGGCTCGGAAGTACGGGGTAGAGATGATGGCTGCTGGACCCATGCTATGGGGTTCGCCGGCTACGATGCGGTGAAAGGAGAGGAGAGATAACTTAGTGAGTATGAGGAGACGGAAGTCATGGAACGAGACGTAAGTAAAAAGAAGAAAAGGAAATCCTGCTCGCCCGCTATGGGTACAGCCAAGAGAAGAATGGGAATCGAACAGAATGACTCACAAGTAAGAGCCATGGCGTTGGGCTTGAAGTAGAGACAGAACGAAGACTTCTTCTCCGTGCACTCGTGGCAAGCATCCCAAACGTGCGATGCGCCTGATGCTGGTTAAGAAAGCTCAGCGGCACGCGACGACTTCCGTCTTGCAAGGCGTTCCATGTTTCCACAGTGTAGAGGACGAGGGGGATGCCCAAGGGATGCCGGACTTAGTGAGCCGACGGTACTGTCGGGCTCGCACCGACGTTCCTCCTTCTCCACGCCACATCTCCCGACGAGTCTCCATCTTCGAGAATGTCTTCAACTTGCTAACGCCTCCAATGGCGGCCTCCGAACATAGAGGAGATGCTGTACCTCGCGCGCTGAGAGGACGGTACCAGAATCGCACGCACCGAAGTATTGGGCCTTGAAAATGAGGAGAGCGTTCCGACCAGGCGCAGATGATGTCCATGTCCTGAATAAGAAGTTGAACCTTGAAAAGGACGTTCGTTGGACCGACGACCACCCTGCGGCAATCGAGTAACTCCGTAGAGTTCGAGGCAGAGATTGGCGATGGAGATCATTTGGATTATGAGAAGCATGGGTGATGGTAGAATACTTGAGAATTATCGATAACGCGTGTGTGAAGCCGAGGGTGATAAGACGGGGGGATGCAGATGAGCGCGCGCGCGCGCGCGGGGGGGGGGGGGGGGGGGGGGGGGGGTATTGAAAGAACAGACGTAAGCAGGCGGAAGGGTATATGAAGAGCACGGACTCCGAGACGTCGATTATAAGAAGGGTAAAATAGTGAACGGTCGGGTGTCGTGACTATGGACGAGAATCAGAGGAACGTCAGCAGAAATCAGGAAGGAGGACAGGCAGACGGACCATGGAACGGGAAATCATTGCATCTCAAGGACGGAGTTGGTCCTCGCGCGGGTTCGTGAGGGTACGCTGAAGCGCACAGGTTCTTGGCTCTCGTGCATGATAGCGTCGTCCTGGCCAAATTCGGCGCTGGACTTGGGCGAGGACGCTTCGAACGAGTCATCGCTCGCAATACTGGAACCCGACTACGACAGACGATAAACACGTGCGTGGCAATTACGGAGACAGGAGAAACGCACCGAATAACGCCTGTGCGACATATCGACCAGCTGAACTTCGATAGGCTGGGCGGAGATGGGCTGAGCCAGGGGAGTGTTGAAGAGCAGGTGGACCTTGCTGAAGAGAGAAGCGGAGGACGTGGGAGAGCGACGGGCGAGCATGTTGGGTTACGGGGGTCGTGAAAGGGCGTGAGGAGGAGAAAGACGAGGAGGTGGTGTTGTCTGGGGAGAAGGGCACCGGCAAACCATCGCGGTGCTTTATGGCAGAAGACGGAGGAGCTTCTCGGATTCTCGGAAGTGGCGCAGGCTGAGATTTGGCCCCGGCCATCGTGACGTCAGCGTCGGTCTCCCAATCCGGTCAGCCGATTTGACTCAATAAAGCTCCGTCGCCCGATATCCCCGGCCACGGCGCCGACGTTCAACGCAAACATTCGTTCGCTATCCACTCGCATTTGCTTTCATTTTTCTGAGTCAGATCGTGGCAGCTCAGCGCGCTCAGCGTCGATGTCGATGCTTTTCATTCCGACTCGGGACAGAGGAGCCGTCTCAAACTTCAGTTTCAACACCCTTCCGACCTCTTCCGCCTCTTCCTCCGCGCCCCGAATCGACGTCGGACCAGGAAGTCATCGACCGACCTCCGGTCTTTCACTTATTCGCACAGGGATAAGTATCCTGTCATCAGCAAATTACGATGTTCACGCAGGGAGGATGCCTCTTCCGAGCCACGGCATCTTTGTCTACCCATCAGCAGACTGCCACCGGTATCACATCGCATGGGTAGGATGAGTGCGCGTTTACCGCGAACTTTTTCTCGAGGATGGGCCAGAAGACGCTCCAACGAACCAGGCGTTTCTTTTAGGTGCGTTTCCCGTGCTTTGAGCTATGGACCACCGAGTAATAATGACCGTTCTATAGAAAGCCCCTTCGCTCAACGAACAACAGTTCTTCCTAATTGCAACAAGGCAGCGGGGTCTGGGCGCATGTATGCGCGTCTTCAGCGCGTTCCCCCCTAATTGAGAGGACCATGTCCAGTGAACATGCGCGGTGAACCTCCACTAACCGATGTATCATATCCTAGGATCACAATCCAGGAGGTCTAGTCAAACCCAACCCTAATACACCAAAGGTCGCGCGTTTATCGACCCAGGGCAACGGGTTCATCGCCGACTCCAGTACTCCCATATCCGTCTCGTCGTGCGCAAGATCTCCCGTGCAGTGCACATCGCAAGATAATCTCGAGCGCGAGGGCCAGCGTTCCAGGTGAGCTTTTCTCCGAACTGCCAATGACAAACAACGGTCCTGATCCGCTCGGAAGTGCATAGTTCTCCTCCACGTTCCGCATTCGCGTCCCCGCGATCGTAGACGCACAGGCTCGGCAAATGTTGCATGCAAGCTGTAAAGTTCCGCGAATACGGTTCGCCAGTCATGTCTTGTTTCGCGCCTCTCCCTCTTATATTCTTTTTTAAGACGACCCCCGGTCGGCTCTCTGCGCTATCCATCGTTGTCTTCAGCAAGTCGCGCGATCACGCAAACGCTTCTTGTTTCGAGAGTCTTGTGCGTTTGTTCGCACCGATGCCCCGTATTTTTTGTCGTTCTGACCCTTATCTGGTAGGTTTGGTCACGGAATGCCAACCTTCTCGCGCAGCCTAGAGCGTGGAAGAGCCATTCGAACCAGTGCGTTTCCGTTTACTTTCGCTTTGGCAGGAGACCAAGTTGACCCTTACGTAGGTCACGACGCCAAGGACAACACCGACCGCTTGCAAACAAGTGTTAACCAACGAAAAGTGTCCCAGCCCATATCCCGAAACTCGCGCTGAAATCGTACGCGAAAGGTCCCAGGAGATATATCGCCAAATTGACAACGCAGATGTTCGTTCCAGTCGCGACGACTTCGACATCATGGTTGACCTAGGAGCAACCTGGCGTCGTCGTCTCGCCGTCGATCTCCGCCGAAGAGTGGGTACAGAACACGGTAAACTACGCGGCACGGCCCATGATCAAGGTCTAAAATTCGGCGACCTGAAGTCTGCCGTGATGGAACTCCATGCCGATGGTCAGAGAAGGTGGCACCCATGGTGCATAATGTGCCATCGGGAGATTGCCGGATCGAAATACGTGGGGGACTATTTATCGAACTTGGCTGCGCATCCGGGTCCTTGTCCTTGTTCTACCCCATCTCCCCGAGTCGAACTCTCATCCACACCCCCTAAATTCCATCCATCCTCTCCTCTCATTCGTGCAAATATAAACCATACACTATCGCAGTTTCGAATACCTCTCCAAGCTCCCACATCACTTGTCCCCGCATCATTCTAGTCTTTGTTCTCGCCGCGCCACCCGTTGTACAGCATTTACAATTTATAAGGCTGTTGTGTGCTACGCCTTCCCAGCTCTGCGCGCGTTGTACGATACCTTGTTGACGGTACGTTACGCCACAAGCTCCGTGTCCAACTTCCTACTCTGACTCCATCACTATAATTCCTTTCCTCGTTCTTCCTCACCTACCCTCATCACACACTCTTACTCAAATGCCCCGGCCATCTGATCAAGACAGCTCTTTTTCACCCCCTTCCTCCCCTCCTTATCCGACCAAACCCACGATACGGATTTACAAGGTACGCATTCTCTCTTTCACGGGCTCGAAAATTGTACTAAATAACGGTAGCCCTCTTCTCCTTGGAGGGACCTAGGGCCACCAGTACCGTGTTCTCTCTCCAAAGTTCAAGACAGTGACTCCTCGAGCGACCTCGATTGCTCGCCACCGTCCAGCCCAAAGCACGAACCTCGATACCTGACTCCAACAATGGAACCTATGGAACGTCTCGCTGCACGAAGCCTACTACTACTGGGATCGCCGGCCATCCAGTCGTTAGAATCATACCCTCTCCCATATGAATCCTTCGCGTCCCGAGCAAGGTCCCCCGACGACTACTCCCCGGGACCCTCGCTTCCTTTCGACAAACAATCCTACCGTCCATCCACTGAGGAGCTTTCCCTTCCGACGAATACTTATCAACACAGCTTCGCTCCCGGAGATTACGACGACGCCCTCCTGCCCCTCCATCGCGAATCCAATGGTCCGCCGCCTTCATACGAGCGGACGGCTGCCGAAGACCATGCGCAGACGGATTCAACCGCGCGCGTGTCTGGGTACGACAGCCCCAAGCCACCCATAAATGGCTACACAAAGCCGGCACCATTCTCAAACCCGATGGCTATCAACGCCCTCCTCAATCCTGCAATCCCCGCCAGTCCGCCGTCGCCAACAAACGATCCACAACCACAAAAACCCGAAGTCAACCTTCCCCCTCGCCACCGACCTTTACCTAGCGGAGGCTCGCTCAAGTCTACCTTCACCCAGCGCACTCCAAGCCCCTCGTCCTCTATTTCGTCATCGCCCGCACAAAACCCCGACACTGTTCAAGCCGGTTGGTGCCGCCACACATGCCCGGATCCAGGTGACGACCGCGGTGCGGATGTATTGCTGTCCACCGTCGACGGCTATGCTTTTCCTTCCCGGGCAGAGACGCCGCTCCCGTTACCTGGATCGCCTAGAGACCCCCCTCCCTCGACACTCCCCAATCCGGAGTATGTCACGATGCTTCTCCCACTGCGGTCGGGATCGCCGTCTCGACGAGTGCGGCGCCGACGCTACCACCCGTACGTCCGAGAGGACGCAGCATTCGTGATGCCGTTGCCTTACATGCCGCCGTCGCCGTCGCCACACCCGCCTTCCGAAGGGGTCTCAAACGGAGAGCCGTCTCGTTTGTCTCTCCTCCCGGACGGACCCCGAGACGCTCCAGTCCTGGATGCTCAAGCCACAAAGGCTTCTGAATCGCCGTCGACTTCGGACAGACAAATCGACAGGGCTACGAAGCGTCGCAGCCGTCGACATGTGCCCTATGCGCGCCCTGCGCTCGTTCCGGACCCATGCTCTCCATCTTGCTCGTCTCATTCGGACGGATCCAGGTTCTCGCCATCACCATCACCCGTGGAGACATGCAGCCACAACCGCAAGGGTAAAGGCAAGAAGAGAGACACGGACAAAAACAAGGGCAAGGGCAAGAGGAACAGCGAGGTAGATGATCGCGTCGGACCAGAAGCATACATCGAGATGACTCTCCGACAGAGAGAGTTGGAACGGAATGATGTCCGTACCAAGACGGAGGAAGATCTGGCAAAACTCTCAGGTGAAAAACTCAAGGACGCGATACAAAAGGCTTGCAAGGCGGAGACCTCCAGACAAGTGCGCGACGACAAACGTGCCAGAATATTCGCGGTGGCAAAAGCTCTCCGATTGGATTTGCCGGTTTCAGAGAAGCAGCTGGAGCCCAAGGTCTTCTGCAAAGGTTCGTCGCTATCTTCGGTGCTTCTTGATTTGAATTCTGACCTACCCACCGTAGTGGTCGAATGGGCCCACAACACTCAAGCGCTGTATCAAGTCGCCACGCAGTTACATGACGAACTGACGAGCAGCCACCAGATACACGCGGAGTTCAGAGGGGTGCTTGAGGGACTGCTCCAAGATCGCGAAGGCCTTTCCGAACTTCAAGTTCCTACCTCGGAATCTCAATCGTTGGCGGAGGTGGAAGACTTTGAAGACAGTGGTCGAGTGGCGGATTGGCAAAGGTCTAACTTTGACGACGAAGGAAACGAGGGTTGAACGTTGATGTGTTATGAGTGTATATTCCGGCACAACTGCCTCAGATTCAAGCTTCATACGCTTCGAGGCTACCATGTATACCTGGGTATGTATGTATTACTGTAATTATAATCTATATGTCTGCTGCATCATTGACGCGTATGTAAGCTTCAACTAGTAGCGAGTAGCGAGAACTCTTTCAGGCTTGCCCGCCGGTAGTGGCAGACCGACTCAGACATAGTCGACGATACCATTGACTGGACGATGCTCGTTTATTCGATGATATTTTCGGGTATGTGGTACAGGTGTCAAACTAAGTATATCTATAAAGACGCACACCAGCGTTGCACCAGGTCACTCTTGCTCGTAAGGGACGTCCGCTTCGTAAACCGTCGGCCAGTCTCGAAACCTGGACCGCAAGATCTCGTTCATCCTATACATCTTGACTTGTGTCGCCACGGCCTTGAACTCCTTTGACAAAGCAATGCGCCGTTTTTCCGAGGCGTCGGCGTCGGAAAGAAGCTGGCGGATCTTCACTTCTAGTCCGTGGACGCGAACTCGATTTTTTTTCGGTTGTACACCATGACCTTCGGACTCGTCGCCATTTGCTGTTAGCGCGTTGTGATACCATCAGTATGCGAAAATGATCGGAGCTCCTAGGACAGACATACCGTCCGGCATGGTCACTTTACGTCGCTTCCGGGTGCCATGCTCTTCAGATGCGTCATCAGCGTCGTCCGAGTTGCGCCTGCGACGATGCCGGCGCGGGGTAGAAGACCGTTCGTTTGCTGAACTTATCGTAGATGCGTTCTCCTTTTCCATAGATGCTGACTGGCGGGATTGGTCGGTTGGTGTTTTCATTGTCAATGTGCGAAACCTGGAGGGTTCGCCGACGGCCGTGGCGGAATGCTGTCGCGCGGCGACGTGTCTAGATTTGCTCTTTAGAGTGTCGGGGTGCATTCCTGTACCACTGCTTTCAAGTCCCGCGCTGGATCCGGATCTCGAGAGCGAGAGGCGTTGTGAGCGAGTTTTCATGTCTAAGGTGCGGAGTGAGGGGAGGTTATGATGGAGGTCGAAAGAGGGGCCTTTAGGCCTATATAACAACTGAGTAGGACATGCGCAGCCACAGGGTGTGACGCTCGACTGTTGTTGTCGTATGTGCCACAATGTCCGGTGACACCTTATCGACAGGCCGTCTAAGAACAAGCAGCAAGGTTCTTGGAGCGCCGTTCATCTAGATCTGTGAGTGGCGTTGGTCAGGGCACGACTGTGTTACTACTTAGTGCTTGCCCGGCGCACTGTTGGGTCTAAAAGTAAGAACTTGAGAAGAACGCGTAAAAAGGGGATATCAGGACCCGGGAAGACACGCCGCCATCCAAATCGTCAACAGGTGGCACGTAGTGTGCGTCTCCAAGCTGAGATTGGAGCTGGAGCACTGACTCACCACGCGCACCACGCGATGATACAGTGCGTCTGGACAAGCCGGAGGTCCATACTGAGTATGGTGTTGTTTGGGAAAATCCTTGGGAGACTCGAATGCCGCCGGGGGCCCGGGGGTCCCATCTATTTTTGTGCTAGGTCGACGGGGCAGTATACTCGAGTCTTTTTGTTCCGGCTATGGATGGCCGAAGAAGTACCGCGACCAAGACTGAGCCTCTCAAAATGTTCGGAGAGTATGTAGACGCAAGCGGTGAGAGTCGATGCAAGACGGCGCGGGAGTTCGGGCTTAGAGCTTAGAGTCCAGAGACCTGACTGCGGCCTGGTTGTTCGAGTTGGCCGGTACCAGCGCCCCGGTCCATGGCATCATCGCGACTCGGACTTCAGCGCATGCCTGCTGTCCTGACAAGAAATACAACGGGATGCTATATTCACTGACGCCTTGTCGTCCATAACTTCTCTAAGGAAAATTACAACGTTACGCGGTGTTCGCTGACTCTACGCGATTCAATTCTTCCGCTACCCTCCTCATACGCTCTCGCCACCACCTTTCCCGCATATCTATCCATCGCTTCAGCGTCGCTTTCTCGTCTCTGAGGCGCTGCACCGTTTGCCGCTCCTCGTCCAGATCGACCTTCAGAGTGATGCGATGCGAAAGGGCGTTCAGCACTATTGCCAAAATCCCCTTAAACGTCCGCAACAGCGTCCATGAACAAGCACAGGACACACATACCACACTTGAAGACATCGGTTCGCTTCACGGTTGGGTCCAGGTCTAGACAGGTCCTGAAGGTGTCCACGAGCCCAGCTTCCTGGGATCGCCGCGCCCTAGCGGAAGCATTACTTGCAGCGCGCCGCTCATCGTCTTCTCCTCCGTCTATGCTTTGACCGCGTGAGTATCTTGCCTTCGCGCTATCGGATGAAGATACGGAGGCGGACATGCTCGCCACATGAGACCTCTTCGCCGTCGGTGAGTCGTGGTAGACGGTCTCCTCAGGGTCCCCTGAAGTAGTACGCCTCCGCTTGGACCGCGTCGACAAGGGCGATTCCGCGACCGACGGTCCAGGAGAAGTGGCTTTCGGAGAGTGCGTCTGTGTGTGGGAGGATAAGATATCCGACCGGTGCGAGCTGGGCTTGAAGGTTCGGCCTGCTTGTTGATATCCATCATCGCCGACGATGGTGGCCTCGGGTAAGTGTGGCCACGGCTCAATATTCGACAACATTCCTGACTTCGGGTTCCTACGAGTCGGCAAGATTCGTTAGTACAGCCCGGCACAGGGAGCAGAGACCCATACATCTGCGACCATCCCATGTCACCAAACAAATCCCCCGTCCCGCCAAAGAAAACGTCCATCTCAAGGGGCGGGAGATTGCCTCCGAGGGGTATGCCTTGAGCATGCGACGTATCGCTACTAGACGAACCAAAGTACGAGTCGAATGCGAAGGCCGGCTCTGTAGGGACCACGGGCAGTGGAATGGAGTTCATGATGTGCGTCGAGGGATCCATGCCGGGAGTCTGAAAAAAATGCATGCGCGTTCCAGGGCCAGGATATAGGGACCGCCCTGTACTTTATACTCTGGAGGCGATGCGAAAGAAACACAAGAGCACACTCTTCCCCACTCCGACGCTGATTTTGGGAAAAGGGACGACAGCATTTCGCCGATGGACGCGTGGATCCGACAACAAGGACACGCCCAGGCGCCGGACAGTACGTAGCCTTGAGGCTCACATTTCTGAGAGGAGCTGATCATCGATAAAGACGTTTGAAACGGCTCTAAGAATGATTTGACGGTCGAGGGCAATTGTTCTCGTATCCAGAGCCACCGACCCTTGCTCTTTCCTGGCACACATGGTCAATGGGTGGGGCAGAACTGGGATCAGAAGTCACTTACCCGGGGGAGAAAATGATAGCCCTAAGTACCATAACTAGCTGACTGAGACTGCGAAGGGGGGTGGAGCAGATCACTTCCGAATGTCTATCAGAACTTACAGGGGATACATGGCATCATGCATCATGCATCAGGAAGGAAGTAGCCGGATACCCAGGGTCTGTTCAAACTTGAGAGGGACAAAGCCCTGGGGCCGGCGTTCACATCTTTCATCCTCAGACAAACGAATGTCCACAGGAACCACGAGATTCAACTCAGCACCCAGCCGACGTCCATATTGCTGGCGGCTGTCCCCAGAAGTTGGCGTCCATGATGATGGCTTCCCTACCTAAACAGTATGATAAACATGATGATATTCCTCCGTACCGTTGGTACACAATGATGCTACAGGTGAGTTTTTCTCTGTTAGAGGAAGTGCACTCGGTTAGGATGGCGGGGTCGCCATGCCAACCTTAATGGCTTCACGATCTCCGACCCTCTTGAACCAAGCTTGGACATTCGGATGCTCGGCGAGCTCGAGACCGACGAAGGAGTGGGCGGAGACGCTGATCGAAGAGGATCGTGAGTATATGCTAACGGAAGAAAAGGAACAGAAACAAATGATGGCGTGAGAGGGACCCAGTAAGGGGGAAACACGAGGACGGGAAAATGAAGAATCGCGTAAAGAAAGAGACGCACAAAGGATAGGCATTGATATCTGCGACGGTGAACTTTCCACGGCCAGGACCTGCCAGATAATCGCGATCCTTCAGACGAATGTCAAGCACTCCAAGCAGACGTATGGTCTCGTCACGGAAGCCTGTGCAGACCGGTGAGCTCAGAACCAATAGTCGTAGATGAAAGGAACATACGTTTCTTCGCCGCGGGCACATCCTCCTGTAAACGAGTAAAATATCCCACTACAGGGGCACGTCAGGACAGAGGATGTAGAGGAAAAGAACGGGAACGTACGCTGGCCCAACATCGGACCCAATCCAGCAGCCTGGAACCATCATGAGCGTTCCAATCGATATGCAAAAAGAGTGCAGTCGACTCACTGTAAAGAAGACCCACTGAACCACCTCGCTGTAGTGGATCGGATCCACGACGGGGTCGAAGGAGAACTGATGCTGGGTGTCGCGGGTCTGAGCCAGATAGAGGAGGATGGCGCCGGATTCCATGATGTGGAAGCCATCGGGATGCTCAGCATCCTTGCGGGCGAGGTCCGTGAGGACAGGGATGCGGCCGTTGGGGTTTATGGAAATGAACCATGGTTCTTTCTGCTCTTGTTTGCTGAGCTGAACTTGGTGAATACTACGAAACGAACCGTCAGAATTGGCTGGTTATAGAGAGAGAGCAGAAACGCACTCATAGGTGATCCCGTACGCCGTCTTCAACTCCTCGAGGTAGACCGTCACTTTGCGACCGTTGGGGGTACTGCTGGTGTAAAGCTTCAGATCGGAAGACATGGCGCGAACAGAAGTATTGATATGACGAAGCGAATGGAGGGTGATGGGTACAAAAGGGGAGACGAGGCAAGTCTGAGATTATATATGCAAGACATGGCCAAGAATCCATAGATGAAACGGATGTGCAAGCATGAGGGGGATATTGTGGGATGGCGGTACGAGTCGTTAGGGAAATGACGCCAGTTGCTTCAAGGTTTGTCAGCTTCGATCTTGCGACAGTCAGCAACCGTGGCAGCGACGAGTCGGCCGACAGTTGTCCGATAGAAAGCACCAGCGGCGATGCGCGGAGCTCTACTAGTGCTTCCAAACTCCAACGACTGTTCTCAGCTTCAAATTCTCGCGGGTGCTGCAGCTGCTGGAGGCTTATGGGAGTAGGACAGACGACACGCAGATCACAGCCGGAAGGGTGCCTTGGCCCTTCAGTATATTATTTCGCCAAACTGGAATCGAACAGGCGCAGAACGCACAACAGATCCGCTGCTTGAAGGCCTTTCCTAGACGTACGTCCATGGTCTACTTATCCGCATTTTTTCGCCACGATGGTCTTCGCCGGCGAAGTGGAAGAGACTCAAGAGACGATGAACAAGTGCTTGTAGCGTCGTCGGACTTCGTCGGACAGGCGTCTCACGTAGACTCATGACTATAGCTGATACGGACGTGCTAGCAGACCAGCAGGTAGCTCATGAGATATATTAGCACCGTCCTTCAGTCTTCCCAAAAGCTGCATATGCCGTCTTAGGGTCCGACTGTGAAGGAGACTACTCGCGAACCACCGAAGGACACCGAAGTTCACCCTTCCTCTGACTCGTCTGTACAAACGGAATTTCTATGCCCAAACCCTTCCCTGTCGATCTCGAAGTACCCTCCGCCCTCTTTGGTGTCGTTATTGCCGTTCGGGTCGGGTTCTCTCCAGGCTAAACTTTCCCGGTCAGTTCCACCTTTGTAGTTCTTCTACTAAAGTTCTTCTCCCCTACAATTCAGTAGCATTGCGTCATGGGAACAAGGTGCGCCAGAGCTACTCCTAGGTAGATCGTGCGCGGACGCCTAATAGACTCAGAATGATAGCGCATCCGCCTTCTCACCATTGGGATTTGGGGAGCCAGGTGCTCGAGTGCTCGACGCGTCTTTCTAGTCTCTCCATCTCAATCGTACAAGGGTACGCAGCCAAAGATTGTGTCTCTATAATGCGAGAATGGGGCACCGTACGCCTCCGACTGTCGACGCGGTGGGGGATATCGTGACCTGTGACCGAGCAAGCGCGCATATCCCGGCGGTTAGTACGGTATCAGAATTCCCTCTCTCCACCTGAGCGCGGATCCGGTGTGCTAACTGGACTGTAACTAATATAAACAACCTATCCATATAACCTCAAGCCCCAATTCCAGGACCTGCTGCTCTGTCCCCACCTACAGAATGCCCCTCCTCGAACTACTCGGAGATATATCTTTCTTTATTCATCGTTCCCCGTATATTTCTCTTCTCGTCCTCATCTTTGTGCCACTTGTCATTGTCCACCTGGTTCCGTGGTTGAGCGATGTCCACAAACTACGTGCCTACCCAGGACCCTGGGTGGCCCAGCTATCCGACATATGGCTCACGCGCATCGCTATCGGAGGTCATCGCTCCGAGGTTGTAGATTCCCTTCACAAGACTTACGGTGTGTCGATGTCTCATTGCTCAGCCGTGTTTCGACGTTTGATGCATAGATTCGCAGGGCCGGTCGTCCGCATTGCCCCAAATCACATATCGATATCGGCACCAGAGGCTCTCGAACTCGTGTACGGCCATGGCGTCGGTGCGCTCAAGACGGATTTCTACGACCACTATGTCGCCGTAAATTCCAGCATCGTCAGCGCGCGCAACCGTGCCGCTCATGCCCGCAAGCGCAAGATTGTCTCGCATGTTTTCTCCCCCAGGACCATCAACGAATATGAGCCGTTAATCAGCTCTCACGTTGCCGAACTTCTCGAAAGACTGGACGTAATTTACGAAAAAGGGTGTCGTGGAATCGAAGGTGACGAAGGTACGGGATGGGTAAGCCGCGATGGGTGGTTGTGGCTTGACATCCAACCATGTAAGCTCGTCTCCCTCCTCCCTCCTCTATGAGTCAATTCCGCTGAACGTTTATAAGGGTTTGCCTACGTCGTGTTCGACATCATAGGTAAGTTCAATCTCTGACACATCCGCCTTACCGACATCCTCCTGCCCGTCCTCATCTTCGAACAGGCGACTTGGCCTTTGGCTCGCCATTTGGAATGGTTGAAGCAGCGAAAGATGTGGTCCCTGTAGCCAAATCGAACGAAAAAACCATGAGCTCCTACGGGAAGGATGTTGCACGGAATGCAACTGTCCAGATGCCCGCTATCGATCTCCTCCGCGGACGCTCCGACTTCAATGCCGTCATCGGAGTTATCCCTCTTCGCTGGCGCCCACTTGTTACGCGCTTCATCCCCTGGCTCAACAGAGGCTCTAAGTGTGTGTCGTCGCTCGCAGGAATCGCCGCCACTTCAGTCTCCAAACGCCTCTCTGTTCCCAACTCGCGTGCAGACTTCCTCACACGTCTTCTCCAAGGCAAGGACGATGAAGGAAAGCCGCTGGGTGCCAAAGAGCTTACCGCAGAATCGGTGACGTTGCTCACTGGAGGAAGCGATACGATCTCCAAGTAAGCCTGCCCTTAACATACCTCCGCTCTACTTTCTCAACTTCCTCATTCATTACAGCACATTGGGAAGCATAATGTACCGCATTGCCCCGAGCCCTCGCTGCCAGGATTCCTTGACGAAAGAGCTCAAAGAAGCCATCGGTGCAGACGACGCTCCTGTCTGTTCATTCGCCGATGTCAAGAACCTGCCATATCTCGAGGCTGCGGTGAATGAGGCGATGCGCCTACACTCCACCATCGGCCTTGGCCTCCCACGTGAAGTCCCAGAAGGCGGCCTCACTATCCTCGGGCACACCTTTGTCCCCGGAACGGTTGTCAGCGTGCCCGCGTATACTGTGCATCGCGACGTCAGCGTGTGGGGCCCGGATGCGCACGAGTTTAGGCCAGAGCGCTGGCTGGAAGAGGGAGCGAGCATCAGAGCAAAGTACTTTCATCCTTTCTCGCTGGGACCGCGGTGGGCTATCTTTCTGTTGTCGAAGGACCATACCGATTTTCTTATCTGTTGTAGGGCATGTATCGCTCGCAATCTCGCCATGATGGAGGTGCTGATCATCATCGCATCTCTCTTGCGGCGGTATGACTTCGTTCTTGAAGATCCACAGGCTCCGGTACGTGAACAGCAGTCACTATCGGGGCGTTTCCTGCACTCACTCTGCATACTAGATCGAAAGGCATGAAGGGGTCGTAACTGCAGTGTCCTCGTGCAAGGTCGGGATGAAGCGAAGGTTGTAAAACCGAGAGAGGATGACGCAAAAAGCAGCGCTAAGTTGGTCCCGGAGGTTACTACTTAGTAGATGATTTCGTGTAGCATTCCAAAAGTGTATGCGGCCGAGGACTGTAATATGATCTATGTAACAGGAATCTCTCGAAGGATCCGGAGAGCTCTAAGCATGGGCTGTGAGAACACGTAGAATCCGCTATAGCCTATGCACTGTGCAGGATTTGGACTCTTCGACGGTCGAGACCGAAAGCGCCGACGCCTGAGACCGGTCCGCCAGTCAGGGGTACTGAAACATGTCGTCATCTCATCAGTTCAACGTTCTACACTGTTCTACACCGCTCGCGTACTACATTACACGACCCCTCACGACCCCTCTCAACCTTCACATCCTATCTTCTCATTATATCGAAGCATACACAACCACACACGACTACCATGCAGTCCAGCACAACCTACCCATCGCCCCCTCAGCCTTCCCCTCAGCCCAGTCCACTCCCGGCGTCCTCGTCCTCGATGTCCTCCGTCTTCTCTACCCTCACCCTCCTCTTCAATACGCCGCTCGTCCCTTCAACGTCTACCTCGGACAAATTTACCGAACCCCCGGCGCGTAATCATCGGCGTCGTTCGGCTGTACGTCTCATCGACACTCGTGTTTATACCTGCACATGTTGAGTCGTTGACCATCGAATCCTTGTCCAGGCGAGCATCGCCACGTGCGAGAGCGTATCGAGTCGAGGGACCGATCATAGTGCGCTCAGCGAGGACAGTATTCACGGAGGCAAGGCCATGGACGCGGGCGCGAACTTGGCGGGCGATGCAGAACGATACGGCAAGACGGGGGATGTAAACCAGACGGGGCTAACCGTTCCCCTCTCCGTGTTGGCCAGTGGTACCCACCATTAGCCACCATCGTCCACCCTCCAAGACCCTTCCTCTCCATCGACGGGTTACCTCCTCTGGCTCCCATTCTCTTCACGCTCGTGAGATACATCATGTCTCGGACCACATCATTTCTGCCGTCACTGTTGAATCGGCGCTGTATTGTCACATCCCCCTCGATCTATCCACCCTCTGTATCACTCAACTAGAGTCTTGATTGTATGTATTAGTCTATTATCACTGTACCATAATTCTATAAGACTTCATAGCTATGATTCCGCCATGAGAGTACCTAAAATAGAGGATAGTGACAATCAAGAATACATGTCGGATATGGTGTAACGGTTAACATTGCCGCCTCTCATCGAGAGTATCGCGGCAGCTCGGGGTTCGATTCCCCGTATCCGAAATACATTTTTGGCCCGGGCATCAGGATTCATCAATTCATCATTCCAGACTCCAGAGCTTCCAAAGTAGTGTTGCACAAACTATAGAGTATACTTAAATATAATCATATTAATACGGAAAAATATTGATACATTACGGCTGCTGCGTATTTTGAATCACCATAATGTAATTGAGTACAGTATGATATAGTATGAGTACAATATGCTATGGACTCAATATTTATTCATATTCTGAGTATGCCAAAAGTAGGCCTATCTACTTGACCAGTGAGCTTCACGAAGCCTTTCAGAGATAGGTAACACATACCCAAATTGAGGTCAACACCTCCGGTAACGGCGGGAACACTCCGGGGTTTGCTAGTGGCTTATTTCCATTCTTGGAAAGGCTGCCACCGAACTGCCGTTGTTTCTCACGACTTCTCGCTGGCGGCGGCAGCATCCTGTCAGCAAGCAGTGGCACCCCATCACTGCCAACAACGGCAGACTTCATCTCCTAGAGAATGTCCAGATAAGAATAACTTATAACCATCATAGCCTCAGCCCATATCATACCTCTGGCTTAGGGCAAAAAATATGAATTAGATACAAATAAATAAGAGTATTTGATGATTATGATATGATATAGTACAGCTACAAATAGATATGCTATTTCTCCCCCTCATAATAATATGTATTCAATACAATATGGTCAGTCAGCATATTTACTCGTATTTGTGCAACACTATTCCAAAGTTCCAAGTTCCTGTTCCGAACTTCCAACTCGAGCTCGGAAGTTGGAAGTTTGGACGTTTGTTACTTTCCAGAATCAAATTTCAACTCGTCCTCGAGTGACGAGTCTCGGACTCGTCAGAGTGAACACATGTTACACAATACATACACCTTTCAATATATCTACCACGAAGTGTAGCCACCATCAACCTTTATACTACATCACAGGGCACCGTTAGGACGCATAGATCATACGAAGGGTTTGAAGGAAACGTACTCGCTGCCCGTGCAAAATGTCGACGCGTCCGAAGCCAACCACGCGACCACGCCCCGCATTTCTGACGACCGGGCCAGCCGTTTCAAAGGAGCCTGCGAGCTCCACAGATCGTGAACCTCGGTCGGCGCAGCCGTCAGCCTGCAAATATATTAGCAAACGCTTGGTAACAGCGACGGATGAGCAGACGAACGCCGTGGTAGTGAATCCGGGAGAAACGGTGTTAACCCTGATCCCCTTCGGCGCGAGCTCGCACGCCATGCTTCGTCCTACTTGTAAAACTGCGCCCTTGCTCGCGCTGTACGCGAAGGTTAACGTGCCCTATCCTCAGCTCCGTCAGCACGACCCAAAGAGACCAGCCAGGCTGCTTACATCGAATGCGACGCTGCCAGCGATGGACGCGATGAGGATGATGCTCCCGCCCGTACCGAACCGAACCATCTGCCTTCCCGCCGACTGCGCGGTGAACACGACGCCGTCGGTGTTGACTCTGAAAGGCTGTTTCGCAATGCGTATCCGTCAGTCCCCGTAGATAGAACCGACGCGCCACGCACCTTCCTGAAGTCGTCCGCGGTATAGTCCAAGCACGAGTCACCGGAGCTCGCGATACCCGCCGCTGCGACACACACATCCAGCCGTCCTTCCTTATCACCAATCGTCTTCCCAATATCCCACATCGTCTGCTGGTCCGTCACGTCCGCATTCAGATACTCGATCCTCCCTCCGGTACCCATTTTGTCCACATAGGCCTTCACCGCCGTCCATTCCTCGCCGGGTGTCTTGGGGAGGTCCACACAATAAACCGCCCGTGCCCCTGCCTCGAGCAGCACGAGCGCACTCTCCAGTCCGAGGCCGCGGTTGGCTCCCGTTACTAATGCGACTCGGTCCTTTTGCGAAAACTCGTTGAAGATCTGAGGTTTAATCGTAATAGACGTGTCTGCACGCGCGGCAAGGGCCGCCGCCAGACCTATAAGAGAGGGGGTAGACGTTTCTGAAGTCATGGTGGTGAGCGATAAGAAAGAATGGCCGAGGAATGGCGGACGAGCGATGCCACCGGCGGGGCTGGGCTTTTATACGTGCTCTGCTCGTGAGGGACGGTGATGGTCAGAAGACCTGCTAGCGGGGCCGTAATGTCATTAGAAATGACTCGGAGGAGTACAGTACCGTTATTTGGGGCCAAGAACGAGGATGGCACGGTCGAGGACGGCTTCAATGAATACTTCGGGGTCGCTCGCCACTGCAGAGGACAGAGAGCTACGAAGAAATCGAAGGCCCACAGACGCTGTAGACCATTATAGAATCTATATTTGCTGGTGTCGGTAGTCGTCGTCATGTGTGTAGCCTCGTCGTAGGGCGTGACTGAGGCTATGAGGGAGGATGAGGGTCCATCCCATGACCTTGTCACTTGTTCTGAAGGCGTATCACATCAATGGCGTACTATGATAAATTTGGAAAAAAAGTACCACAGTATCTTGAGGCGCTGCTTGGACAGAGCATGTCATTGCTCCCGGCCTGTGTTTTACGTAAAAAGGTTGCGGGGGAAGTACAAGACGATGAAGCCTTGTAAGCTATCGAGTTTATCGTTAGAGTGCAACCCTCCTAAGTTCTGATAAGATGAGGACCTACCGGGAACTCGACGGAGAACCGCACTGTAAGTGGAACATCATGTTGGTCGTGGTCGCGAGCGTGACACAGCCGTCGTTCGCCATATCATTCTTCTCCGTTACAGACTCGCGCTCCCATTCCATAACAGTCCTCCGCCATTTCAGCATATTCGTTGATCTGTGGGTGTGAAACTCGAGATCTAGAGTGAGACGATCGCGGGAACCAACTGGCAAGAGAGGTTGGTGGCGTAGTAGTACAGTGAGCGAGACTGACTCGGACCCGGGAAAGATGCTAGAAGGAGAAGAACCACGGGCGCGCGTTCTGTCTCTTGAAAACGGGAACTTGCTGATTGGATATGCGAAGGAACGTGCGGTGAACGTGGCACCGACCGCGATTCGTCGGACAATACCAAGTGCATGGTCCTATCAACAAGTTCCGACTACAGAAGAGCCTTTAACCAGTCGGCGCAGCTCAAGATTACGTTGAAAATTGCGCAGCTTGATGCCCTATATGGACCTATAGCAGAAGAGCCCGGACCCTACATAGATGGCTTGAAAGTTGAAAGGGCATTTCTTCGACGTCTGTCACCGGCAAGTAGTACGTATGTCATATAAGTACTTAGACATCGGATCAACTTGAAAGTACCTATCAATACCTGCGCAACTGGTGCAAAAATCATCATATACATACGAGCGAGTTCTATTGGTCGAGGGCGTTTAGAAGAGTCGTCGAGTCTGGAATCTGGTGGGAGGCTGTCGAGGCTCGAAGTTAGACTTGGCAAAACCGGAGCCGAGCAAACCTCAGAGAACGCAGCGGAGCGCCACGTGATCAGTGTACAATCAGGACCAAACTTTCGGCCGAATCGCACACAGGCTCCGAGCCTGTGCCACGGCCAAGTCGATGATATCACTCTCCATTCAGTGGCATTCACCCTGCGTCTCTTCAGGTTCTTCACGGCCTCCTAACGCTGACTGGACAGCTGCTCTTAGACGTGGTTCTTCCCGCGATGTCCGCGTTCTAGCGGTGAACTTCCCCATCCTTATCTCTTTGGCTTGGTGCTGTACCGCCGCCCGAGTCCCGACAGCCCCAATCTTCTCTGCGTATCGACTGATCGTGTCTTCGGAACATTTAGACCTACGACGACAGATTCAGGAGTCAATTTGATGGGAAATGCACTGGGTATGGCTCGCAGTGCAAGCTCCTTTAGAACGTACACATCCCCGAGTCCGCGCAGCAATGAGGACGTCGACCTTCAAAGCCATCATTGCCCCCACTACGCCCACCCACCACTCTGATACTTAACATGCAGATATTTTCACAGTGGTAGGATTTAAGATACCTATTCAACCGTTCCCTACCTGGAGAATAGGAAGAAACTGCTCAAGGCGGAGAGAAGGCATGCTCGGAAGATGCACGGCGGCGGAATTGGACTGACTCGGATGCAATAGGATGCCGGGTCCGATACATACCCTGCCGCTCCGGGCAAGTACGACGCCAGGATCTGCATTTCTGCACAGTGCAGGGCTATTCTGCTAGTATCCAAAAGGTCAATTCTTTTTTGTGCCTTTGCGTCGACCTGACATCGTGTCCCCTCAGAATCCAGTACCTGTAAGTATGGCATTTTTCGAGCCACGAGTTGGATAGAATGCATACACAGTCAGCCAGATTTCAAGGCGTTTCGACCTCCTAAAACGTCGGCTCATCCTCTGCGACCTACGACGGAGATATCTTGTGAGGTACGTGGATAGATTGATAGTTTATGTCCCTAAAAACTTGCTCCACAGAATGACTGTAGATGACGGCAAGGCCTGCGGCGTCCGTCATGTCGCCTCCTCCGCTGCATCGTGTGAGGCAAATTGGCTGTATCCAGCCCCCTGGAACATTGATCGACCTCGGAATCCGGATCGGCTCGTCGCGGTCCAATATGGGAAACTCCGGGAAACGCTGGGGCTGCTCGGTGACATATTTCGGCATTCCGATTCGCTTTCCCATATGTATCTGTTGCCGAGGCGAGACCCCGCATCATTCTGCATCATTGCTCTGTTGACCGTGGGTACGACATAAGTTTAGACATCCGAGTGCTCGCATCGCGTGCAGAATGCCGTACTTCAAGCTTCAACGTTCAACTTCTTCACGAAGATGACGACACGATCGCCGGTAAATGTGCGTGTACTTGCATTAATATGGAGTTTCTTTCCTAATCTCCGAATCGAAGTTTGTGGTACAGTAGCTTCGTTTGGTGCGAACTTTGGTCTCGTGTTCGCGCTGAGACTCCTAGTATCCACCAAGTCACGAATTGTTGTGAGCTGGTCTTTTCGTTCCTGCGTTGATGTCGATATCTCCCCTTACTGACTAACCTTAAGCATGGACTCATTCGTTATATAGTTGCATGTGGGTCCAGAGCCCATGGATGAGCCGGTCCTGAGGCCTGACCAGCATGGTGGTGACGTCCAACTTGTGAAATAAATTGGCTGTGCGATAGCGCTTTGCTTATGGTCATGCGAGGCATCTCGATACAGCATCCACCAAAGCCCCCGGGTGACTGGTGAAATCCACGCCGACGGTCGGACGGTTGATGAACGCGCGCTTTCCGACTTGTGCTGGAACGCATATATAAGAGGCACTCTCTTTCGTCTACTTCTAACCAGCGGGCGATTCCTCTGTTTCCCTTCCCCCCATCTCTTCTAGGATGCGCCTTTCCAGCGTGGCCTCTTCCCTCCTCGCCCTCGGGCTCTACGCTATATCCTCTTACGCAGCATGCACTTCTCCCACCGTTCGCCGGGAGTGGCGTCAGTTCACCACAGACGAGAAATCTGCGTGGATCTCTGCTGTCAAAGTTGGTCGTACTAACTCTCGATTCGTGGGGACATGACTGACACATCGCTTACCAGTGTTTGAACGGCCTTCCGCACGACGACGCGCTCACCCCAAGCGTAGACCCGTCCATTTCCAATATTCCTGGCGTCAACGCTTCGGGATCCTACTACGACGGTAGGCGTCCTACCATCCAGTTCTCCATGGTCATAAGGCTCAATATCATATCTAGACTTCGTATATGTTCATATGGATCTGAACACCAGGGTACGCTGCATTTACAGCTGCAACAGCGCCGATGATCAGCTCATATGGTTCCAATAGATTCACAACACTGGCCTATTCCTTCCCTGGCACCGCTGGTATGTAGCCGTCTATGAGGGCGCGCTAAAGGAAAAATGCGGGTACACCGGGTCTTCCCCCTACTGGGACTGGAGTATCGGTACATTTTTTGTTCGCGTCTTTCGTGGCTGTCTGTTCACAGCCCGATAATCTAGACGCCCCGCACTTTTTTGAGTCCGATTTCTGGGCCGACTCTGACCCTACGAGTGGGCTTGGTGGATTTGGCGATCCAAACAAGGACTTCTCTGTCCCAGACGGCGCCTTCTCCGATTTCCATCTCACCTATCCTTCCCCGCACATTCTTCGCCGCAACCTCACACTTCAGCCCTACCTCGGCCTCGACCCACAGTTCTTCACCGAGCCCGCCAAGATCGCCAACACCAGCTTCACGGCGGCGGAGGTGTCGAAGATGGTAAACGGATTTGTCGGCGACTACAAAGGGTTCCAAACGTACTTTGAGGGCTGGGAGGCGAGTTTTTTTTTCTTTTTTTCGACCGAAGATGTGTTTGTGACTAACAACAAGATCCAACATATAGGGCGCACACGGCAGCGTGCATTTGATCATGGGAGGGTAGGACTCTCGTTTTGCATACCAAAGACTAAAAACATATACGGTTTACAGCGATCTCGGTGGTGATTGCCCCTCCTCAGCCCCTTCTAACTGCACCAATGGCCCAACCTTCTCGGCCAACGGTGCGTGCCTCATTTTTAATGCTCAATCTCACATACTCACCCTTATCCCTATCTACATGCAGAACCGCTCTTCTGGATGCATCACGCCATGGTTGACAAAGTATGGTACGACTGGCAGCAAGCCAATACCGCCAACGCCGTAGCGTTCAAGGGCGGCTCCGTCCAGGCTCTCGAAAACGCGACCTACAACGCGGAGTACCCCAACGGCGCGCCGCCCTTCCTGAACGTACGTATTTTCCTCATGCTCTGGGCGTCAAGTACTGATGTGGATCGCATTCAGATGTCGTCCATCTTGCCTGCGGATGGCCTCTTCACGGAATCAACAATCCAGGATGTGTTCAACACCACCGCCGGTATCCTCTGTTACGTTTACGAATAAAGGGGATGCTGCACGCGGTCAACCGGTCACCTTCAGTTCCTTCCTCATATGTACCTCTAGTTCTCCTGGACACAGTTCCTCTTACTTGTCCCTCTCCGGTTGTTCCATGTGCATATTGTAAATTTCTTTCGTTTGAATTGTAATTGAGAATATTCTATGAGCTCCGATGTGGGTCGCAATTTCAAGTGGTTTTCTTGATGACAGCGTGTCTCCGCATGTCTGCGCCGTACGCGCGTGCGCCTTCACCGCGAACCACGTGCCGGCAGATGCTAGCACATTGCCATATCTTCGCCACGCAAGGGCGATTTGTTTCATGGATTAGAAGTAGTCGACAGAGGTATATTACATGCAGTGTCCATATGCGAAACCAGGAAGCCAGATAGAAGAAAGCGTGACCGTACAGGTCTGGACAGTACACGCATGTGCTGTTGAGGTCACCTCCAGTCATGCTCACCACTGTTGAAATCATCGCGGTGTGACAGGTCGTCATAGTCCGAATGCTCGTGGAAGCTATCTATAAACGCGATCGTCACTGACATCAGTCGCAATCTGGGGATGAACGGGAAAAGGACGCACCGCCGTTGTCCGAGTCCCAGTCGCTCTCCTCGTCTTCAGGATAGTCGTTCCTATAGAATTCCTCCGCTATGCGATCGTCAGAGTCTACCCTGTTGCAAGGAGTATAGAAGGCGTACCATTCGAATCCTCGTCAGCATCATCCTCCGGTTCGGTGTCTGAGTCAGACGAGTACGGGTCGGAGAATGAGGCAGGCAGCCCGGTGCTGTTACCAATGATACGTAAGATGAAATGAGACAGAGAGAAGATGCAATCGAAGGGCATACAGAGTAGCGATGTTGACCGCCTTGATCTCGTCGTTGTCCAGCCCTGCGCGGTGGTAAAAGATATCCCACACATAGTCTGGGTCATCCGTTGGAGGGACAGGGTCGGCGGCCGGGAGATCGTTCGACGTGCTCGACGTCATAGAAGTAGAAGACGGGCCGGAAGACGGGTCGATGTCATGGACTGTGGAAGATGTCAGTCCAAGAATCACGAGAGGAAACGCGACGTACTCTTGAGATAGTCTTGCAACATGGGCAGGAACTTCTCCATCTCCTCGTCGACAGGTGCCGCGGGTGCGTCTAAAGCGAGCACCGCGTCGTACATCTTGAAATCGGACTTGGCCTTCTCCAGCTCTGTCGATGACCACACCTTAGGACTGCAACATAAAATATATCAGAAGTTGAGAGTGGCGTGAGGAATATAAACGCACGGTGCGGTGGGAAAGCGCCTGGAGGACTTCTCCTCTTGGATAATTGTATATTGACGAGCCGCTCCGTCCCGGGGAACAGAAACAGGCGTGGACACGGGAAGAGCAGCGGGTTGCAGTTTCTGTTGCTCTTGTTCATACTTTTTCGCTCGCTCTCGCGCCAGGGCAGATATCCTGTCCTAAGACCACAAGTTAATCACACGATTGGCCACTGGCATGGAAGGGCCACAACGGAACTCACCTGAAGATCTCGGGTCCGTTTGGCGTCAGACCACGCGTCTTGCTCGACTGTTGTCGCAAACTGGAATAAATCGACCCCTCCCTTGGATTTCTTCCTGCGCACCCGAGATTCAATGACTGCCCTCGCCATTTAGTTACCGTAGCCGCGATGACGTCGGTGAAAGGTTACGCACCTAGCGCATCTAATGGCTCATCCGTGCGCTTGCGCTTGATGCGCAGGATTGTGTACGGCGGCGTGGGTGTGGGCAAATCTACTTCCATAGGGTGAGAACGGGATATGGTGGTGGTTGAGTGACGAGTGAAGATGGATCGACGAATATGCTCTCTTGACACTTGTTGTGGTCTGGCAAACCGGCCCGGATTCTCGGCCCCTCAGGCCTCACTGCCGACGAAGTACTTTTTACGACGTAACTCAGGTAAGTACTTACATTCTGTTCGAAGTCAATCTACGAGAAACTGATTGCAGTCGCTGCTTGGTCTCCAACGTCCATGGCATGCTTGGCTCCGGAAAGCACACCCTCCTTCGTTTCCGATCATCCAAAATCCTGTCCGACTACGCGTCTTGTTCAACTTCTCAACCCAATGGCTCCGATTCTGCCACACAATAACGCAACAATAACGGGCTGACACACCACCCACCAATCATGATGCCACCGAGTTCGCAACTCAAAGCAGCGTGGTTGCAAGATGGGAAATACCTTGCGGAAGGCCAACGTCAGTTGACAAGGGGGTCGTCGCATAATGGATCCCCCCCACCGAGAATCAATTCCTGAGGACCATCATTTGGTCAGGCCGCTGTGGGGAACATCGAGAGGTACAGGTTCGGATCCAGAGAATGAGTGGGCTGCCGCAGAAGCGTTTGGACTGGTTTACCTCGGTGAGCGTTTTCGTGTATCAGTCGTGTCCATCCTTTCCTAGACTTTGTTCCAGCAAGCGTCCATACAGTAAGTCGCCGACTACCGAAAGCGCACTGCATTGGTGACACTTTCCTTCAGGCATCTATAACGCTCTCAAGTCTCTTCCTGGATTTATTTCTCCACCCTTCAGTCCAGCACGCTGCACAGGACGAAATCGGCCAAGCTGTTGGGCGGAATAGGATCTCGAATGTTTCTTCCCTTTGTGGTTGCGATATACCAAGAACTTCTCAGGTGGGAACTACTACGGAGGACAGTGTGTACGCAGGTCATTTCATTCCGAAAGGTCTGTTTGTCAAGCCTTCTCTCATTAACATATTCCAACGATCATCTCGCTGGGAAGGAGTACCTGTGCTGGCCAACTCATGGTTTGTTCTTCTCGATCTTGATCCAGCCTGCGATGTTGACATGAAGCAACCTCCTAACCTCAAATTCTTCGGGCCATAGCGACCCATGTCTGTGAAGACAGTACGGTGTCGACGATGTTTGGGCCTGGGAAACGGTCCGTTAGATCTCGAATGCACGACCATTTCCTCCTGACCGCTTCCCAATAGAAGATATACCGGAAGATACTTCGCCGACGCCAGCACATGGACATTCGTGGCGTCTCCGCTGGCTGCGTGCGAGGTCTCCAACGCACAAGAAGAGGAGGACAATAAAATTGGGGAGGACGTCCGATCGAGTACATAGACAGACTGCTAAGGTGCAAGCTCAAGCTTTCGCTGATCGTATCTCACATCTGACCTCTTTCACCGAATATTTGTTCACGTCCAATGTCGTTTTGCGTCCCAAGAAGGCCGAGGAACTGCTTCGGTTACACGCCGAGCGCGCTGCGACTGACCTGAACGACGCTATGTCCGGTGTCAAATGATTGCATCCACTTTCGCGATCTGATGTTTTGCTTTTGCTTCCCTATGTGGAAGTAGAATATATGTTTTGGCGATCTGATACGCTTTCGGTCGAGAGCGCCAGCGCCCATACACTGATGCGCTGGCCTTTGTGATGATCAGGCAACGCACCCGAGTCTTGTTTGAAAGAATCGCATCTTCACCGAGGCGTACTGATCCACCTCGGCCGAGGATTCGTTGTACAGATGACGGGGGTCACCTGAGTAAGACCAGCGGCGGGTCCCACAAACCCTTCCCTTCTCCCGTTCACCTGAACAGCTATATAAGACAGCGACAACACACGAACAGACCGCCATCTCAACCATGCAATTCCCCGCCGCAGACTCATTCGCCACTACTATTTTCGACTTCGTCATCGTAGGCGGCGGTACGGCTGGGTTGACCCTGGCCGCGAGGTACTTATGCGTCGTCCTTCCTCGACAATCTCGCTGACTGCAATATGCATCAGGCTCACAGAGGATCCCAATATCACGGTTGGCATAATCGAGGCAGGTGAAGATGTGTCGGATATGCCCGAAGTCAAGATCCCTGGTGAGGCTCGAACATCGTTGTGGCGTATGAACAGATCGATTGACTTGTGCTTTGTGGCATACAGGCATGGGCGGGAGAGGTTTCTTGAACCCTCGCGTCGACTGGTCTTTCTTTTCTGTTCCCCAAGCAGGCGCCAACAACCGCAGACTTCTTTCGCCGAGGTCTGCATTATCCCTTTGGTGACTCGTCTAATATCTTACGACCGTCCAGAGGCAAGGGCATTGGGGGCTCATCTGCGGTATGTTCCACCTGGAAGATGTGCGGGTCTGATCCTGACAGCTTTGTCCTTATGGTGTAGCTCAATTTCATGGTCTACTCGAGGTACGGTTGGTTCAGCGCCCACGGGAACCTATCCGATAGCCTATTTCTCACTTCTTCTCAGGGCATCGGCACAGGAATATGACTGTGGGAATCACCATCTGACAGGTCAAACTTGAACCTCACCTTAGATGTAGCTTTCGAACACCTTGGTAATCCTGGATGGAACTGGGCCGAGTTTCTCAAGTACATGAAGAAGGTGTGTATTTGCGGTCGATTGGATCCACATGTATACTCTAACCAGCATTACAGGCCGAGACCTACACTGAGCCCCCGCCCGAAGTTAACAAACAATACCACGCAGGAGCAGCTGTCTTGTCTCATGGCACGGACGGACCCCTGCGAGTATCCTACTCTCCATGGTTCAACGAACTTCATACGAATTTTTTGGACTCCCTTTCTAACCTCGGGCTCCCGATAACCCGAGACGGTGTAATTTTCCTCTATTTTTACGTTCTTACGACCATATTCTAACGATACTTTAGGGAAAGGGTGTCAACGTAGGAGCACAGACTGGGATGTTCACTATTGATCCTGACTCGGCGACTCGATCCTATGCGGCAACCGTGAGTTTCTTGGGCTTCGACAGTCGCATTTAAACAAGCACTCACACTTGGGTACTAAACGCAGGCGTACTATCACCCGAACGCTCACCGGAATAATCTGGTTCTCTTACCCGGCGCACAGGTGACCCGTGTCCTCTTTGAGAAAGCCGACGATGGCGATTTGTTCGCAGCTGGCGTGGCGTTTGTCAAGTCTGGTCAGAGTTACACCGTGAAGGCGAAGCGCGAGGTCATCTTATCCGCAGGTTGGTCCTGCCCCCCCCCTCCCCCGCTCTGACAGTTTGGTTAATGTTCCATGGCGCGTAACGTAGGAGCTTTCCAGACCCCTCAGATCCTCGAACTATCCGGTATGTTGTATGGTTATTGACATTGACGGTGATGATGACCAGTACATATCGTTCTTAGGTATCGGCGAGCGGGAGACTTTGGATAAGTTCAACATCGAGCAATTGATCAACCTGCCAGTTGGGGAAAACCTCCGTACGCTTTGACCTCGCTGTTTGGGCTGCGACTAGATACTAATCCATTCACCGCATTTGTATAACAGAGGTACGATCCTATACTACATACCCGTTCGGCGTGGATGATGACAGCAGATCTAGGATCACGGTTGGGTGCCCTTCGTGCACGAAGTTTCCAAGAACATCGAAACTTACGATGACCCGGTGTTCATCGATACACAAAGCAAGCTATAGTGAGTAGTCACTCCGAGAGACAGCATGACGATCCTAATACTCGCACCCACAAGCCAAAAGGAGCGGCGTGGGATCCTTGCTGGATCCTTCTCTGGGTTTCTGTACGCTCCATTGGACAAGATCATGAATGGGGAGGACTTCGCAACGTTCCAGCGCAATGTTCAAGACGACAAGACCCTGATCGACACCCCCGGGAAACAGAAACATTTCGACCTTCTGAAGAAATGGTTCTCCGACCCAAACCATGCCCAGCTCGAGTACGCAATCCCGTCCTTTGTCCGCTTCACTGTGCTGAATGTACGCGCAGGATGTTTCAATTTCCAGGGTTCTACTCCTTGGGCCCGCTTCAACGCAAGGAAGACGAACTTGCCCGCTATCAGATGCTCGCAATCATCGACCTCCACCCCCTCTCGCGCGGGTCCGTCCACATCTGTTCGAGCGACCCGCTCGCCGCCCCCGCCATCGACCCCGGCTACTTGAAAAATCCTCGCGACTTGGACGTGCTCGTCCACGGGGTCAAGTTCGCCCGCAAGCTGCTGGCCGCCGAACCGTACAGCTCTTCCCAACCCCAGTTGTTCGATCCATCCGCGGAGGTCATTGACGATGAGGAGGCGCTTCGGGATTGGTGCAGAAACAGGGTCGAGCCAATTTATCATCCTGTTGGGACGGCTTCGATGCTGCCAAAGGAAGATGGCGGCGTTGTCGACCACGAGCTGCGCGTCTATGGGACCAAGAACCTGAGGATCGTGAGTCTGAATCGTATCTACAACTCAAAGAAAGCCGCTAAGCATTACATACGTAGGTCGACGCATCGGTTCTGCCACTTGTGAGTTTCCCTTGTCCGTACTTCGAGGCTGTCTCACGCCCCACGCACAGGAACTTTCTACCCACATCCAGTCGACCGTCTACGCAATTGCCGAGAAGGTTAGTAGGACAAACACTCTCGTTATCGTTGTACTGATGGTGCTGCAGGCTGCCGACATTATCAAAGGGGCTTATTTGTAACCTGGCAGTTGGGATGAGGGCAATGGATGTATAACTAGACTTGAATGCATGACTTGATCATCTGAATGTATGCGACATGTTCCCGCTTTTGACCTGCGTCCGATCTCGCGGTGCCCTCGGGAAATCACTGCGCTCCGATACAACCCCCACCTATTGACAATCCATTAGCCTCCCACTAAAGAGATATACAACCGACGACGAAACGCACCTTTACCCTTCCTTTGTTTTTTCCTCGGTGCCTTCTTCTCATCCTCCACAGGCTCGTCATCCAGAATGTTCGGCGCGCTAGCGTAGTCGAACGGCACCACCTCCACGGGCACGGGCACTGGGTGCGTCATCGTCTTCCTGCGCCTTGTCTTCGCCTGAGGACAGATTCCTTTTTAGAGCGTTTGCGCTTTTTAGGTCGGATTTGGCCGACTTGGACAATGGTATCGTCGATGGGAGTGGGCTTGGAGGCCTGGCGCTGAGAGGCGGGGACAAAAGCGACTTCCTCTGTCGCGGCTGCAAGCACGGGTGGCGGTTCTTCAGTCCACGACGTCTGCCAGCGGTGCCTGTGCAGAACATTAACAAGAGAAGGAACAAATGCGTAGAAACATACTTTGAGAACACTGGGGGCGATCACGAGTGTGCTATGTATGCGCTTGACGACCTCCTGAAAGCGCTCCAAGGTTGTGGCGAGAGGAGCTTGCCGCATCGGCGACGACAGCCAAACAGCGTGCTCTTGGCCTGCGACGTAAGGTGCAGTTCTTCGAACGACCGCCAGTAGAGGGAGTAAGGAAGGTAGACGAAGTTGCGAGAGGCAGGGTGCTCGGGCGTGACCATAATGACTCCTTGTCGTTAGTAGGGGAGATCGGTAGCTGGATCGACAGCCATGGGTACAATCAGTAGGTTCCACGGGGGCCGGCGAGGGCGAGGGCGCAGGATCCGCGGGTTGGGTGGACAGACCTCGCTTGACTGCCTCGCGAATCACATCCAAAAGCTCTTTGGCACGCCTGCGGACGACGGGAGGGACCGACTGGAACGCAGTAAGCAGGCCTGCCATGTCTGGAGGCGGCCGCTCTGCTAGTTGGAACACCAAGTGATTTGAGAGGATATATCTATCCAAGTAGTCAACAAACAGGTCGATAGGATTGATGAAGACGGAGATACCGGGTACTCTCGTCCTCCTCACGAGCAACCCTGTCTCGCCACCCGTGCACGGCCTTGTACACTTCCAGCTTCATCCCACCAGGTCCGTCGACCATCATCGCTATCTTGTTCCATTTACGAGCCAAGGTCTCCCACCCGCTCGGTCCCCCACCCGACGGGTCGTAGTACTCGCGCTCGTACTCGCGCAGCGCCGTCTCCGTGGAGCGCAGAAGGACCTCGCGCACGTATGCGTCTGGAGAGGCGGGAGCAGAAGGTGAGCCTGCGCGGCTCGTGGACGAAGACGGGGAGTGCGCCCGCGAAATCGCGCGGTCGAGGAGAGCGTTGCGTAGATTGTCGTAGACGTAGAGGAGAAAATGCGTGTCCGCGCGCGCGTAGTGCAACATCTCGGGGGTCAGGGGACGGATACGCCAGTCGGCAAGTTGGTACCGTTTGTCCGCGGTGAAGTCGCAGTACATCTCGAGGAGGGTAGCGAGACCGTGTCGGGGAAAGTCGAGCACTTTTGATGCGTGGAAGGTGTCGAAGAGGTTGACGACATAGAGGTTGAAATCTTGCTGTAGCCATACAATGTCGCTCTCCGCACCGTGGAGCACCTATGCAGGCGTCGGCATACGCGCGTCTGATGCAAAACGAAAATCTTACCTTAACGATGTTCGGATCCGCGAAAACCTCATTCAGGTCTTCCAGCTCCTCGCGCAACTCGAGCGTGTCCACGATCCAGTCCTCTTCCCGTGAGCTGATTTGCATAAGGCAGACGAAGCCGCCGAAGGTGCGGTAACTGTGGTATTCCAAGTCGACGGCGATCTCGCGAGCAGACCGGAGCTTGTCCAACATTGATGACAGTTGTTCGGGAGTGGAGACCCAAGTGAAAGGTGTCTCTTCGAATGACTTGTAGAGTGCCGGTGGATGCGACTGGAACATACGCGTTGGGTAGGAGATATTCGTGATTTCATGACGGTACGGATGGGAGGATCTGAAGGGTGCATAAGAACAGTATCATGGCACACAAAAAAAAGTGGACATACAACGTCTCTTCCGAGCTGTCTCCTGTATCAGTGGTGTGCAGGTTGTAGCCCAAAGGAACCTTGGCGTGAAATTTATGCTTCAAGGTTGGATACCACGCGACGCCGTTTGTGTTGTCGACCTTTCGTTTGAACTTGAGCTGAGGTTTCGATAGGTGGGAAGCGTGCTGAACGACATGCTGTGCCTGCGCGGGCTTTTTGGTAGGCTGAGGTGCAGGCTGCTTGGGGTTCACGGCGATGGACGGGGGCTTTGGTCCTGCCGGTATGTTTGTCGAGGGAGATATCCTGGCTCACGTACATCAAGTCAACCGAGAAGAAATCAGATGTTCATTGCTCACTGCACGTTCTAACAACTGATCCATGCGTTCTACGATCAACGACTCGAAGCGGTCGACTAAATCATCCTGATCCTCCAGCTTGCCCTTGCCCTTCGCGCGCTTGGAGCTCTCCGCCGAGGACGCAAGGGCCAACACGCGATTTGTGAGAGAGAGAATACGCTCCGAGGACGCATCGAGCTCCCTGGAAAAATCCTTGTCGACGGAACGGTAGAAGGAGAGGTCGGAGGGTAGACCAACGGAGTGTTTTGTCGCCTTGAGGGCTGCAGCCTGAAGACGGGAGTAGTACGCGTCAAAATCTTCGCTGGAGATGGCGACCTTGGACGTCGACGCTGCAGCCATGTTGGAATGGAGGAAATGAGGAAATGAGGAAATGAGGAGAGCTCTTGAGCCGTTCGAAGAGGAACGACAATTTGCTAGAGAGATATGAATTTTCCAAGTCGCGGGGTTGACATTATTACGTAATAAAAGGAAAAATCACGGACCCCGCCGGTCGGCTTTCTCGGACGTGATGTAGACTTCCCCCCGCATTCGACTCTCAGTCTACGTCCTCCCTTTCCTCCCAGTGCACGATGAGACCAACACCGTCAAGACTGCTCAACATCCTCGTCCCCATCAAAAGGTCCGTAAACCTTGCTTCTACGCCGAGGCCAGCGTGCTCACCCGAAGCAGATGCGTGGACTACGCGGTCAAGATCCGTGTCAACCCTCAGCAAACAGGCATTGACACCAACGTGAAGCATTCTATGGTGCGACACTTCCAACTTCTTCGTTGAGTGAAATCGGCTCAATCGAATCCCAATAGAACCCGTTCGATGAGATTGGTACGTCGCTCCGTGCTCTCCCCGCACGAGTTCGCTGACCTCACGGTACCACCCTTCGAAACAGCCGTCGAAGAGGCCGTCCGTCTGCGCGAACGCCTAAAGGACCAAATAAAGTCCATCAAGGTCGTCACCATCGGCCCTCCCAAATCCTCCGAGACCCTCCGCACCGCCCTCGCCATGGGCGCCGACTCCGCCATCCACGTCGAAATCCCAGACTCCGCACCCGCCCCAGAACCGCTCGGTGTCGCGCGCGCACTCAAGGCGATTGTCGGAAGACAGGAGGGCGGCGTGGACTTGATTATCATGGGGAAGCAGGCGATCGACGACGACATGGGACAGACCGGCCAGATGCTCGCTGCCCTTCTCGGCGCCTCGCAGGCGACGTTCGCAAGCAAGCTCGACGTGGACGTCGAGAAGAAGGTGGCGAAGGTGATGACGGAAATTGACGGCGGGTCGGAGGAGCTCGTGTGCAAGTTGCCCATGGTGGTGACCACGGACCTTCGGTGCGTTGTTCTCCCCCTCACTCTGCGCCGTGACTGACTGACTGTGACCCCTTTCAGCTTGAACGGTACTAGGAAATGCACCCGTACATTTTTATTCGTGTTAATCTTTACCCACAGAGCCCCGATACGCGTCCCTACCAAATATCATGAAGGCAAAGAAGAAGCCCATCGAGAAGCTTACACCCGCAGATCTCGGCGTCGACCTCACACCCATCCTCGAGACTCTCAAAGTCTCCGAACCTCCAAAACGCGTGGGCGGTGCCAAGGTACGAACCCCCTCACTCTTTTCCGCGTGGCAGTGGTAACCGAAAACGTCACGCTCGCAGGTGGAGAACGTCGACGAGCTGGTATCGAAGCTCAAGGCGGCGGGGTTCACTGCATAAACGACGGGCCGTCGAACACCCGAACACTATCACTACACACGCACATCTACCACTTCTGTACCACTGCAACTATCCAGCTTTTCGTACTCCTGCACTCGTCGATACTCCGAGCAGTCGGTGGGTCATTTGGAATGAGAAAGTGGCACCAGTAGTGGCAATGCAACATCATTGTTCCCTTGTTCTAACTTATTCGTTGCCTTTTGGTGCCACACCACGCTCCCTTTTTCTATTCTTCTTCATTGCCGTCGGATGCCACCTCGTGTCAACAAGCAAGTTTGGCCACACATCTCGCAGGGGATCGCCCCCGGACTTATAAAGGGGATTCGCGAACCCGTCACTCGTCGTCCTCCCTACATTCTAATCCCAGACACTGCTCGCTGCCTTGGTGGTGGGTTAGAAGCAAAAAAGGTATTCCTCAATACACCGGCACCAAGGGGCCCATCCTCTTTTCTCACCCAATAGCAGGACACCCGACCCCCAGCATGGACAGGAAAATACAAGACCAATCGAACGCATCGATGTCGCGCGCCCCGACGTCAAGGTGAGCTCACTCCAAGGTGCTTTCGCGATCAAATATATGAATTATGACCGACTTTCCTGGGTACTGCAGTGGGCGTTCCACCGAACTGTCTGCAGCACGTACTCGCTACAGCGCCCCCGATTCCAGTTCCGAAACCTTCGTGCCGCCAATTCGCGTTATCTTGCCGACTCCGCCCCGTACTCTCGCCCCTCCGGAGGTACAATTGCGATCTCTCACCACTCCCTTGTCCTCCGTCTATTCCCCAGCAAGCACATCTGTCTCCCACAAGCGTCCTCATCCATACCTGAGCCCTCCCTCCACGTCAAGAAAGACGCGGGGGCCCCAACTTGGCAGCGACCCCGCCAGCCCGAGCACACCCAAGAAACCCCACAAACCCCTTTCCTCAACGTCGAGTGGGAAACGCAATCGGACGTACTGGCAGGAGCGCAACGATGGTATTGAACTGCTGCGAAACGTCCTTCCTAAGCACAAGCAGGAGGAAAGTGTGCCCAAGCTTCTTGCATTTGGTGCGTCTCTATCCCGTTCCAAGTACCGTTCCAGATGTTCACAAAGCGATCCGGGCCCCGTGCAGCCGCGCAGCATATCGCGGAGCTGAAGAAGAGGGAGGAGGACATCAGACAGGAAAGAGATCTGCTGCAAGGGGCGGTCGGTGATATGGAAGCTGAGGTCATGATGCTGGAGAGGTTCCGGAGCGTGAAGATGAAGATGAAAGAGGAGGGGAGCTGACGGCGGAAAACGGCGGAAAACAGTCCATTCGTTGAATCAATATTACACCAAAGATATACTATGCAAAGACGGCAGACACCGTACTGCGAAATAATATCGTCCATCGCTCAACAGACCTACGGAGACGGCTTCACCGCCACCTCCTGCGACGGAAACTCGCGAAGCTCTTCCCACAACGAATTTATATGCACCAGGGTGGAATAGATCTGCAGCTGTTCTTCGGTGAGCTCGTCCGATCGGGCGCGCGAGTGGAACTGGGCGAGTGCTTCGTAGATGACGAAGTATGGATGAGCAGTTGCTCTTCACTGAAGGAAAGTCCATATAGGGTGGCAGATAGATGGTAGGGACGGGGGCATGGTTCGGGTTGTGTCCGGACCCGGAGATTATACGAGTGATCACTGCGCCTTGAAGATCGAATGGGACAAAGCGGTAGTTGTACGATTTCTCCTTCGGATAAACCTAGCACGGGAAAGGAGCAGGAAATCAGATGAGTATATATGTGAGCATCGCATGGTTCAAGAGATGACACCACCGAAAACCACGCCGAATTCTTTCCGCCAGATTTCAGGAATATCAAATTTCTGAGAATTGATTGTAGCGCGTCGGGAGGGGGTACGAAGGTCCACGAATCCCTGGACAACGACCCAGCCCAATCCGCACGCACTGGAAGGGGTGCTGACGTCAGGACACATCAAGAAAGTGGTTACGCAGCACTTACGATGTACTTCGTTGTATTCGCTACTGAATTCATTATCGTCCATTATCCACGATGCACGCAGTTTCGCGACCTGTAAAAAGCCAAGGATTGCCGTCAGATATGTGCCAGCCTGAGAGAACGACGCAGAAGATCCTAGCACATACTTCTTCCTCTGATAGTGAGTCCGGGCTTACAACAAAGTACGGTTTTATCGCTCCAAAGGGCACGGACTCGTTCGTGATCAAGCATGACGGTGAAGGAGCTGCTGCCAGTGTCGCGGCGGGAGCGGATGACGACGTCGACTCGGACTGAGGTGGCATGTTGGGTGACGGTTCTTGGGTGGTATACGACGTGCGTTGTCGTGACGATAGGGAGCAATTCTCCGGTGCTTCAATTAGAGAACACAGATGTGAGTTGGGGGATGGGTGACGGTTGGGAGATGATGACGACGGTGAAATTTGAAAAGCAAGCGACGCGTCGAACGCGCGCGCGACATCAATATGATTACGTTACTCATTTGATCCCGTGACCGAGTTCTTCCCTCTGACCGACTCCGGCATTCGCCGGAGTATATTCTCTTGGGCCTTTTCTCCAAGTCAGCGTGTGACATGAGAGTTTTCAGTCCAGACGGGTGTTTGAGAGTCGTCTATATGAGATTCATGACGACGGGTAAGTATGGGGGCATGTGAGTTGTACAGATGCACTGGTGACGAATGGAGGGAAGCGTGGGGTAGGGTAAGATAGGATGGGACGACGACGATCCGCGTCCCTACGGTCTATGCATGCAACCAACAAAATCACGAGATAAAATCACAGAGTAAAAAGAGTCACTCCCAAAAAGTCAGTCGCCCGTTCTCACCGCCCCTCCTGTACCTTCTCCTCCGCTTCCCTCTCCCTCCTCTCCGCCTTCTCCCTCCACGCCCCACCCCACCACAATACCACGAGAATGAGCCCTCCACACAGGATCACGAGCCCCGTCCACAGCGAGTACAACCCTCCATCGCCAATCCCGTCTTGCAGCGGCACAGCGAGTTCGGCGAAGACGAAGGCGGTCGTGCCCCGGAAAGCGGAGTTGGTCGCGACCGCGGAGGAAGAGCGCCCGACGTTTGCGTCGACGATGTAGGCGAGCGTGGAGGAGTAGATCCAGCTGGAGAAGGCGGTGAGTTGGGACGTGCGGAGAGGGAACGAGAGCAGGAGCGGGAAGAATGGACGTACATGGAGAAGAATCCGGCGAAGAAGAGTGCGACGCAAAGCGCGGCGACGTGCACCTTGTTCTGCGCGAGCCACGCGTATGCGATCACGGGAAACGGGAAAAAGAGCATCGCGATCTTGGTGCTTTCCAGGCGAATCTGGGACGTTGTATCAGCGTGGTGGTCCGACAAGCAAGGGGGGGGCGAAGGAAAGAGAATCCCTACCTCGGGATCGTGCGTCCCGCGCTCTGCCCGGACCTTCGCCAGGACATGGTCAGACCATCGCCCGCCGAAGATACTCCCACCCATGCTCCCGACCCCGAGCGAAAGCAAAATCAAACCCGTCTGGAGCGCGTTGTATTCGTACAAATTCTCGAGCGTGCGCGCGCAGGTGTACGTGATGCAGTAGCTGAAGCCAAAAATCAGGGCTGGAAACGAAGAGGCAAATTGGTGAGTACGTGGGGTGAGAGCGGGCGGAGAGGCTGACCGTTGCCGATGAAAATCACGATGTTGTTCCAGCGGAGGAGGACCTTGATGAGGGGAGGTAGCGGGTTCACGTCCCGAAGCGAGATCTTGATATCGCGCATGGGCGGGGGCGTCACCGCGCCGGCGCCCTTCTCCACATCCGTTTCTTTATCCACACTCTTCTCTTCTGTCTCTCTTTCAGTCACGTCTTCCCTCGGCTCCACGATAGTCGTCGTACTGCTCCTCCCGCTCGTCTCCCTCGCCCGCTCCATTGCCTGATGCCGCCGCACAACCGCCTGGTAGGTCAAGCTGCGCTCCTTCCGGAACGTGTCCCTGAAGAAGAAGACGAACATGACGAGGCAGAGGCCATTGAAGATCGACAGCGCCCAGAAGGTCGCGCGCCAGGAGAGGTACTGCGTGAGGATGCCGCCGATGATGGGGCCGAGGGAGGGTCCCACGAGCGGTGCGACGTAGTAGACGCCCATCTTCGCACCGCGTTCGGAGGGTTCGTAGATGTCGGCGAGGGTCGCTGCGCCGATGGCCATGAGAGCGGCGGACCTGGGGGAGGGTGAGTGAAGAGGGGGAACACATACGTCGAAATGCACGTACCCGATGGCCTGATACACCGCATACCAATGAGCACCTGAATGGTCCTTTGCCTCGGCCGCCACTATACATCCCACAAGCGAGAGGGCGATGGACACGATATACACGAACTGCGGGCGCGCGTGAGCGAACGAACACGTCGACGAGACAAGGAAGGGTGCGGGACCTTGCGACCCTTTATTTCGCTGATTGTACTCCATAGGAGGGGCACGACGCCCATGAGAATGGTGAAGAGCGAGATGCTGAGACTGATTTCGCCAGGACCCGTATGGAAGTCGCGTTGTATGTCGGTGATCCCAGCTGGCCGCGAACGAGTGCGTGAGCGGCGCGGTCGCGCGGTCAGGCGGTCGGAGCATACGCACGGGTATAAATATTGGCCCCCAGGCCGTTCATGATGGAGGCGCTCGATATAATGAACAATGTGGTGTTCTAACCGACGAGATGAGGAGGTGTACACGGGTGCTGTCAACGTTGAGTGCGAACCTTTTTAGTGTTGGACCATTGTCGGGGATCGTCTTCTACGAGCTTGTGCTCTATATCGAGTATTTCGGCGGCGGGAGTGGTGGATATTCCCGACGTGTCGTGAGATGGGGTGGCATTCTGCTCGAGAACGGGGAGGGGATGATGGAGGTCAGGATTGGGTGCGGAAGTCGTCGTACTGCCCGGCGGGGTCACGTGAGACGCGTCGGCCATCGAGTTAAGTCGTGAAGTCGAATCTTCAGCCTTTGCCGGCCCCGGACGTCGCCTGTCGGGGGAATGGAAAAGGGAGTTGGGAAAATCATGCGAAGGCCGCGCTGGCTTTATGTTTTTTGGAGTTGCAGGTGGTGGACTCAAGGTGGGCTGGTCAGAAGTTGATCAACGATATGAGTTCATCGGCAGTTGCAACCGAAATGACTCCGCCCTCTGCATGTGCCGTCACCTTCAAGTCCCCTCTCTCCAGTCGAGCTCTCTATCTGGTCAAGACGCCAGCTAAACTGTAACCCATCCTGGTCGCGGCAAAGATCCTGTTTTCCAGAGGTGATTATTGCATCAGCTCCCATCCTTGTCCCTTCGTCGCCCCACTTTTGCATGCCGAAACATCGTTAGCCGCCGACCTCCCTTCTACCTCCCTCGAGGCCGCTCAAGCCTAACTCGAAGGATATCCTCCTCGCCCCTCCCAACCCATCGATCACCGCACCAATGGCACCTCGCCCACAGCGGTCGTTCGTACGTCACTCGCACGACGTCTTATCATCGCATTGGCAGTGTTCAAGTTCCTGCGCTCTCGTCGGGCTTCCACCCGACCCGCTCGAATCATATGCGCACGAATTCTTCGCAAATTCGCAAATGCTAAGTTTCGTCGCTCGTCGCGCAATATTTACTCAGCCGCTAAACAAACACGTCATGAAGATCATGGACGTCTCTCAACGTCACGCGACAAGAAGGCCGCCGCCTTGCGCGGTATAGTTTATGACGTTGTTGATGTCTGAATCACTTCTCGTTCCGCAAGAGCCGGATGGTATAGGGTATTAATCGCGCACCTTTGTCCTCGAGGACTAGCAGCTACCACTTCCTCGAGTCCTTACGAGTTCGCAGTGCCAGTATCACCGATGGGAGTGGGAACTCCGCGGATCGCTACTTTCCTATAGTCATGGACATGAGAAAGATTGTGAATGTGCCAATCACTGGAACATCGCATGCTACATCAGATCCACGGCGAGTCGAGAGGTGCTGTGGGATTCGGGGGAGAGGGGGGAGTGTTCATCGAGGCAAACCTGCCCACGCACCGTTTCATAAAACTCAACAACACGAAGCTGGAGAGATACTATCTGCGGCGTCATTTTGGAGGAAATCTGTCTGATGCACATTGACATGCCCTGCTAAGTTAGTACGAGGGCCAGTAAGTAGTATGAGCAGTCACGGTCGCCACTGTCTCCCACAGCCGGTGAATTATTTGCCACAGAGACTTACAGGATAGACCGGGAGTATTTATATCTTCCCATGTTAGTCAGTAGACGCATTGGTGACACAAGGATTCGGTGTGCGATAGGAAAATGGATTGAGCTGACGCGCCTGCTGCGCGGCTCCGACGAGTAGCGCTTAGGTAACATTTTCACATCACATGATTCGTCTGCGGCCGACTCCCGGGCCACCCTGCTCCTCCGTTACTCCTCTCGACTCGTAGTAGATCTCGTCCTGTCTCCTTCCCAATTGCCAAGGTATATGCATCCCGAATGCTCCCATGCATCAACTACCCTTCTCGCCATAATCACGTTTTCGCCAGTCCTGGGCGTCACTGGCATGTAACCTCGTCCTTGCTAGAAATGCTTACCGTCTGCACCCAAGGTTCTTTTCCGTCAAGCCTAGATCTGTTCCCGAGCGCGAGGATGATCGTCATGGCTTATGCATCATGGCGGAGTGAGGGCCTGGCCAGCTCTGTTCTTGTCAACTTCTGGTCGAATTCTGACGAACATGCCTCCCGAACACAGGAACTGACAGGTCAAGGACGTCGAGCAGAGACTGACCTGAGGTACCAATGGAAGCGCGTGGTCAGATTTGGGACGCGGACGGTGGGCGCACGGTGGCGCACGTCGCGTCGAAGAATGGCGTCGGGGGCGTCGGTCATCGGGGTCAGCGATCATGGTCAACAAAGAATGCTTCTGCACGCATATGGGCATCTTGTTGCCCAATCGGGCCTCATCGTACATTCTCGCCAGCAAAAGCCTTGCTTCGCGCTCGTCCTGGACAAGCTCGTCGTCGACGCCGGCGTCATTCCGCCGCCCATCGCCCGCTCTGTTTGGCTTCCTCGAGTGCGCCAAACATCGTCCCGCCAGCCTCCTCGCCGCCTATATAAGGCCCCCCGCCGTCGTCCCCGATTCTTTAGTTCAGCCCCGCTGTCCTTCCCACACATCCCCCTCCTACAATCTACTACCCATACCCTACATTCTCTACACCATGCCTTCCTCTTCCAAGTTCGCCGCCATCGCCGCCATCTGCGCCTTCGCCGTCTCGGTCTCCGCCATCCCAGTCGGGCCTAATACCCTTGCCTCCGTTCCCATCGTTGGCAAAGCCCCCATTCCCCGTGGATCCCCCCTGGACGCCCTCTCCGCTCTCCCCAAACCCCCGGTGCCGCGCGCGTTCGTGCACTTTTCCTCCCTTCCTCCCTTCTCACTAAATCTCTTTCTGTGTCTTTCAGCGCTTCCCTGCTCTCTCACCTTCCCGTGAAGCTCGCGAGTGGCGATCGTCCGTATGTTCATCTAATTGCTTCATACCTTTGCGCTGTTCTCACCCCCTCTCTTCAGGGCCGTCATCGACACCGTCGACAACACGGCCGTCCCGAAGACCCTCACCGAGGAGCAACACAACCACATCGAAGGTCTCCCCGCGGTTCAGACCCGTGAAGAGGCGCCGCACCATCCCTCCGACAGAGTCGACATCCCTCTCACCACCACCACGAAGGGCGAGAAGCTGCGCCTTGTCGATCTGGAGATGCGCGACGAGATGAAGACCCCCTCCCTCGTGCCCGCTCTCCCCGCCCGCGATGAGTTCGACGTTCCCGCCGGCGCCGTCGGAGGCAGCAACGCCCGGTTCGCCACTCTCGGAGCCCGCGCTGACGGTATGGCTTCTCCGCCTCAAGACAAGATCAGCATTGACCTCCCTACGTCTGACAAGACGGCGCTCTCCGCCGCGAACCTTCAAACCAGGCGTGACGGGGTCGCCCTCCAGGGCCACTTCGATAGCGATCGGCAGTGATTGATGCGTATGTGTGTATGTGGCATGTAACGTCGTAGATCTGTACGCGTAGGGGACTACTCTTCCATTAGTAACCACAATCCACGTTCTTTGTTCGTATCGTGTCCGAGTGCGCCAGTCCCAGTGAACTTTGGTCATCATAGTGGAAAAATATCGCCGAAAATGTGAAGTTAGCCGATCGTTCGTAAGGTAGACCGCACTCAAAACCTGGGTGTTCACGTGCCGGCACGTGCTTGTGACATCCGGTGACATGTCTCCTTCCCAAGCCACGAGAACGCTTCGCAAACACACGGAGATTAGCTAGGCTGAAAGGGAGTGTATGTAGACACCCTGAAATGAGAGTATCACCAATGTTTCAGTGGTCCCCGAGCACTCGCCGCCTTGTTCAGTGAAGCGAGCACGGGTACCCTCACACTTCCAGGGTTTTGAACCCTTCAGTGCATTTCTGTTGCTTTCCTGCACCACGGAATCGAGTTGGTGGTAGCATACATTTACACTGTACATTGAATCCCCAACGTGAGCCGTGGCTGTGAAAGCCTCGACGGTAGTCGAAGTTCGAACAAATCATGGAACGGGGCGTAAAGCCCCTTGTCCGTCACGACACCAGGTTTTGAGTGCGTCTAGTCGATCGCGTGGACGAAATGGAGAGGCTAACCTTTTTTCACGCACTCGTCATATACATTAAGCAGCATTGACGTTACGATTGTATCCTGGTTACTAGCTACCCAGGTCTTCACGGGAGAAATGGAAGGCACGAGTATGGCTGCAGTACTTACTCTGAGGGCCGTGAAGGAGGAGAGATCGCGCGGCAAGTCGCTCAGGCAAGCCGGTTCCCCAAGGCGTGTCACCGATTCCAATTCCAGATCGTGCGACCGGGGACTATACCCTTGTGGATGAACGTCAAAAGGCGAGGGAAAGGGAGTAAAGTATACAAGGTAGTTTCACAGCGTGGATGATTGTAGGAAAGCGATATCATGTTCGCATGGAGGAACTTTCATCGTTGAGATCCGATTCATTCGAAGGGTCTCGGACGTGGGAGGAAGGTCAGGGTGTGACTCTGTGGACGTCGCGGCCGCGTGACGGAGGGGATGCCGCGGTATGAGATGGGGACGATGCGTGCGCTGTGTCCGCTATATACTAAATCGAACGGCGTTGTGTGATTCGGATGTAAGCAGATTAAATGAGGGGAGGGGAGGGGAGGGCCCAAGGTTCAAACGTTCAAGCTCGAGTGTGAGAGAAGGGGGACTCGGGCGGGCGGGCATTTCGCGTTTGGATTTGGGTCGAGGGTTGCTACTAGTAGTACCGGGGTGCGAGTTGTGTGGTTGGACGACGGTAGGTGGTGGTGTCGTTGAGGTTCCCTGTGCGTACGATCGACGGTGAAAGGGGGGAGGGGAGGGCGCAGTGGGACACTGTGCTCGGGCGTCGAATGGGCGGAGTTTTGGCCGTTTGGGCTTCGGTGGGAGCGAGGGAAAGGGTTGGGGGAGAGCGCGGTGTCGACCAGGGAGAGGTGAGGCGACTCGAGGCGATAATGTGGACGGTTTGACTTGGCTGGGGGTACACTGGCATGCATAGTACATACCTGTGATTCATCCGCGCGATCGTCGAGCCGTTGGTATACGGGAGAAGTGCTCGCAAAGCACAGATAACGAGCGGTCGTGGTCCACCCTGCGGTGTTCCCCTCGGAGTTGAGGGGAGAGAACGCTGGTCCATTGAGTAACGTTACGGTCGTCACTTTCCGAGCGCGCTACGCTAAGTAAAGTGAGCAAGTTTTTCGAGCAGTGGACGGCGCGTCGTGTCCCATGCGGCTTGAAGGACCGGAAACCTGATCAGAAAAAGCAGAACGTCATTCGCCTACTGACCGCGTGGTCGGCCATAACGGTGGCTAGGAGTGCATGAGGGCGCTTTGAGTCGCGTGTACTTACGTGCAGATTTAGGGTGCATTTGTTTGGCGCGGCCGAGCGGATCTCGCGCGCGGAGGAGCGACTAAGATTAGAATTTTGCGAGGAGAGGAGAGCAAACATATGACTCGAGCGCGTCGGACGGGGGCCCGATGGGAGTCGTGGACCAGCTGGCAGTGGTAAGTTGATAAGAAAAGAAGTCGCGGGTGCTCGTGCGGAGTCTAGGACCGCGTTCTTGTGGGCAGGCCATAGACGTACGAGAGACGAAAGGGTGGGGTTTTGATATTGGTGCGGGTGCGAGATCGGCGTGCTGGAAAGGGTAAGGCCTAAGGACTCGGAGGACGTGCTCAGGGTAGGCTCGAGCAGAGTTGAGAGAAGGCGGGCATGAGGGAGGTGGAAGCGAGGTCAGGGTGGGTGCCAGCTGAGAATGCTCCGGGAAGAAAAACCTAGCAAACCGTGGGGGGAGCAGACATCGAGACCCAGAATAAAAATGCAAGGTGCGTGCTACGATTTTAGAGAGGGTCACTTAAAGTTAGAGAGGGAGAACGAACGGAGGACGGACCGGGCGGGCCCATGATAACGCGGAAGGATTATCGGTCGCAAGCGCCGACCAACATATGGACGGCCAATCTGGTGGGAGCACCCCCACCTCGCCCCAGAATTCCAACAAACATAAAAACCAGCGCGCTTTCTCATGCCGTTCCTCGTTTCTCCCACCTTCCTCTTCCTCGCCCGACGACGCCAGCGGCCGGCACAGGCGGTTCGCACTTTCACTTTCACGACTTCATCGTTCGATGGCCAACTGCGTCTCACGTGACTCCGCCGAGCAGTAATACGACTTTGACGACGACTCCGAGTCCCAATCCCGACCTCCATCCGACCGACGATGGGCACCCTCCCCTCCCCGTCCTCGAGCACAATGCCGCCCCGTCTCAAGTCGCAGTCCCCGCACCCGAAATACTCGACATAGAACACAAACTCGTCGACGACGACCCTCGACGATGGTCCAACACTAAAAAGGTACTCACTGCTTCGACAGCTCAAGCGCTCACCGGCGCTGCACCCGTACACACCTTCTCACACCGTCGGTTAGAATATCATACTGTTCATCGTGTCGAGCGCGTCCGTCATCGCGGGCCTCGCGGCCAACATCTATAATCGTGCGCAATGCCATGTCCTCTCCTTCGTCCGAACCTGCTGTCGCTCATCCGTCGGGTCCCCCGCACAGCTGGCATCACCGACATCCAACGCGAGCTTCACACCGGCCCCGGCGACATCAGTCTCAGTCTCTCCCTCTTCATCATGATCCAGGGCGTCATGCCGCTTTTATGGAGCGTCATAAGCGAGATAAAAGGCCGCAAGGTTCGCGGCGTTCCTTTCCCTCCTCGCACCGACGTCCTCGGACCGCTCACGCGCGTGCACCCTTCGTAGATCGTGTATATCGTGTCCATCGCCATTTCTGTGGTGGGCTGTATCGTCGCGGCCGAGGCGAAGACCATCCAGGTTCTCATCGGTATGCGGTGTCTGCAAGCAATCGGGTACGCGCGCTTTTTTCCCTTTGTCCCTCCTGTTTTCTTCGCTCACGCACCCCCCGAAGGATCCTCCGCCGTCATGGCCATCGGCGCTGCGACCCTCGCCGACATCTACGAGCCCTCCGAGCGCGGCACCAAGATGGGCATCTACTACGTCGCGCCGCTCATGGGACCCTCCCTCGGCCCCATCATCGGCGGCATCCTCACGCAGTACCTCTCCTGGCGCGCGACCTTCTGGGCGCTCGTGATCTTCATGGGCCTCTGCCTCGTCATGTTCGTCTTCTTCTTCCGGGACACGTTCCGGAAGGAGCGCAGCTTGACCTACCAAGCGGTCGTGCGGCGGCATCAGGCGAATGGAGCGGGCGCGGGCGCGGGAGGCGAGCAAGAGGAGCAGCTACGACGACGATTGTGGAGTCGAGGGAGGAGAAGGAAGAAGGGGAAGAGGGGAGGGGAGAGAAGGGCGTGCAGAAGGACGTCGAGAAGGACATTGAGAAGGGCGGGGACGCGGGGACGCCCCCGCCCATGCGCGATATCAAGATCTCGCTTCGGGACGTCAACCCGCTCCCTCCTCTCATCACGGTCCTCCGACGCTGGAACAACCTCGTGATCCTCACCGGCTCAGGTCCGCCGTTCTCCCCTCCTCCAGCTTCCCTTACGCATCCACTGACTTTTTGCTTTCTCCACCTCTTCTTTCTCTCTCTTACAGGGATTGATCTTCGGCTTCAGCTACTGCATCACGTACACCTGTGCGCGCACGCTCGAGAACGTTTATCATTACAACGCGCTGGACACGGGTCTGGTCTTGCTCTCGTACGGGATCGGGAGCATGGGCGGGAGTATCTTCGGCGGGCGATGGTCTGACCATGTCCTGGCGAAGCTCCGGGCAGAGCGCGGGAAGCACGATCCTGAAGTAAGGGCTTCCTTCATCTCAGTCTCAGGCTGTCCCTTCCCCACCCTCGAACGTCTTTCTCCCCTCCTTATCCACGCCTTTTCATCCTCCCCCTAAAGCCGTCACGCTGATGCATCCGTTTTCCCAGATGCGCCTGGAGAGCACCAAGATCGCGATGGTCTTCTTCCCCCTGCCCGTGATCGCGTACGCGTGGCTCGCGCAGAACGAGGTGCACGTCGCCGCGCTCTGCGCCGCGCTCTTCTTCGCAGGGTTTTTCTCCATGTACGTCCGTCCGTCCGTCCGTCCGTCCATCCCATCCCATCCATCCCTCTCCCTCCCCCCTCTCCCTCCTTTTCCCGCCCCCTCCCGCACCCGTCCCAACCCACTCACCGCCGTCCTCCAGCTGGATCTACTCCTCCACGCTCGCCTACATCGTCGACGCGAACGTCGGGCGCTCCTCCTCCGCGGTCGCGACCAACTCCGCCTTCCGGGGCACGTTCGCCTTCGTCTTCGCCGAGCTCGCCGTGCCGCTGCAGGACGGGATCGGCGACGGCGGGCTGTACTCGCTCTGGACGGGGCTCGTGATCCTGTGCGAGGGCCTGGTTCTCGTCGTGCTGTGGTGGGGCGGGGCGTGGCGGGAGAAGGCGGAGCGGCGGGAGCGCGAGGCGGAGGAGCGGAGGGCGGTGGAGGGGTGGTGAGGTGGGGTGTTTGGGACTTCTAAGGATGTTTCGTTGCTTTCGCGAGGTTTTTTTTCTCTGTGCTTTCGTTGAACATATACATACATAGACGGTACGGACGCGGGTCGTCGTGGGCCCACCCCCCTGTATCCATACAAGCTCATCCATGTCCCCATAGACTTACTTACTCTTTTTACTTACCTGCCATCACGCGACCCCTATAGACGGCTTTCCAGGCTCACACACGGGCTCACACTTATGCTTCAACTTCAGAAAGAAAGAACGGGAAACGTCGTTGAAAAAAAAGTGCGAAGACACTCTGACACTCTACTCGTCGTACTACGCCAAGCCACGACACGGCGCCGGGTCTCTTTTGCCTGCCCACCTCCGTCCTCATGCCGATCCTTGGGAGAGCGTCGGACCGTCCACGGTGGGCGAGCTGACGAGGGGGACGTCGGGAGATTCGGAGTGGACCGTGTCGAGGCTGGCGTCGTCTTGCGTTGGGGCTTCGACTTGGACGTCGTCTGCCTCTGCACCGTCCTCCTGGGAATTTACTTGGGCGTCGTCCGCGGTGGAGGCAGGATCCGACGTAGACAGGGTCGTGGGAAGTCCGGGGACGCTTGGGACGGCAGGAACAGAGGGGACGGCGGGAACAGAAGGGACGGCAGGAACAGAAGGGACACCTGGTACAGCGGGGACGTCCGGTGCGGAGGGGACACTTGGGATGGAGGGAACAGCCGGGACAGAGGAGGAAGAGCCTGAAGGAACATCTGGTACAGAGGGAACGGCGGGGACACCTGGTACGGAGGGAACGGCGGGGGCACCTGGGACAGAGGGGACAGAGGGGACAGAGGGGACGCCTTGAACAGCGAGGTCAGAGACACTTGGGACGGCAAGGAGATCGGAGACGCCGGGAACGGGCAGGGACACCGGGGACATCTGGAGCACCTGGAACGGCAGGGACATTTGGAGTCCCTGGAACATCCGGGACGCCTGGGACGGCGGGGGGAGCGAGACCGTTTGCGGAAAGAGGGGCAGGGAGTGCAGGGATGTTCGTCGCGGGGTTCTGCAAGTCGCCAGTGCCGGGGGCGGGGACCGAAGCGAGCAGCGCGGCGGGGCTGGCAAGATCTTGAACGTCACCAACGTCAGAGCTGGGGACCGCGGCGAGTAAAGTCGGGGGATCGGCGAGGCCTTCGACGTCGTCAACGTCAGGGCCCGGGACGAAGGCGGGAGCCGCCAGCTTATCCTGAAGGCCAGCGAAACTCAAGTATTCGACGTCGGCGGCAGCGGAGTCCAGGGGGTCCGCGGGAACGACGGGAAGCGCGTTGGGGCCAAGGACGGACGAAGAGTCGGAGCCAGGGCGCGAGGTCCTCTGAGACGCGCTGGCCGGAGGGATCCTTGAAGCCGAAGTTGAGGTCGACGGGTTGGGGATTGGTGAACGGGTTCCAGGGGGAGTTCGCCGGGACCAGCGAGTTGGAGAGGTCGGAGACGGGCGATACCGCCGCGAAGGCCGGGACGGGGAGGGCGTCGTCGTTCGACGGACCGGGACAGGTATCGTCATCCTCGTCGCCTCCCAGACCAAAATCGCGCGCCACGAGAAGCCTGCAGGTAGCTTCTGTCAACGATGCGTGGAGAGCAAACGGCATATAGGACATACGGTGGGGTAGCGGCGGCCTTCTCAGCGACACCGGCTCGGGTTTGGTCGACTTGGACGGTGGAAGGGAGACCTGCGCGGTCGAAGAGGAAGGCGGCGTGGGGGTGAAGTTGGAGTTGGTTGGGGACCGGTGCGGAGAGGGCGGAGAGGGCGAGGAGGGAGGCGAGGAGGGCGGTGAGGGCGTGGGTAGACATGTTGGGATTTGTAAAGAGTGTGGGGGGCGGCGGGACGCTAGGTGGGGTGTGGCACAAACGGAGGGCGGGCGGGGAGCTGGACGTCGAGAGCGGGCGGGTTTATATACGGTTTTCGGCGGGCTGGCGGGCTGGTTTGGGCTTGTCGGGGATCGCGGGCGAGCATCGTGAGTGAGAGGGCGGTCGACAGGTGGCTGGATTCGGAATGCAATCGGTTGGGATGCTTGACACGCCCCGCCCCGCCGGGCGTCGTACATCGCATCCAGAACGAACACCTAGTTCGCGTAAATTTTCCATCTTGAGCGTCGTGTGGCATAAATTCACCCAGAAGAGGGGCCGAATGCGAGTCTGGAGTAGCAGGTGCCCATGGCCAAGATCTCAGGTAGAATGACTGTCTTCTGGTAAGGTCTGCGACGGGAGACAGTAGGTCTCAGGGTGGCCAAAGCGTCACGGATATCGACCACTCGACTTTGTACTCGATTACCTCGCATATTCGGAGGATGCATATAGTGACAAGTAAACGGCCGGGATAGGTCGGGGATGTGGTCGTCGTCGGCGGTAGCGTGGAGTCGTGGACAGCGCCGTGAAATCTGCGAGAAATGCAGGATAGCACTTATCGCCACTCTTATCAGCAGAGAAATCCGTAATTACGCCTCCTTCGAAGTTCGCCGCCTCCAGCTTCCTTTCCTCTTTCTCTGGTGGACTCGTCATCTAGGTCTCGCGTTCTGTATTGTCTCTTGCGTAGCTCTAGCCCGCTTGTCCTGATCTCTGCTCTGGCAACTAAGAGTGACAACTCTCGCTCCTTTTGTCACCACGCCTTTTGTGATCGTGGACGCCGACCTTCTCCCTGCAAGACACTCACACAACCGTTGCCACCTCCTCCCAAAGCTATATATTCCAACCATGATCGCTCATCACCGCCCGCCATTAGAACATAACCTCTCAGGTGCGCATACACACCATCTTCTCTCGCCGTACAGCGTTAGAGACTGACTTTGATCTTTAGAATAGGACCTGCAGCCAACAATTCTCTCATCGAAACTATCCTTAGCTATGGCCGCTTCCTCGAAGAAATCTTCCAAGCCCTCAGCCTCGTCCTCTAAATCTCCCAAATCGCAACCTAAACGAACCGTGCCGTCCGCTTCAGCATCGCGCTTCGCTCTGCTCGCGCCTGAACCTTCGCCCAGCCCCCCTCCCGAACCTTCATATGAAGCGGAGTGGGTAGAGAAGGTTAGAGCGTTCGGCGGTGCGTCTCTCTCTTTTCCCTCCCCCCTTCCCCGCTGAATCCACCCAACAGAACGAATCCACACCACGCCGCTCGACGACGAGTATATCGCGCTCAGGACCGCCATCGACGACTACACCTTCCCTCAAGGACGTTCCCGCGCACCTCCGAGCGCGGTACAAGACCGTTGGCGCGGAGAGGCTCAAGATGCAGATCGCGAACCTGCACAAGGAGAAGCTGACGTGCAGGAACGGGCGCATCGAGGTCCTCACCCAGATCGAGAACGGGAAGGCAAAGTGAACCCTCCCCCCCGGACTCCAATCTCAATGTAGTACTCGTGCCTTATACAATCGTTTCCGTGAACTCTGTGGCTTCCAAACCCAATGATCCATGTTCCTCTTCCTGCATCTCAATTGCGCAAGTGGCACGGGCGGCTATCATGGCCGTGAGGCTATGGTCTGCCCATCCATCGTCGTTCGCAGTCCCGAAAGTATCGAGATGCCGGGCTGCTGGGGCGTGGGCTGACATGCGTTGTCCGCGCATGATTGCCCGGCGTGGAACTGACGGCGTCCTCGGACCCCCAGGCCAATTGTAAATGGCATCGCTCGTTGATCGCTCGTGGTGAGTAGGTGCCACACAGCCGCGTGTCTTCGACTCATCAGCGTTCAACGGCATCCACCGTATAAGGTTTGTCCTTCTCCCTCTCCTTCCTTTTGTCGCATCCATCGTGCTTACGCCCAGCGCCAGCCGTTTCGTTCCAGGTGCCCGGCCCATGGCGAAACACCCACTCACTGCATACTGCGGGCGCTCGTTTCAGTTTTCCCTCATCTGCTGATTCTGAACAGCCTACGCCGCTTCAGCATCACGCATCCCACAATACGCTTTTTGTGGACCCCGCGCGACTTCTACAGGGTTGGGGCTCTGTAAGCCGTTTTGTTTTGTACACCACGTTGATCCGCCGTGGAATCTTACAACACCGCATCCAGCTCGCCGTCCTCGGCGACCCCAACGCGGGCCAGTGACCAACGTGGGTACACACTTCTTAGGGAGGTGTGAAGCCGGGCTCCCCACTTACGCGCACAGGCGGGCGCATCGTAGTTGACATCTGGCATATCTCCTCCCGCGGACATACAAACAGGTGAAGGCGCATCGTGGGACGGGCACCAACTTCCAAGCCCCACGTTCTTAGGTTCCGTTCTTCCCCTGGGTGAGTATTCGGTGGCACATCCCAGCGTCTTTTCTGACTCCATCCCCTATGCCGTCGCTATTCGTCTGTCGCGCTACTATTTGATGCGTAGCCCCGGCCCTCGCAGCATGCATCCACCCACCCCCACCCCCACCGTCCGCACCCATCCACCGACCACCATGAGCCACCAGCACCAGCAGAAGCACTTCTGGGTCAACGCCGGACCGTCGACGCACAAAGCCAGACTCCTGCCAGCCATCATCCAGCTGTCCAGGGGCCCTGTCCCCCGCGACATCCAGGACTTTCCCCAGGACGACTCTCCAGTCCCTAAGCCGCAGCGTAAGGCGACTCACCCCCTCGCCCTTCTCGCGCCTGACCGACGACTTCCTCTCGACAGTATTCCCAGCGGTCTCCGTCGCCTACGGCGAGTCCCCGCACGAGCTCTGCGCGAAGATACGGCAGGGCTCCATCCAGCCGGACGAGGTGGAACGCTGGCGTGTCCTTGTTGAGCAGGGGCGCATCCGGACCGCGGTCGACACCGAACGGGGCCGGCGGGGTGCCGTCGTGGCGCACGGCGCGCTTTGCGGGGGGACGGCGCGGCTGGTGTCGCACGACGGGCGGTTCTGGTCGTGTTGCGAGTGGGAGGTGATGGGGGAGCTGGTGCAGTTCTCGGGGCTGGTGCGGGATCCGGTTCCGATCTAGTTGGAGGCGTTCTTTAGTACGGGTTCTATCTCTGTCTGTCTGCTGCTTTAGCTGCTGCTGTTCAAGCTTCAAGTTTTCCGTGGACGTTTCGGTGTAACGGTCGATCGCGAGTACTTGCATTACGATACAATGTACATGTCCTCCTCACTACCCTGACACCCCGGTCCCGCGCGCCTTTTATGACTTATATCGTATGCATGGTGTTACCAGGAAACACTGCGCGATCGTCTCCGAATCCTCCCACCCTTTCTCAGGTTCCCGTCCTTCAGATCCACGATAAGGCGATCCTGACACTCTATGACCGTGTCCTGCCACGCGAGGCGGTCGTAGAGGTTCTGCATCTCGGTCTTGAAGACGTTGACGGTGTTGTGTGCGTTTCGAATCTCGTCCTTGGCGAGGAGGTACATCGTATGCTGGTTCTGAATGAGCCCGACCACTTGGGGGTCGCAAACAAATCAGCGCACGACCTCGCAGAGAAGATCCTAAAGGCCCAGCGTTGGGGAAGGGGAACACTCCGACATACCTCCTGCATACGTCTTGGTCGAGTTCGTATCCGGCGGCAGCTTCAGCAGGGCGTTGAAGAGCTCATTGCGCGTCTTCGTCTTCTTGCGTCCGTTGCGCGAGACGATTGCCTTGGGGTTGGTAGACAGCTCCTTCGCCCGCTTGTCTGCCTGGGCCTCGTCGCGCTCGACGAAGCCTCCGTCGGGCTCCTTGCGCTTCGCACCTCTCCTTTCTTCCGCCCGGGAGCTCCCTGACGGCCCGCCCTGGGGCTCCGGCGGCGCAGGGCCGTTGAAGAAGTAGTTGTGAAACGGAGACTGTTCGGGGACGGAACCGGTGCCCGGAGGCAGGAAGGTCCATGCATTCGGTTGTGTGGCGGCGACGTTCTCGTGGTGCTCTGTGGGAAATGCACCACCCAAGCGGGGCCCGAACTCGGAAGAGCGTTCCACCAGAGGCGTCGACGACGACGTCGGAATTTCCTGAGGCGGGGGGATCGGCGGAGGGGGGAAGTACGAGGAGGGCTCTTCTGCTCCCCTGCCGTTTCGGAAGGGAGGATACGGAGCGGGGAGGGAAGGGGGCCACTCTGCGATATTGAAAGATGGGGAGTCCGCGGATTGGGGAGGGGCGACGGCGTGCTTTGATGTGGCGAAGAATCGATCTCCGTGGCTCTCTTTGAGGCTCTTCTTCATCTTCGCGGGGGCCGGCGAAAACAGCGGGCGAGCGCTGTGGGTGAGCGGTGGGGCGTAGGGGGCCGCTCGAGAGCGTCGAAGGACGGGTTCTTTTTTCGATGGTGCGGGAGAGCGAGCAAGGTTTCGAGGAGAGCCTGGCTGCATGTGCATCATGGTCGGGGGCCCAAGTGTGTAAGGATATCCTTGACCACTCGAATGGACTGGGGAGGCAAGTGGAGGGAAAGGCTGTATGTTGGGATGAAGACGGGCGGGATAAGGGGGGTCGCCAATATGTCGATGTGCAGGCGTCGGCGAGCATTTATCCTTCACGGATCGACTGCCAACTTGCGGGTGTCGTTGCGCAAGAGTTTGGGAAAGTGAACGCGAAGGTTGCCCTGGGTCCGGAAACGCGAGGTGCTGTCGAACGGAGATATCCGTGGCACGCTGTTCACCAGGTGGCGACATGGTTTCGTCCTGGCGATCAAGTGATTTTCCTTGTAAAATAGAGCTTTCAAGCTCTGAGAACGTAGGAAGGGATCCCGACTGGTCATCGGAAGGTTGGGTGATAGCTGGAAAGACCAGTGGATCCATGGGATGTGCAGTGTGGTGTGGTGAAGTCAGACTGGCGGTCGCTCCAAAGCGATGGCGGCGATTTATCGAAAATTGGCGAGGCGGTGGGCTGAATTGTGCAAGTGTGAGCTGCTGCGGGGAGAGCGGGTTAGGAGGCGACGTACGCTTCAGAGACGTGGTCCATATACCAGTCGGAGTCGGTATCGGAAGACGAGCGGCTACACGATGGCACGTCGTTCCTAGGATGGACGCTGATAGGGGCAAAGCGTGCTTCGATCCTTGAAACGTGGTTTACGTGAGAATCTGTGCTCTTCTATGACGAAATGACATACGAAGAACCCAATGTTGTCCCCTGATGTTGGCAAAGCGAGTTAGGCGCAGCTTTACTTCCTACACATTCTGTCTCCGCGACACCCCTGGGAGAGTTTTAGTTGAGTTTTCTCCATGCAGAAGAGGCGCGTGCTGACGGGTTTGGAGTAGTACGCTTTGTCTGCTTCCCCGGATCAAGGTGATCTGAACACGAGGTGAAGTTAGAGGACGGACAAGCCAGCATGAAGCAGGGAATAGGGCAGTGAAAGAGTGTCTTCTGTAAGAGAGGGGAGTTATAGGTCCTAAATCCTCAGTGCGAGTGTCGTATATGACATGCCGGGAAAACAAGGAAACCTCGATGCGTTGTTTCCGAACGTATAGCGCCGCACCCGCGACCTTGTTCTTGGATGGCTCAACGTAGCAGACAAGCGTGTTCTGAAAGGATACAAGGGTTAGATAATTCGGCCCACATATGTCTAGTAAATAGCGTGGTGCCGACTGTGGACTCCTGTGAACTCACCTTAAGTGCCGCCGACACGCGTACGACTGAGCCATAAGTCGCGATGCGAGTGCGCGTTCCGACTGAACATAAGTAGTCGGAGTTCACAAAGAGTCCGATCTGTTCTGATCTTTTTGGCGACGTCGCTTGACGCATATATACCATCGCATTTTGTGAGCCGAAAGGGTTGGTTACGTTGGGTTCTTGCCGGTGAGCGTTTTTCGTCTTGTCGGCACTGGCAGCGGCTAAGTACGCCGCCACGGTCCATCGGGACTTGCCGAGTCTCCCGACATGCCCGAGTGGCAGTCGTTGCCACTTGGACCAGCTTGGACTCACCTTCCGATGGCGGGCACCTGCGGGCACCTACTCTGACGGCTTCTTATTCAAGTTGTTGTAATCTGACATTGTCCTTGTTCCAATCACAACCATCTTCTCCCGCGATACGTCTCTCAAACAACAGCAAGCACGGTCTTTTTTGTGCGGTCTACGTTGCTACACCCTCGTCCTCTTTTGTGAACGTCGATGGCTGCACATTCGGCACTCGTACGTCTTTTGTGTGCTGTGGGCCCGTGGAATGAGATCCCCAACAATAGCCATCCGTGGTATTTTCTGGGAATATAAACGGGCGGGAGGGAAACCCGAGCTCGCCAGTCCCCAGTCCCCAGTATCGCCCACGAAGTGCGTCTCTGTTCCTATTTGGCGTTCGACGATGTGCGTTGCTAACATGTTGCTCAGATAAACTCTTCGTGCCGCTATGGATGACCCCACGCAGTTCTTCGACTCTCCTCTCTCGATAAATCCAAACACTTTCCGAGCGGGTGAAGATCTTTCATTGTCACCGCGACCGTTTCCCCGATGGACTCGCAACCTACCTTTGATCGATGTACCATTCTTGGAGGCGTTTTACAGAGCGAATCAGGATACTCAAGATTACGTTGGTGCGTCCTCATGGTAAAAGCCTCACAAATCCTGACCTCACGCTGTCGTTTAGAACGAGTGCTCACCACCGGATCCGGTCGATTGCCCTCTGAACATGACGAGGACGACGGGGAAGACGACTCCGACTCCGATTCTGAGTCTGACCTCGAATCGGATGAAGATGAAGATGAAGATGAAGACGAGTGGGAAGTATGGATCGATCCATCAGAGAGCCCGCCGTATAACCTCGAACCGAGTGACGAGGTGCTAGCCGAAATCGCAAGCACCGCTGCTTCGCCTCAAGAGAGACTGCAGATGCTTTACAACCGCGCAAATCCTTTCGTGAAGCTCAGTGTCGGTGAGTAAGGTCTGTAGATCTCGTATCGCGCGCGTCGTTGAACTGGTATGTTCGATAGAGAAAATACTGTACGACATCGACCCGGAATGCTTGCCGGAGTCCGACAGAATCCGTCGCGGCGAATTCAAGGAGCTTGTAAGGAGTCTTGGGGAGAGTTGTGACGATATCCAGAAGCGTCTGGATGCGTTACAAGCCCTTCTCCAGGAGCGATATGGTAACGCAGACTGCGCTGTGTCCAAACTGTAGGCAGCCCTTCATACACGCCAGTCTACTCGGACGTTCAAGTACTTGTTCTCGTGCTTTGTTCTCGTTGCCCACTGCTGTCGAGTTTCACTGGCATTTGTGCGTCTAAAGTCTCATGTTCGTGTCGTAGTAGCAGTGTGTACATTATGTATGATTAACAGTGTGTACATTATGGTTTATTTTTGATTGATCACCGTGACCGTCCGATTCAGCGCATACGTATGTTATGCCTGTTCAACATGTGCTCGGCATTCCGGAGCTGGTTTTCCAGCTGGCGGATCCTTGAGCGCAGGTTCTCTGTCTCGGTTTTCAGATCCTGCCGATCTTTAACAGCGTGCTCCACTGTGGATATTCAGTAAGGGGTGGCGCTTGAAGCACGAGAAAGCAGAGTAGTTCACGTACCCGTATCGAGAAATTCGTGCTCTTTGATCGTGGGCCGTTTCCCTAAAGATTTCATGATCTTGTCTTTTCGGCCTTTCTTCCTGTCGCGTACATTCTTCGCCGTCGCTGCCTTGTGCTTCGCGCTCTTCTCGAATGAAGGCCCAGCCGACACAGGTGAAGACGAAGCAGCGAACGCCTTCCTAGAATATTTGGGAGAATGCGCAAGAGCTGAGGATCCTGCCAATATCGCGGATGGGCCGGCGGCGGCGTTGAAGGACGGTGAGTACCCGCGAGGGCGAGGTTCGAAGCTCCGGAGGGGGCCTTGAAGTCTCGTATTTGGTGATGATCTGGTAGCGGCGATGGTAGGTGGGATGATGGGTATCACCGAAGATGAGGCGGCCACGGACGGACCAACACCAGCTGTAGTATCAAGAGATCGAGAGGTCGGGCGCTTGCGAGGGAAAGGGGGCGCGTTCTGGTCGATCGACCCGCCTGAAGGACCGACGAAGGCATACGACTGGGACTCGACGTCGCCTTGCGAGGGCTGCAGGAAGAAATCTTCTTCCATTGAAGATCGGCCGTCATCTCGCCATCTCCCACCGATGGGTAGCACTTGTGGAGGCTGTATGTGATCGAAAATATGGAGGTTGGTTTGCACGGGGTGTCGGGCGGCGCTCGACGACTGAGTGAAGTACGCTCGGGAGGGATGATCTACGACACGCGCGAGAGAGCTGGTTCCGGAGAGAGGTGAAGGTGAGAAATTGGAAGGGGTTTCCGCGGAATGTGTGGGGTAGGGCGAGTAGGCGATGGTCTGTTGCTGATTATGAGATGTTTCTAGGGTCGAAAACGACGTGTGGGCGTGACTCAAGGCAGGATATTGAGAGTGAGAAACTTCATGAGCAGATGGTGTATATGAAAGTGAGGATTGTGAGGCGACCGTCGCAGGTGTGGTCAAGGGCTGCCTTGTAGGAGATACGACGTTAGACGTGCTAACATGTTCTTGGATCTTGGGAGGACGTACCTTTCATGAACAGTTGCATATACCCGAGGATCATTGTATGCCTCTACGGGTACTTGCGAATGCGAATCATAGCTTAGACAAAATCCGACATAAGAGATAGAGCAGAGCTTGGAAGAGATTATACGCGCACTATGAAACCGGCGATGGAGGTATGAATTGGGAGGTAGGCTGTACGAAGGGAGGGATATTCGCGTACTTAACACCGTGAGGAGCGCTAACTTCCCGGTTAGATCGAAAACAGAAGATGCTTTGAATGTGTAGCCCACCTTGGGGTGTTCATCAACTGTGATGACGGATGTGTTGATTCGTTCGGAGAAATGGAAGGGTGCACGACGTGCTGACTGCCTTCCATGGAAGATCAGGAGTGGATGCCGTGTAAGAGGTGCAGTGTACCGTGGAGGGGAGTAGGAGTAGTTATAGGGCCCCATGAAGAAGGAGGACCAAGTTGAGACAAAGTCCTTAAATGGCCGGCCATTACACCGTCAACACTGGGTACCGCGTTCGAGTCGGTAAAGGACCATGAGATGCCCATGGCAACTGTTGCGCAGGTTGGCGTCGGGGAGGGATGCATGAGGGACACTCTACAAGGACGGTCATCAAGTGAATAACAAGGAACGATTTGTGGCGTCGCAGGTGCGAGACGCCGACTGGTAAGAACAAGGCCCCGAAGGTAACACTGTTGCTATCGAGCCTGACACGGATCCGAAATGGAAAGGTATACAAAGCTGATCGTCGTTCTCGATCATGAGTTGAGGCATCGGGAAGGGCGTCCTGCACGCTTTAACGGCGATCTCTACCGTCGTGGCTCACGCGTCCTTGTTCCCTATCGAGAAGCAACCTTACTTATTGCTACTTGGTACGTGCCATAAACGATCGCTCGCGCCAGTAAGCGCAGTATTGGGGGAAAGCGCCTGCACGGTTGTGACAAAGTCAGTATTAGCATCAGGAATATGCTCATACTCCAGCATTTTTCGACTACTGTACCAGCGCTATAGCTCCTGAGTGAGCGACAAATAAACACAAAGAAACATGATGTAGATGGACGTCCGAGAGTGTCTGCCGAATAGTCGTGGTACATGAGAGCTTGGAGGAAGAGCCTGGGGTAAAGTACATACTATCTTTGCGAACTGTGCACTTCAAGTTTGTGTTTTCAGGTCACAGCCTTATGATAAGTGCTGAAAGAAAGCGAAGACGAAAGCCTAAATCATCGTGTACCTTCCTTGATCGGGTATTGGCGCTACCTATAATTGAACAGCGTAGGTATCGCGTTTCATATGGCGCGGAGGGTGACGATATCCGAGTCGGGAACAGACCACTGATCCGCCTGAAAGCTGTGAGTAACTTATGCATTTACTTAGCAAGGATCATTAGCTTGAGGAGGTTTGAAGGAGATTTCTCGTCGTCTTCGGGGAGACTGAATTCATCCTCAGTACTCAGGATGAGTACTCGGGACGTCTCAGGCTGTGCTGAATTGGACGACGTGTGAGCAGACCTACCGGATTGTACGATTTTTTAAGACCTCGGTCAGCGCAAGGGCGGATGTGATTTTGAGTAGAAGACGAGGGTGGGAAATGCATATGCTATATGGAGCAACTGAGAGGCTACTGCCACGAAGGACACAAAAATGGCGGAGGATGAGAGGAACTGAAGCGAATGACGGAAAATGGGCACCGTGTGAAAACGGAAGTGGCGGACCGTGAGATGCATACTGTAGGCGGCTGTAGTTTGGCAACTCGCAACCGGTGTCACATGACCGTGGGAGCGGGTAGAGGAGGGCAACCCGGCCTCGGGGACGGGGGACATCCACTTTAGGCAACGCAACCTCTTGTGAGTGAGCTCTCCCAAAGGGCCAAAGCTGTCCTATGTAGCGTCGAGCGATCATCCTCACGCTTTGGCCCATTACACTGTACACGAATCTGTATATGAATACAAGGTTTCGTGCACACTGACCACCTTATTTGTCACTGAGTGCTGATTAGCTCATGAGGCTGGCAGCGCCGCGGCGGTTTGTAGAAAACAGAATACAATATGAGCGAACCTCATGTCGATTTCGTACTTGGTGCCGCTGGTGACGTATTCTTGAGGGTTTTTGACCTTTTTTTTTTTGCGAAAATTAAGCATGGGTAAGCGGAAAGCAACTCAGCCTCGGGGACAGGGGAAAACCCGCAAATTAGGCAACCGCAACCGACCCCCGGGGACAGGGGACGTTGCCTAACGTCGGCCGCGTACAGTACTGTATCGGGCGTCTTTCCGTCGGCAACTCGTGGACGGAGGAGTCGTCGCCAGCATCATCATACACGCAGGGTAGTAGTTTCCACCGCTTCATACTGTGTTGAACGCGGTCTTCGGTTTCGGGAACAGGTCTGTCGAGTCGGTCAACTTGGTCTTTTCGCAGTTTATGAATGTCTCAGGAAATGTCCGGGGAGCCACTTCGTGGATGCTACCATTTGGATTTATGCTGTCATGACTGTCGCGACCCTGGAGGTATCACAATCCCCTTCCGGGGATGGTGCCATGGCATTCAGAGACGAGACCACTATTGTGTATTCGGACGGAACAATCGCGTAAGTGCTTTATTACCGACACCTGGGATGGTTTCCTGACTTCGTTGGTTCAGACACCCTCCTCCTTTCAGATGCTCGCTCAAAACACACCATAAGAAGGTGTATGAACTGATTGAATCAGAACTCTCGGCGAAGTAAGATACAAAGTGGTTCGTGGCGGTTCCTAGGCTGCAATCTTCTGTGCGTTCAGAAGTTCCTCTGCTGTCTTGTCGCGTGGTACGATCTTGAAGGTAAACTTCGGAGGGTGGCTGCTCGTCAAAAAGACGTTAGATGTCCATCGTGTTCCATCTGTGTGAGTTCGTACCTCAGAAACCCATCAACCCATTCGATGTTGTCCCCAAATTTCTCACCCTTCTCGTCCCGTGCATCTGAAACTTCCGATGTGGCAAGTAATAACGCCACGAATGCCCACATGCTGGCGTCAGCAAAGTGTCTCCCAGGACATTTCCTACGAGCGTCTGGTGATCAGTGCATCGGAACTCGCACGCTTGCAATCGCCAATGGATGCCTCACGAGACTTTACGAACCTATTTCCGAAACCGAACACCGCCGAGATTGTGCTGTCTTCGATAAACTTGCCGTCTGCGGAGATAAACCGCTCTGGCTTGAAGCTCTCCGGCTCTGGGTACCTTTCTGCGTCGTGGAGGATCGACCTTGTAATGTTCTGAGTTAGCGGCACTAAACAGCGTTAGGGAAACGGCAAATGCACCAGGAATTGGCGATGACAGTAGTCCCTGTCAGGATGGATGCGTCACTAGCCAAAATAGATGCCAACTCCCAACCATACCTTTCGGGATGAAGTAGCCCTCATAAGTGCTATCCTCCATCGCAGCATGTGGTATACCTAACAAGTGACCCCTTAGTGATATGCTGGTGCACGCTGGGGTATGAGTACGCACCTAAAGGTATGACAACCTTCCAGCGGAGGAGCTCTTGACAAATCGCGTTCAGGTAGGGTAGATTGGCATGGTCAGAGAAGTCCGGAAGCTTATCTCTCCCAATGACTCGGTCCAACTCTTCTTGAGCAGAGCGCTGAACGGAAGGATATTGACAAAGCGCCAGGAGCAGTCCCGAAAGCGTCGTGGATGTCTACGCAGGTGAGAAGTTAGAACTTAGCGATGCAACACTCTTGTGAGGGATCACGGGGTTACTGTATGGACACTCGCTAGGAAGGTCCATTTAGCTCGAGAGGCACTCTCGATGAACAATTCACTGCGCTTACCGAGGTAGACCAATCCAAAGGCATCTGTGACCACACGGTTCTCCGCGCTGCCTGCGTCAGTTTCTTGCATTTGCCTAAGGATATTTCCGACAATCGAGGGCCGCGCGATCCCAGCAGCCTGTACGATCAGAAAGTATTTCATTAACGATTGAGGGGCAGGGTGTGAAAGGATGCAAGGCAGAGTACATGCCATTTTGACCTTGACGGACTCGAACGGACTGTCTATCATATTCTGTGTATCCTGTTTCGCCTTCTGAATCAAAGCTTGGAAGCCGCATCCAGGAAACCACGAGGGAAGATGGCGCACTGAAATCGCAATCAGCCTCAGGCTGTATCGCGAAGATGAAGTATTTGAGGATCGCGCTCACGGAGAGGGATGTGATTGACCAAGAGGGCCCCCGGCCGGAGATGTTCACCATAGTCTCCGACTCTTTCTGCCACAGATATGAACTCGTCCTCTATGCCAGTGATGTCGTACCCATACACCACCGAGGCGATAATGGAGGCCATACAGCTGGAAGGCATTGACTATATCAGCCCATATCCGGAGTACTTACCGATGACGAGAACGAACTACGTCAAGAGCTCTGCAGCTTTATCTGGCTCTGCTATGATGGCACGGACCGTCGAAGATGCATGGTCGTGCAGAATATGGTGATAATCGGGAATTGAATTCGGGCGCAACGAAGGATCCATAACACGGCGACGTTCGTGCCAGCGTTGGCCGTACGGAAGCATCGAGACATTGTTATGCGTCCAGCCAACCCTGTGCAACAGATGTAAATTGCAAGTTAATACTGGGCCAACGAAGCGGAAAACAAGACAGGAACTTCACGTACATTTCTGCAAACGGGATATCTGGCCGGCCAGAAATGATTGCCCCTCCCTTCTCCAAGAGGTCCTTCGCAACTCTTTGTGTGTTGATGACGACAATGATTTTCCCTGAGGATATTCAAAGATATTAACTCTCCTGCATATTGCGAAGGAAGGGAGAGTGCGGGATCGCGATAAGTGATCGGAATATCACTAGACTTGACACTCACCATACTGCCGACCCCAGGACGCGTATGCAGCGTGCTGTCGTTTCGGTGGAATCTCGAGGAGATTGCCGATAATCGGAAGACCTTTTGGGCCAGGGGGGAGTCGTATACCACGCTTCCTGATGAACAAGAAGCAGACTATACACGATAGCACAATAGCCTGGAGGAGATTGATGCCAGGAAACAGCGGAAAGATGGATTTGGAAGACATAGGGAGATGTACTCAGAGCTGAGATGGAGTTCTTCCGACAATGCTAAAGCAGGGTTTTATACGTTTCCTCATCCTCCGAAAATCCGAGCGATCTGACGCCGATGGACAACTAAAGACTGTGACCGGAAATGCGCTTCCCATCCAAACGCCCTTGAGGATGGGACTGCAATTGAGCCCAGAATCCTACACCCAGACCCCCCAAATAGGGGAAGTCTGAACAAGGACACCGCGATAGCGAAAACGCCTGGAACACCTCGTATGAGTATCCCATGCCATTAATTGAGAGCCTGAGGCAGTGCCCGCCTCGAATCTGTCGAACCATGGGCGCTTGAATTCGAGGAATGAAGGTCGCTGCACCATCAGAACGGAGGATGAGCGCTTGAGCGTGGTGAGCGCCAAAGACGGCGGTATACCGGTGCAGGACTGGGCCACGGCACTGAGTTGCATCGAGCTGACATAAGTTAGTTAGGATTCAACGTGACGCCCCGTTTCACTTCGTGAAGATTGGCGTCAATTGTTGCCGGTAGATCGATAAACACAAGCTACTATGGTATGTAGGACCATGCGAGCACCTATCTTTACACCTGCAGTGCCTTTATTCTCTTCCGGGGAAAACTTGGTCGGACACGACCCACATGTAACACCGAAGATAGCGGGAAGGATTTGGGAAATGGGTTGAGGATTAGTATGGGAATGGTGCAACTCACGTTGGAAGGCTGTAGTTGCAGATTTGAATGGGGAAACGTCCTAGTCATAATGAGCTGTCCTCGCAAGAAGAGTCAATGCGATTGACAGAAGAATCCGCAGATCGAAAGAGTATGCAGCAGCGCTGACAGTGCACAGTGTAACACACGGCCTGGGTATCACTAGTCACTGTACTGATCACTTTCTGCGCTTACGCTTATCCTCCGAATTCGTCAGAAGCGCGGCGGACGGGGCTCGTAACTGCCGAGTAAGGTAACATGAGCCTAACAGCGTCGAAACAACGGGACAAGACGACGGCGTACAGCTCTTCGAGGTACTTGATCTCTTCGCCAGTCAGGACCTTGCCGCCGATGAGATTGTCGTGAATCCTTTGGACCTTACATGAACAGCCGGCATCAAACCCGATCCCATTGGAGTCGATCTGACCGAAGATTGCGTACCGAGTTTACACCGACCACGGGGCTGTTTACCCTTGACATCGACCACGCAAGCGCCACCTGCGCCATCGACCACCCGCGCTTCTTCGCGACCTCCTCGACGCGGCCGATTATCTTGACATCCGACTCGCGAAGCTTCAACTCGAACGGGGTACCCGCCAGGGCCGCCACTCGTTCAGACGGAGATCTGTAGGTACGCGCAAGGAGGCCGTTGTTGAGTGCAGCGTGGCCGAGGACACCGATCCCCTTGTAGTCGCAGTACGCGAACAGTTCGAGTTCCTGAGAAATCATCCTGTCAGCGGGAGGAACGTGGTCCTGAGACGTAGGGGAAAAGACCAACCTCGGGGCGATAGAGAAGCGAGTGCTCCATCTGCACGCACGAAAACTGTGTCCAGCCGTTGTTTTGCGCGACAGCGTTCATCTCGGCGAATTGCCATGCGCGGACATTGGATGCGCCGATGTAGCGAGCCGTACCCGCGCGAACGAGGTCATTGAGTGCGCGCATTGTCTCCTCGAATGGGGTCTTGCCGTCCGGTGCGTGCAGAAGAAGGATGTCGATGTAATCTGTATCGAGGCGTCCAAGACAAGCCTTCACCTGATTGAAAATGCCAGCGTGAGAGAGGCCGTCGTGATTGACATAGTCGCGCTCGTTGCGGAGGCCGGGCTTCGTGATGGAACTAATGGTCGACATATCATCATTGTCGACGAGAAAACGTATCTTGTCAATGATCACGATGTTTTTCCTGGGGATGTTATTCTAGAAAACGGTAGATAACGATCGGTCGAGAAACGGGGGAAAGGGTACGAAAAAGACTTACTTGCTTGATGAATTTACCAAGAATTTTCTCGCTGGCGCCATTGCTGAGAGGAGAACGGGTTTAACGCTATAGTTCATCATTTTGGGCGTACGCACCTGTACATGTTTGCGGTGTCAAATGTAGTGATTCCAACATCCCAGGCGGCCTTGAGCACGGGGATGGCCTGGAGGGAGCAGCGTTATCGGTGAGCGGAACTGAGTCGAGGTAAAACGGATTCACTTTCTCCTCTGGAAGTACCCAGGACTGTTATCGCGCGTGACGTAAGGGCAGTGAACGAGTGTGTGAAGCTCAGGATAGAACGTACATTCCAATTTGGATCGCCGTAGCTCTGACAGCCAAGCTTAAGATAACAGACATTAGAAACGAAAGGCGAAGCTCAGGAGGGATCCTACCACAGGAGTTGAGATACGAAGGCCAGACCTGCCGAGGCGTCGGTATTCAACGGAGAGTGGGGAATACATGGAGGGGGGTTGAAAGTTCAGTTGGTCGGTGGGTGGCTTGGAAGAGGACAGGGAGAGTTTCCTGTGAAGGCGAGGTGGCGAGCGATGTTATCTGAAGGGTCGTGGGAGCCTCATGAGAGTTGTATTCCAGAGTTCGATCTGAGCGGGCTGATTGCACTGGTAGAATCCAGACTCTGCCCTTGCTTCGCCCGCCTCGTCAGAGAAGACAAGCTGAATTCATTCTCCGTTGAATCTTGATCACGAGGCAGGTAATCCTGGGACCATCTGTGAATGTGCATCCACCCTGGTTTCTATGGATGGGCATGAGTTTGAGGTGTAGCCAGCGGGCTCTGCCTAGTGCCAGTCATGAATGTCACTCTAAGTCTTGCTCCGTCAGTGCTAATTCGAGTCGTGTATCGCCTTGAGACCCGAGGACCGATTACACCACACTGTCCGTCGTAAGTTACTTATCAGAATCAGAAGCGAAGGCAAGTCATGACTCACCGTTGCTTTCAATGCTACCTCTTCCAGGGTTCGGACGTATGGTAGTAGTAACTTGAAATATGGCTCTAGTTGCACAGAATGTCAGGCGTGTTCAACTTGAGGGCTGGCCGGCATAAGCTGTGAAAGGCACGCATACCTGATCGAGGAGACTTTGGCGCATTGAGCTCAGCAATGACTGATTATTCTCTCCCTTTTCGGAAGATTCTGTTGATATTTTTATTTTTACGTAATTCTATTTGCCAAATGCAAAGGTCCGACTGCCCCCTGGGCCCCTCCGTCCATATATACTCACCGGCACCTCTTGCCACTACGTCATACTGAAGGGCTTACAGCTATTTGCATATTGATAGAGCGCCCACGATTATTTCTTCATCACAGGGAATCAGGCTCCGCGAGCTGCCGATGATTGCCGATTGGGCTGCGGCTCACAACGAGTTCTTCGTCCCGATCGGCAGTACTCGGCAGGACGTCGGAGTCAAGAAGCCTGTCATGGAGGAAAAACCCAAGGGGCATGCGGAGTAAAAATCCCGGCATGAACCCCCCCAGGATCCCGCAAAATGCCGGGATGTGAGCTCGCGATGCCGACGCGCCGAAGTCGATGACATAATGTGCTTTCGAGCAATGTTGTCATGAACGCCTCCTAAATATATACATCGGACCTTACTTTACCATAGTTTACCATCGGACCTCGCATCGGACTTCGCATCGGCTTCGCCTCGCGTCCGGCCCCTCGGGCATACCGGTCTTCTCGGCTTCCTCGGTCATGATCTAGACCATGGAGTCATACTTACCTCGCCTCGTGTTGTGACCCACTTCGTACTCCGTGGTACCCACTTCGTAGTCCGTCCTGACCCACTCCTACTCCGGCCTCGTTTGTCCTTGTTTGGGTCCTTATCCTCATGTATATAAGGGCTCACTAATCTATGAGGAGGGGTCATCTCGACCTTTTCTATTCTCCGGCTACCTGGGGGATCCTCCCTAAGTACTGCAGGGGAAGGTCCACACCTTCGTTTATCACTCGCCCCCCTCGATCCTATCCTCGTCTCTCCTCGCCTTGTACCTCGTCGCGACGTCCTGAACCTGCATCGCAGGTAGACCGTTGCTGACAAATGTCCACTGACCGACTGTATCCCAAGATCATCCACTAGCAGGACCATCTTGGGACCATCTTTCTCCTATAGTCTCTCACTGCATCCTTTGCTGACCTCTTCTGCCCTCTCGTTCCGATATCTGGCTTACCAATAGCCTGAATCTGATAGAAACACGGCTCAGAATTGTGTGGTCCATCAAATTTACGAGATGACATCTCCCTTACAGCCCGAGTCCTGTTTTCTTTTGGCTCAAGGCTTTAGTTCGCATTATTGGGGTGTGTTTTTCCCCATGTTCATCTGCTATTGCCCGCTAACAGAACTCCCGAGTCCCCTCTCCAGCCATGGTTACTTTTCTCCATCAATGACAGTCTACACCTGCATGCTTGGAGCCAATAAGTATCCCATATGGCGGCATGCATCCTTTGGTTCCCAAGCTAATTGTTACACAGGCATTCCTATTCCATATCTCATCGCCCTCTCTCGCTGGCTGTCCTTTTGTTTGTTGTCCTCGCATGTCTCCCTCTCGTTATCCGCTTGTTGTCCTCACTCATCGTCCTTTGTCATCATCTGGCCTCGTTATCTTCTCGTTGCCCCTCATCATTCTCTTGTTGTTGTTGTTGTTGTTGTTGTTGTTGTTGTTGTTGTTGTCTCGCTACAGACCTCATAGCAATGTCTTTTATGTTATTACTTGAACACAGTTCATTGTGTTCAAGTTCTTCTTGTGTTCTCCACGAAATAAAATCTTTATATCATGTTTGTATCTTCTATTTATACACACTCTGGAGCATGAATTCAGGAACATAAATTCAGTAGGATGGGTGGTACAGAAACAGAAACAGAAACAGGCAGATGATGAGCGCGATGAGCGCTGTCACGGATCGCTCCATTTCTCTCTTCGTTTGCAGACCTCGTACACGCGACGTGTCACGGCACATGACTTTCCCTTGCATCACATGCTTCAACGACGTCATTGCCCGGACTTCCGAGCGGGGTTCCGCATCCTTATCTATGACATCACTGCTCCGGACCTTCGTCCTCCGCCCCATGACTCCTTTCCTATTGTTCCCCCCGCTCGCACCACTATCGCATCGCATCGCACCATCGTTCCCACTTGTATATAAGGACAGTGTTTCTCTTCCCTTTTCCCTAGACTGTCCATCTCGTCATACGGTACTGTAGCGCACGTTGCACTACCCTAGACCCCGGCACTCTCGAATCTATTTTCTTCTCGCTCCTCCCATCGTCGCGACTTAGGCGGTTCATCGGTCTCATAAACTGCGTTTCTGACACCTGGACAGTCTACCCCTACGCCTACCTCGCACCCCTCTCTCCATCTACCTCTGCCGTCTCTACGACGTTAAAAACTCCCACCACGGACCTCCCGAACGCACCGGTCTTCCTCCCGTTCAACGGAAAGCCGATCACCCCCCGCGACGACGCACCACTCCCCTACCCTTGGTCCGACGCCGTCACCGTCAACTGCCTCGTCCCCGTACAGAACCTCTGCAAGAAAGATCCCTGGACCGCGCACGGTCTCAACTTCCGCATCTTCGAGTGGAGGTGGCACAAGGATCACGGTACTGTCGTCCTCGCCCTATACGTCCGAATCACTACGTGCATCAACGTAGATCTCGAACGCCTTGAATTCACCCTCCACGCCCCCACCTACCACACATACCTCATCCAAGACGCCCCCAACCCGATCCTCCAAACCAGTTTCACCTCCGTCTCCCAGTTTAACCGCCGGACCCCCGAATCCACCCCGCCACCAGTCCTCCGTCCCACCATCAAGGGTAAGACCCTTCGTCGCCGCCACCACGAACATAAGATCCGCCAGGCAGTAAAAGCCGGCTACCTCACCAAGAAACTCCTCGGCCGTCGCCCCATCGCGGCGGACTTCTTCTAGACCATCATCACGTCCTCCACAGCCCCTCGTCCCCCCACCCCGAACCTTCCCCCAGGCGTCTTTCGAGACTACTGTCCCGAAGAATACTATATCCTCACCTCGCAGCAGACTAAGGAATCCGTACGTTGGCTACACGACGAACCAAACCGGCAACGTCGAGACTGGTACTTCGACGACCGCGACGAACAACCCTACGTCGAAGAATCGGATTTTGCCACCGCTGCGGACGTTCTACAGCGCTTCCTGAACCCCCCTCCGACCAACTCGCCCCCACCCCGTCGACGTACTGTAATCGAAGTCCCAGAAGGGATCAACCACAACGACACAACTGGGAAGTGGTACGCCTATAGACGGAACAAGAACGGAACCCCAGGACGATCAGTAGTTGAGTGGCAGCCCACTTCATTCAGTCCCGTCCAAGATCACTGGTCGTGGCATCATAACCAGCAATTCCTCACCCCCGCCGACTTCCTTGTCGCAAAACAAGTCGAGGACGAAGTTGAAGAAGCAGAAGAACGCCGACGAGAAACCCTACGCCGCCTTGATCAAGAACTCGCCCAATCCCTCACCGTCCCCCTCCCCTTCGACAAGATGTCCGATGCCGAATCCAAACCTGCCGTCTCCAAGCGGGAGATCGGCCCCAAGCCAAAGCCATTCAAAGGCGATAGACGCGACACCCTCCGGTTCTCCCTCGAGCTCCGCATGTTCCTGCGCGTTAACAAAGATGTTTATGCCACAGATGACGCCAAGATGATGCTCCTCCTCAGCCTGATGGAGGACGACACGGCGAAAGCCTGGGCCACGCATCGCCGCATGGAACTCTTCGCCGACGAAGACGAGAAGGAAGACGCCGACACCCTCGACCCCACGCCCCCAACACTCCACTATAGCTCCTACAAAGAGCTCTTCGAGAGGTTTGGCAAAGACTTCGTGCCCGTCGATCCGAAGATAGAGGCTCAGCGTAAGATCAACGAGCTCGCAATGACCACCCGGGACGTCACTGACTTTATCACCGAGTTTGAGATGCTGGCAACCATGTCAGCGTATGACGACGAGGCGCTAATCCACTTTTTCAAAAAGGGACTTCAGCGTGACCTCGGCAAGCAGGTGGCCCGGTCGTACCCGTTCCCCACCAAGCTCGCGGAGTGGAAGGAGCGCGCCCGCCGCATCAACCACCAGTGGCTCGAAGAGAACCCGGAGAGGAAGAGCAGTCAGTCCAAGGGGGCTGTCGCGCTCACCTCAAACGGTTCGACCAACGACTCCGCGTCACGCCGAGTTGGCGCCTTCACCAACACCTCGACCCGCCCTGCAAAGCTGACGGACGACGAGCGCGCGAAGATGATGCGCGAAGGCAAGTGCTTCATGTGTCGACAAGCCGGTCACGTCTCTCGCGACTGCCCCAACCGCGATTCGAGCGCGCGACGAGTGGGCGCAGTAGAGACTGGGTCCAAGGCCCCTCCCCTGCCGACGAACACGGCTCCGTCCACTGCGAAAGCAGCTCTCGACCCGTCCAAAACCATCGCGGCAATCACCCGCCAGCTGAAGGATCTGGACGTGGAAGGTAAGGAACAGGCAGTGGCACTGTTGAAGGATATCCTGGAGTCGCAGGATTTTTGAAACGCCCCCCAGTCGCGTCGTCTGGCGGAGGCAAAGGACTTGTATCATCGGCATCTTACAATCGCTTTTCTGTATTATCATCTATGACCTCATGTGAGCAATCGTATCCATCGTGTGTGCACCTCTCTACTGTCACGAAGAACAGGCAAACACCCTCGATAACGCTCAGAGTCAAGATGATTGGACGAGCGACAGGCCGACAAATCGACGCAGATGCACTGCTTGACAGCGGTGCAGAAGGAATCATCATCAATCGAAGCTTTGCTGAACGCAAGAAGCTGACCACGAGAAAACTAGAAAACCCGTTCCCCGTGCGTAACGTGGATGGCACCGAGAACATCATGGGCTGGGTACGTGACACGACGACCCAGCGAATCCGGATATACTCGCAAGACTCAAAGGCATACCATGAGGAAGAAGCTGAGTTCTTCATCACCGACATCGGTGATCACGATATGATCCTTGGAACAGACTGGCTCGATGAGCATAACCCCACCATAGACTGGCAGCAAGATCGTGTTGACATGCTCCGCTGCCCTCCCTCCTGCACCCTCTCCGAACCGACCGTGACAAACCTTGCAACAAAGCCGCGAACATCATTGTCGACCCGATCACAGCGAAAGGTTCAAGCTGATGCGCCCCCTAAGGTACCTCTAATCCTGGACGACCCCTTCCCAGAACCAGTGTATGTCTCCTGGGCCCCTATCCCTACGTATGTCATCCCCGCGCGCAGGGTCAAAGGTGTTCGTATCCGCACATCCCATCTCTCACCTCTACCTGCCCGCCTTTTCACTGAAGACGACGACGAACGACCCAGAGTCTTCCGAGACTGGGAGATCAATGGCCTGCGTCGTGCTGGGATTCTTCCTGAAGTTGACGGCCCTAACCCGGAGGCAGTACCAATCCGCGCGGGCTTCACCAAGGCGCAGGAGCTTGCAGAGCACTCAAAGGAAAATGCACGTCCGCAAACCTTTGAAGACTTGGTTCCCCCTCCATACCGCGACTTTGCACCCGTATTCGACAAGAAAACCTCTGAACGACTACCCGACCGACGACCATGGGATCATGCCATCGACATGAAGGACGGCTTCGAACCCAAGCCGTGCAAGATCTATCCGCTCTCCCCCTCCGAGCAGATCGAGCTCGATACCTTCCTCGACGACCACCTGAAGAAGGGCTACATTCGCCCATCGAAGTCGCCGCAGGCAAGTCCGTTCTTTTTCGTCAAAAAGAAGGATGGGAAGCTGCGGCCTGTACAGGACTATCGAGAGCTAAACAAGGGTACCATCAAGAACGAGTATCCCTTGCCGCTGATCTCAGAAATTGTCGACCGCCTCAAAGGTGCAAAGATCTTCTCCAAGATGGACGTCCGCTGGGGGTACAACAACGTCCGCATCAAGGAAGGCGACGAGTGGAAGGCTGCGTTCAAGACGAATCGTGGCCTCTTTGAACCTACGGTCATGTTCTTCGGCCTTATGAACTCCCCCGCGACGTTCCAGGCAATGATGAACGAACTTTTCAAGGACCTTATCGACTCGGGCAAAGTCATCATCTACATGGACGACATCCTCGTATTCACTCGAACTATGGAGGAACATCGTACCATAGTGCGACAGGTTCTCCAACGCCTACAAGACAATGACCTGTTCCTTAAGCCAGAGAAATGTGTCTTCGAGCAGGACTCCGTTGAATACCTCGGACTCATTATCTCGCACGACAAGATCGCCATGGACCCCGTCAAGGTAGCTGGTATCCAGGACTGGCCGACACCCCGGACGGTCAAGGATGTACAATCCTTCCTCGGATTTGGTAATTTCTACCGACGCTTCATCAAGGATTTCTCCAAGATCGCACGACCTCTGTTCGACCTGACAAAGAAGGACTGCACATGGAATTGGTCGACGGAATGCCAGACGGCGTTTAACGCACTTAAAGCTGCGTTCACCTCCTCCCCTGTCTTAGTTATGCCTGATCCAAGGAAACCCTACCTCGTCGAAGTTGACACCTCGGACTTTGCTACTGGAGGTATACTCTCGCAGAAAGGTGACGACGGTCACTGGCATCCAGTGGTGTATCTGTCCAAGGCCCTGTCCGAACCGGAACGCAACTATGACATCTACGACAAGGAGCTACTCGCGATCATCCGTGCGCTCGAAGCCTGGCGCCACTACCTTGAAGGCGCCCCCGACACCGTCGAAATCTGGACAGACCACAAGAACCTGGAACACTTCAAGACGGCACAGAAGCTGAGCCGCCGACAGGCACGTTGGGCTCTATTCCTCACTCGATTTGACTTCGCGCTCGTTCACAAACCAGGAGTATCCCATCGCCCAGACCCAATGTCCCGACGACCTGATCACAAGCAGGGCGTTGAGAATGACAACAAGGAGCGTATCTTGCTCGACCCCAAGTACTTCCAGATACGTGCAACAAGGCCAGGAGCAGTAACCTCCCTCGGCGATGTTGAACTCCGACGACGTATCCGCGACTGCAAGACCAAGGACATCGAGGTCGTTCAAGCCCTGGACGCCATCTTACGAAACGGACCACGTACACTCGTCAAGAACCTTCAAGAGTGGAACTACGAAGAAGGCCTGGTCCTGTTTAGAGGAAAGGTATACGTCCCTGCGGATGACGAGTTGCGACGCGACATTGTCAAAATGTACCATGAATCGCCCCTGGCTGGACACCCCGGTCGCTTCAAGACTTACGAGCTTGTGAGTCGTGAATATTGGTGGCCTGGCATGTCTGTCTTTGTCCGCGACTTTGTAGCAGGATGCGCAACCTGCCAGTCGACGAAGACACAGAGCAGCCGACCCCACGTCGACATGATCCCAAACGAAGTACCCGATCGACCATTTGGCGTCATCTCCACCGACTTCATCGTCGAACTCCCTGACTGCGAAGGCTATAACGCCGTCAATGTCGTGGTCGATCGCCTCACCAAGATGGTGGTTACCACCCCATGTACAACGAAGATCACCAGCGATGGCACGGCCGACATTCTCTTCGATAAGGTATACCGACACTACGGCTTAGCAGACAAGATCATCTCGGATCGTGGACCCCAATTTGCTGGACAGGTGATGCGTACACTCAACGAGAAGCTCGGGATCAAGTCCGCCCTCAGCACAGCGTATCACCCACAGACAGACGGCCAAACCGAACGCGAGAACCAGAACCTCGAGCAGTTTCTGCGAGTATTCTGCAACTACCGTCAAGACGACTGGGTGAAGTGGTTGCCCTTCTTCGAGTTTTCTCACAACTCTCGCACCCATGCAGCTACTGGAAAGGCTCCCTTTGAAGTCCTCTACGGCTTCCTCCCCAGGATGTACCCGTCCGTAAACCCGTCCTCAAAGGTCCCTGCAGTTGAAGAACGCCTCCGTCAACTTGAAGAAGTCCGACAAGAGATCAAAGCCAGCCTTGCCCTCGCATCTGATTTAATGAAGGACTACAATGGTGACACGATCAGCAAATCGACACTGTTCGCCGTTGGAGACAAGGTCTGGCTCGAAGGCAAAAACCTGAAGACGACAAGGCCGAAAGCTAAGCTTGCTGCCAAACGATTTGGACCCTTCGAGATCGTTGACGTCATTAGCCCAGTGAATTACCGCCTGAAGCTGCCAAAGACGTGGAGAATCCACCCAGTCTTCCATGCTTCGCTGCTCACCGCATACAAGGAGACAACGGCACATGGTCCAAACTATGAACAACCGCCGCCTGACCTCGTTGATGACGAAGAAGAATATGACGTTGAAGACATCATCGACTCGAAGCCGACCCGCAACAAGAAAGGCATACAATACCTCGTCAAGTGGGTAGGCTATCCTGACTCCGAGAATACCTGGCTCCCTCGCTCCTCGCTCTCAAAGGTCACCGACATGATCGACGCCTTCCACAAACGCCATCCAAACGCACCCCGCCCTGTGCGTTCCCTCGGCATCTCCTTTGACGATTTTCTCGCATCTACCCTTGCAGATGACATCGCGCTCCAGGCGAAAGCGCGTCTTAAAGGGGGGGTAATGTCACGGATCACTCCATTTCTCTCTTCGTTTGCAGACCTCGTACACGCGACGTGTCACGGCACATGACTTTCCCTTGCATCACATGCTTCAACGACGTCATTGCCCGGACTTCCGAGCGGGGTTCCGCATCCTTATCTATGACATCACTGCTCCGGACCTTCGTCCTCCGCCCCATGACTCCTTTCCTATTGTTCCCCCCGCTCGCACCACTATCGCATCGCATCGCACCATCGTTCCCACTTGTATATAAGGACAGTGTTTCTCTTCCCTTTTCCCTAGACTGTCCATCTCGTCATACGGTACTGTAGCGCACGTTGCACTACCCTAGACCCCGGCACTCTCGAATCTATTTTCTTCTCGCTCCTCCCATCGTCGCGACTTAGGCGGTTCATCGGTCTCATAAACTGCGTTTCTGACAAGCGCACTGTGCAACTCAAGCTGGTTCAAGGGTTAGATATGTCAGTTCACATCAACTTTGGCCTTTGCGATCTGGAGGATAGAACACTGCTCTCTGGAGCCAGATGCCATGCAATTTTTCGTGCTCTCAAACGGACCGCGGCGGCGTGCTAGGTATGTATGTAAGTATCTGCAAGGCAGCACGGAGCACGAAGCTGATCAGCTCGAAATCACATTACGTCATCGACTTCGGCGCGTCGGCATCGCGAGTTCACATCCCGGCATTTTGCGGGATCCTGGGGGGGTTCATGCCGGGATTTTTACTCCGCATGTAGACTCCTTCCCGCCGCTTCTTCGAGCACCGCCGGTCCCCCCGGCCCCCCACCTAACACCACCTCTAGTGCTTGAAGAGCGACTGGCACTTTTGGTCGTGACTAAGCTGGGCCCTTCGGCCCCTTCCCGTCACCTCGCCGAATTCGGTCGACCCCCCGGCCAGCGCCGTTTGCCCAATGCCCATGCATGTGTACTGTACATATCCAGACATATCCCTTGTCGAACTTGAGCTTGATTCACGGAAGATTCAGTAAGTCAGAAAATAGGTGTCGGGCGATCAGATGCCTCAGGTTGATCATGATGAAATAATAACATGGAACACTGTGCCAGACTCGGAACGGCGACAGACCGACAGCCTGTGGCGGAAAGAGTTTGCATGAGGGGACCATTGAGTCAACCTGAGTTATGGTTTCAAAGCACGGAAAAGGGGAATGGCTCGCTATCTGACGGAGTTGAAAGCACCGGTCAACACATCCGTGTGCTTCACAACATGCAGAGGGCTCTCAAGCTGATTTCACCGCACCGGTCACCGGTCGCCCCTCAGTGCACTCAAGAAGCAGAGTGTGCATTGGCGAACTCCGAGCCATTTCCGGGCTTTCAGATTTCATTTGACTCAAACTTGCTTTAGAAGGATTGACATGCCTCTTGTGAACAAGAATTATAGAGGAGCAGAGAGGCCAAACTAGATCTCGCGCGTGCATGGGCAAACGGCGCTGGCCGGGGGGTCGACCAAATTCGGCGAGGTGACGGGAAGGGGCCGAAGGGCCCAGCTTAGTCACGACCAAAAGTGCCAGTCGCTCTTCGAGCACTAGAGGTGGTGTTAGGTGGGGGGCCGGGGGGACCGGCGGTGCTCGAAGAAGCGGCGGGAAGGAGTCTGCTCCGCATGCCCCTTGGAAAAACCCAAGGCGCTCTATCATTATGCAAATAGCTGTAACTTTCCGAGTCGCTCACACCCAAACTTTAGGGAGGAGAGAGCCACAGGCATGGGTCCGCCGACTCCAGGCTCCAGCGCCGGAGTTCACAAAAGTTGTCTCAGTCATCGGTACGTTCTTACGTCCGGTGGCGGAATCGACGACATTACTTATACTCAACCATGGGGTCTTCAAATTTCAGCCCGAAACGGAGAGGAAGACGAGGCTGGACACATTGACAAAGTTGCGGGATGTACTAATATCCTCTCAACAGTGTGCAACTCCTCGCAGTGCTTGTTGGCCAACTTCAACGGCGTTCTAAGTACTTGACGATCACGGCAGTGCCTCGTCAGTGCCCTCCTCGTGTGTCACTGACAGAGCTCATGCAGGTCCTCGCGTCAGTTCCGTGAAAACCAAATTCCAGGCAACTCAAGTAAGTACGCTCAATCCCCGGCTTTCTGGACCTCCAATTGTAACATTGCGCAGCGTCGACTTTTCTGACCGTCTCGGCGTCGCATGCTCGCACGGTTGCATTATTAACCTAGAAGATCCCCCGACCGCGAATCATATTATTTCCGTTTCACATGACGGCCCCACGCCGTGCATTTAAGAAGAGCGCGACGCGAAGCCGTTGCCTTCGTTCCCAAGCATCCCCAATATGTTTCTCACTCTCGCTCTCCTCTCGCTGGCGATGACGCACGCCGTTGCCGCCGCAGGTGGCGACACAAATCTCACAGCAGTAAAGGATGCCTTTGACGCGTTTGACGTATGTCCTGGGTCCATAATTCATGACGGAATTTTCAGCGATTCTGACACGAGGGTCGGGTAGATTCCAACCGACATCGACATCACATTCAACCCAACGGTCCTCCTTGAAGTCACCTTCCCCGAGACAAGCGCGCCCTCGATCGCGGTCACGGCTAGCGTACAGCTTCCTCGCAATGGCAAGCACCGGCTGCCCTGCCCTCCAACGCCTCGATCTCACGCTCGTTCGTGTTACAGCTACCGTCGGTCCTCCCACGTTCGGCATCCGCGCGGACAGCAATGACCTTCCCACCGGCCCGTTCGTCGTGGCCACGGTCGACCCCGACGCTCCCACTCCACAAGACCCCACGGAAGCGGAAATCCGACACTTCTTGGGAGGGAACTTCAACCTGGGCCCCATCGGTGAAGACGGTGTCGCGCCGTTGACAAACTCTACTCCCGCGCTCTCCGAGTTCTTGCAACCCACACCTCCCGCCGGATCGGACGCCCACAGGCACGCTTTCTGCTTGGTTTTTCTTATCCGTGCGTGACGGCCTCTGAACGTGTTGATCAGATACGTTTTTCTGGTATTCAAGCAATCGGACGCGTTCGCCACCCAGACGTTGGTGAATTCAACGACGTCGATCGAGAATTTCGACATCAGCACGTTCGCGCAGGCAATAGGCCTGGGCGATCCTCTCGGAGGCACGTTCATACGGGTAGCGCCTGACTCTACGGCCTAGACGGCACCCATGAAGCCGACGTGCAAAGCCGTGAGTACACGCTTTCCCTTTTTACCTTCCAACCTTACAAATGGTGTGCTACAGTATATTGGAAGGGGTCAATATCAACGTTAAAACATGGGCGAGCAATCACTTCATTCCTGGGTCAGCTGTGAGAGTATCGGCATGCCGTTGAGTGTCGTATACAGGTTGTTGCACACGGCGAGTCCTGGACGCAATGCATGACAGTGATATCAGGCTATCGTGTTGTCCGTCCCTCTCACATGTCATCTGCTCCTAAGTACCCTCGTGAGAACCAAAATGTGAGTGCCAACTTGCATGAGTGAACTGTTCTCATTGAATTCCTGTGCGAATCGCAACGTGCTGTTCATGTCCACGTTGTCCATGTTGGCAGCACGGGTGTAGTACGTTGACTTTCGGCGCCGCTGTCGTTTGTCCTCGGCCTCCCACTCAACTCGATACACGGGACTCGGGCCCGATGACGAAAAGGAGAAGACGACAATATATTTTTTGCTTAGATTACGACGCTGAAGACCTGCAAAACTACTCGTGGATGTACTATATGTTAATTATGAAAATATCCTCCACCTTCGCTAAACCTCGTTAAATGGCGACCCCGCCCCCGCGACCAACGACGATGCGCGACTGAGGCGGCGGCCACTCGAGCGCCGCAGCGTAGGTCTCCGGTCCAACCCCGCGGCACAACGCCTCCCACAGCTTGCGCGCGTCCTCCGCGCCATACTCGCCCCCCATCAGCGCAGTCCCCAGCGCCCGCAGCTTCCCCGCGATCGGCGGCGCCGCGAAGATCAGCGGCGCGAGGAGGTCCGCGCACGCGCGCACGTCGCCCGCGAACGCGTCGGCGCGCCGTGCATCCAGCGTCCGCCTGGATTCCGCGTCGGTCCCTTTCTTTGCCGCGTCGGTCGCGAGCTTGCCCGCGTCTGTGGTGCGTGCTGGTTTGCCTGCGACGCCAGCCCTGATCCCGCAAAGGGGGTCGCAGTCATCAGGGTCGAGCGGGAGGTGCTCCGCCCGCGAAAAATCGACGCGGTAGTACCGCACCGGCTGCGTCGCGCGGTCGAACCCCGTCGCGGTGCGCGCGCCGAGGGCGAGCATGACGCCGCGCGGGTCGTTGTAGGAGCCGTGGCCGATGGAGTGTTCGTGGAGGAAGGAGAGGCCCTTGAAGTGAGTATGAGCGCAGGTTAGAGGAAGGAGAGGAAGGGAGATGGTGGTTGGGTGGTGAGGGAGAGGGTCGAAGGGAGGGAGGGGGGAATGGAAATGCACGCGCACCTCGAGCGCCTGCCGCACGTAGTCTATCACGTTCGCCACCGTACACATCGGCGGCAGGTCGTCCTCGCCGTTGTCTGCCCACAGTCGCTCGAAGCAAAGCACCATCTCTTCTTCTTCGTCTTCTTCTTCGTCCGAGTAACAGTCCCCGTCTTCATCCAAGTCCTCGTCGCCATCACGACTCGCGCTCGATGCTTCCAAATCTTTACCGCCACGCCGCGCGGCATACAATACCCTCGGCGCGGGGTTCCACGGATCGCGCGCGAGCACGGGCGTGTCGAGCGCGGAGAGGAGCGCGAGCTCCGAGCTGGGGAAAGGGGTGCGTTTGAGCATGAGGGTGAGCGAGGCGGAGGGGCCCGAGGAGGCTGCGGCGGGTTCGACGATGATCTACGTAGTGGTCGGTGAGCATGATTGACGAGAATGAGCGAGCGGGGGGAGCGGGGACGCACCAGCTCCCGTGGATCCGCGCCCCCGTACCGCGCCATGTACTCGTCCACGATCTTCTCGAAATCCCTACACCGCGCCCGACGTCAGCCTTACCCTTGTGAATTATCCGCCTCCCAGGAACCTGGCCGGGAGGAGAGAGAAAAGACGCACACAAGATGCACCCCCGCGCCCGCACCCGACGACGACGACGACGACGCCGCGCTCGCAAGCAGATAGAACCCGCCGGCCCCCTGCCGGCCCCCTCCTCGCGATGGCCTCAGTTCTGCGGATGTGTGGTCGGGGGTTGTGGTACAGTTGGCGTCGTCCGGGGTAGGGGACTGGGGACGGGAGGCCATGCGTTCGAGGGGGTGTCCGAAGTCGTATTCAAAGCCCACAGGGGAGGAGCAAGAGTAGCAAGAGCCGTCGCTGTCGCTGTCCTCGCCGTCGCCCTCATCTTCATTTTCGTCGACCCGCTCATCCTCGTGCAGTTCACAGTCGACCTCGACCTCCTCGAGATCTGTTGGGAGGATCGAATGCGCGAGACGCGAGGGCGGCATCGTCCGGTTAAATCCCTGAGCGAGAATAAGGAAGGGGGGGCATAGACGGGCGGAAGGAGAAGAGTGAAGGATTAACAGAAGGAAGAGATGAAGAGGATGGAATAGGGGATAGGAGTCCCCCGTTGTGAAGGCGGAAGCAAATGCTCGGCACCCCTAATATATATAATGCGTCGTTTTATTTGCAACCCTCGTCGGCCGGTTGATGTGGGCGTAAGTATAACTGTAAGCACGTCTTGCAGAGTACGATACAAACGCGTTGAACCAGTGGCTCGTCCTACCCCCCTTGTGTGGGTCCCCGACAAGCCCTCAAGGCCTCATGCACGATCCACGATGCTCCGCCCACAAACACTTCCAAGAGATTAGTAAAGGATTTTATTGGGTGTGTGTGTCTACAACAGCCGTCCGGGTCTAGAGTAACAAGCGCGAAGATGACCTGCACGGGCGAGGATCAGAAAGGTGCATGTATGCGCGATGGCAAGGAAAGAGGGACGTACGGGATCGTGGCGAGCTTAGTAGACGAGTGAGGACATGTCGGCGCGGATGCGGTTGTAGTCGAGCAGACCCTCGATGGCGCCGTACGCCGCGAGTGAGATCTAATAGAAGACAAACGGTGAGGCTCAGGTAGACATAACGAAGAAGGAAGGAAGAAAGGGCACGCACGTCCTTATCCCAGAGATACTTCTGCGCCACGCGCTTGATCTCGTCCGGCGTGACGGCGTCAACGGCCTTCTCGATCTGCAACGGCGTCATGCGCGTGCCGGTGGTGACGAGCTGGCGACCGATGTCCTCCGCGATGGCCGTCGTGCCGTCCAACCCGAGCAACAGACTCGCCTTGAGCTGGCTCTTCGCCCGCTCGACCTCGGCTCCCGTCGGCGACACGCTCATGCGCGTCCACTCCCGGAGCGTGAAGTGCATGAGATCGTCCATGTTCTGCAGGTTCTCCGACACGAGGTAGATCCCCCACAGGCCCGTGTCCGAGTACGACGTCGAGAAGGACATGTAGCTGTTCGCGAGCGAGTTGCGGGCGATGATGTCCGACAGGCGCGAGGAGAGCAACGGCGCGGAGCCCAGCGCGCGGTCCCAGTTTCCGAAGATGGACTGCATCACGAGCATCGGGAAGTAGTCCGGCGACGCCCAACCGACGCCCTCGACGGCGACGGCGATATGCGCGGTCGGGAGCGTGTCGTCGCGCACGCGGACTTCAGAACCGACAAAGTCGGGCTTCGGGTGCGCCTGGCGGCCGAGAGGGAGGGGGTTAGCGGAGACGGGTAGGGTGGAGAAGGCGCGCTCGGCGGCCTTGACGAGCTCCGCATGGTCGACGCCGCCGGCACCGACGAGCACCATGCGGTCGGCGGTGTAGTTCGTCTTGATGTAGGACGCGAGGTCATCACGCTGGATGGAGAGGATGTTTTTCTTGGGCCCGAGAATGGTGCGGCCGAGGGGTTGTCCTGCACGCACGAAGGGGTTAAACGGGGAGGAGATGGGAGTAGGGGTGACGTACTCTGGTAAGCGACGGCGTGGAGGTGGTCGAAGACGACTTCCTCGTGCTGCTTGTCAACCTCCTGCTGCTCGCGGAGAATGACGTCGCGCTCGCGCTCGACGGCGGCAGCATCGAGTTTGGAGTTTTGGAGGATGTCGGAGATGATGTCGACCGCCTGGGGCACGTCCTTGCGGAAGCTCTTGGCGTAGTACACCGTCTGTTCGCGAGAGGTGTACGCGTTGAGGTGCGCGCCGAGATTCTCGACTTCGAGCTCGAGGCCGTGTTGGGTGCGGGAGTGGGTGCCCTTGAACGCCATATGTTCGAGGAAGTGCGCGGTGCCGCTCGTCGCGTCCCGTCTCCGCGCGCGAACCTGCGTCGATCCAGACGCCGACGGTGGCCGTTTGTGCATGCGGGTGGGCTTCTGTGGCGACCGTGAGGCCGTTGGAGAGCGTGGTGACCTCGGTGAAGGGGCTCTGGGGCACCGCTGTCGCCAGCGACCTGAGAGGTGCCTGCAAACTCCGGGTCAGCCTATTTCTGACGGAAACGACCAGGAGAAAAGACGGACTGGACGACGGGCGGCGGTGCGCAGTGCACGGCCGAGAGAGGAGGATAGAGCCCGGGAAACCATGGGAGGAGGGAGGAGAAAGAACGGGGAGGAGAAAGCAAACGACTGGCCGTCGACGTCGACGACGCTCTCGGAACTCCCGGGAGCTTACCCGGCAACCGCCGACCCCTTTCGCGCGCCGACCCAATCACAGCCACGTGCTTTGTCCGAACTCTCCTCCCGGATCTCTCTTCCTCCTCCCCATAAACATAAACTTGTGATATACCACTCCAACCTTTGAATTTTACGCTTGGGCTCTCAAGTCATCGCGGCAGATTAACAGCGCTTCCTCTCGGCTTACTTTTATCCCGCAGATCTTCGGCCGAGGTAGTCAGCGTCTTAGTATTTTGGAAGGTACATGAATGTCCGACGGCACATTCCCCTCTTTTTCCATACAGGCCACGATGTCCATCGCGAGCACCATGAAAGATCCAGCTGCGTCGTTCGCACGTAACATCTGGGCAAGCCATGGCTTACCACTCAGCCTCCTCGACAGATTGCATCTCTCCGAGCACCCAGATCCTACCGTCAATTCCCACTTCAAGCTCGGGACCGCCGCTCAGGTATGCCCCATCGTCGAGTTCTCAAATCGGATCGACGATGACACATCCTCAGACCTCTATCGGCCTCTCAGCTCTCGCCGCGTCCTACTTTCACCAGCTTCGTACCGGTGAGAGCCAAGATGTTTCCGTCGACGCCCGGCACGCCACCCTCGAGTTCAGTGCGTCACCTTTTCCACTCTGTCCCGCCGCTCGCAATAATCGAATCGCGATGCTCCAGACAGCGAGAAATATTACCTCGTCGATGGGAAACTGCACGAGAACGCGCTCTTCGACGAGCTCGCGGGCATGTACCCGACCAAGGACGGCTTCGTAAGGCTGCACACCAACTTCACCCAGTACGCCACCCCCCCTTCCGAACTCCTTCGTCATCGTCCTTAAATATTTATTATATCAGTCACAAGCAAGGGATCCTCGACATTCTTCGCTGCCCACCGACTCGCCCCGCCGTTGAAGCTGCCCTCTCCACTTGGTCCCGCCCTTTCCTTCGAACAAGAGGCTCTCCGCCGCGGGATGTGCGTCGCCGCACTCCGTCCGTTCGATGCCCTAGAGATGTACCCGCCTGGACGCTCCGCTAACGATGACGACGCTGCACCCGTGCGGATCACGAAGATTGGCGAGGCGCCTCGGAGGGAAAGTCGGAAGTGCGGGAGAAGGAACGTTCGCACTGGCGCTGGAGGGCATCCGAGTGCTCGATCTCACACGCGTACTCGCAGGCCCCGTCTGCGGTCGGACGTTGGCCGGTGCGTCGGCATGGAAAACAGAAAAAAAGCATGCTAACTAACGAACGGCCGTCGTCCGTCGACTAGCGCACGGCGCAGATGTCCTCTGGATCACCTCCCCCGATCTCCCATCCCTCCCCTTCCTCGACGCTGACACTTCCCAGTGGGAAACGCACCACCCAGCTCGACCTCAACACCTCCCCAGGCCGCGCCACCCTCCGCGCCCTCGCCGAAGACGCCGACGTCTTCCTCCAGGCGTACCGTCCCGGCGGGCTCGCCGCGCGCGGGTTCGGTCCAGAAGACGTCGCAAACATGCGTCCTGGGATCGTGTATGCGAGTCTGAGCGCATATCCGGAGGATTCGCTGTGGAAGGACGTGCGCGGCGTGCGTCTTGGCGGCCATTCCTCTCAAATTGAACCCTAACCCTAACTTGAATCTGCATCCCGGCGTAGTTCGACTCCCTCGTGCAAACCCTCTCCGGGTTCAACGTCGCAGAAGCACAGGCATAGCGCCGCGCACGTAAGGGAATCCGGGGGCGACGCGACCCGTCTCCCGCCCTTCCGCGCGCTGCCGATGCAGGCGCTCGATCATGCGGCGGGGTACCTCCTCGCGTTCGGGATCGCGAGTGCGCTGGGCAGGACGATCACTGTATGCGCCTCGCCATCTCTTTCCGTGCTTTTCTCTTCTCGAAATTCACGACTTTGCAGGAAGGCGGCTCGTGGAAGGTCCACGTCTCGCTCTACGCCACCATGCGCTGGATCCGTGCCCTCGGCACGCTCGACCCCGTCACCGCGTTCGGTCCCGACGCGCACCCGCTGCCCCCGCGCGTCCTGCCGCTTCATCCAGAAGTTGAGGCAGTGAGCGTCGTGGTCCCCGTTGGCGAAGCAGTAAGCAGGATCGGGGCCGTGGATAAAGACCACGAGGACACTGTAGGTGGGACGATGACGTGCGTGCGGCACGCGGCGAGGATGGAGAAGACGCCTGTGCGCGCGGGTGTGGCGCCGAGGGGGCTCGACGCGCATCGGGCGGGGTGGCTTTCTCGGTGAGGCGGGGGGGGGGGGGGGGGGGGGGCGAACGCCGCGAATGGAGTGGATGGGTAGGAGTCTGCATCTTCGTATGGTTGACGAACTAAGAGTAATGGCAGCAGAATGCCATTGAGTGTACCAGACATAATCTCAAGGTTCGAACTTCAAGCTTCAGAAGTCAGCCTTGCGGAAGCAGCCCATTTATTGGGCGCTATTCCGTAGGATTTAGAGCAACCTTGAACCTATCCGCGGAGCCTAGATGAGAACCTAGAGCGAGAAGTCAGAGAAATCGTCACTAGTCCGTAACGGCCGTAACCCTCGGCAACATGAGCGCATAAACGAGACTGATATGGTCGTACTAAACGCGTCGAAGGACCAATCAGACCATGCCTGAGGTTCAAAAGGTCGTTTAGAATGTGTTTACAGTCTGGAAAGGGGGGGGGGGTGCCCCCTTTCCTAGATAGGCTCACGCACCAATTGAAGTTCGAGTAGGGTGTTCCGTTGGCTCGTATTTAGGCTCAGTAGCCATGATCTTTCCGTACCGACGCAATGCCAGGTGGGGGGGAACAAACATCAGAAAGCCAATAAAGTTGTGAAGGAGGGTTGTTTTTCGAATCATTTCTAGTTCATGGCGACGCAACATACCTGAGGTCCTGAGCTGACGTTCCGAATAGACGGAGAACTTGTCGGGTCTCGGGAATCAGTGCAGTGTGCACTGCGCATAGTGATGCATTGAGAGAAATGAGAAGTTATACACTTCGCACGGAGCACCACAACAATCTATTTCATTCGGAATTGGAGAGCATATATTTTGTGGACGTCGGGGTCCCAGGTCTGTGGATGTTGAGAACGAAGACGAAAACGCAGCGGTTGTAACTGGGACACACGTGGCAGAGTCGGTCTGAGTCGCACTGCCAGCATGGCAAGGTTTCTTCTCCGGAAAAAAGGGTGGAAAGTTGTCTAGAAATAGGTAACATGTTTCCGGTGGAAAATACCTGGTGCTAAAATGGTGGAATTGATGGTGAGTTTACCATTATTTCCACCATTTTGGTACCATTTATTCACGTCTGGAAATAGGTTACCTATTTCTAGACTAGATTCCACCATTTTTTCCCGGCAGAAAAGTCGGCCATGCTGGCAGTGTCGGTGCATGAAAGGACTCGGTCTTCGCCGAGGCCAGAATCCGGGTACGCCTCACTAGGTGAGCAGAGCGGCCATTGATTTGAAGACAACGTCGAAGTTTGAAGCACCTCTGAAGCCAACAAACAACGTATCCAACCCATCCGTTCCGTTACAGGTTCTTCCGAAATCACGACGACGATGCACTCCCCGCCGCTTTGGAGCCCCGATCACTGGCATCGCGCTGAAAACGTACTCAATGAATACTGACACACTCTCCGAGTCGAAAACCAGCCGAGCAGCTCCCATCTATACGAGACACGATAAGTGCACGCCCTACTTGTTTTCCAGAACTTGAGGCCCGGTTTTCGCTGACGACGACAGGATGTATTCGTGCAACACGACGGACACGGTGGCAGGCCGTTGTACGTGGTTGGTGCAAGGTTTATTACATCAGGATTGACGAACACGGTAAACGTACGAATACCCACGCGTAGGGATGTTTTCCAAGAGCAGGAACCAGCGCCCGCCTCGGCCCCGCCCTTCCTAGGTGACTCAGGCCGAAATATTGCGCATCAAACGTAAACGCATAAAAAGCCGGCGAGTTTGGCTCCTAAGGCCTAAGCGGTCAGACGACCTAGATCCACCTACGATGTCAGACACCCAATCTACTCCCAACCTGTCCGAGACCAAATTATCCCCCATCGTCGCGAGCGTGCTGTACCTCTTCTATGCGCCCTCCCCGACGGATGCTGGATTCAAACAACGACACGCAGCACATGGGAAGGCGCACCTCGCGCACATGGGACCTATGATCGCCAACAAGACTGCCAGTACGTTCGTCGTTCGCCGGTGAGCGCTCGTCCCGGTGACGCGTAATCACTACAGAGCTCGCTGGCGTGACGGTCTCCCCCCAGTCAATCGGCAAGACGGTTCCCGAGATGGATGTGGCGGGGGTGATGATCCTATTCGAGGCCGAGAGCCTAGAGTGGGTGCAGAGCTTTATCAAGGAAGATCCGTTCTACGTGCACAACGTCGTGAGTGAAGTTGTTTCTTGTCGTGAGCTATTCTTAGGCAGATGGCAGTGGGACCAGGAGAAAGTGGTGATCCAGCCACTGTATCTGTCGTCTGCCACGCCGTTGATCGTTACTTAAACAATGGGATTAGGATGTGTTGACGAGAGACGTACGAGGAAGGGTGGATCACCTTGGAGGGCTAGATTCAATTGAGTAGCATGTCGTCGGCTGGGAGAGGACTTCTTTGCAGAGCCCGTCAAATGAATATGGATGTGTTGACTGTAGCCGCCCCAAGCTAGCTCAGAAGAACCAAAGGGGAGTCCCGAGCAGTGCAACGAGTAGGAAAGGGAAGAACGTGGAAAGAAAGGAGTAGATGCGAGGTTGCCTTTTCCGGACAATTGTCGGTGGCGGTGGGTGGCGTCAGCGAGGCTGAGCGAGCGTCCGTCTCGTCGTCGACCACCACCACCACCACCCTCTCCTCATCGTCCCCCTCAACGACCAGCTCCTTTTCGACCTGGTCTCGCCTTCGTTTACCCTCTGTACATAACCCGTCCCAACCCGCTCACTCACCCTCGCGCCTGTCCGCCTCTCCCCATCCCCCACTTCCCCATAATGGGCCAACGCGCGTCCCGTCCTCGTCAAGAGGACGGCCCCGAACTCGCATCCTCATCGGCGTCGACATCTCAAATGCAAGATGATGTCTTGGACCCCAGTCTCTCTCGCACCAACCGTCAGAGTTACTCCGATGCCCACCCGTCTCGCAAACGACGCCTCTTCAAGCGACCGAGCATCCTCAGCTCCCGATCCTCTCGCGCTGCGTCTGAGGACGCCATGAACACACCAGAATCATCGTCGACGAGGCCGAGAAATCGCTCGGAGCGACGCATGACTTGGCGCAGATGGATGAATTCCTCGCACGAGGACGACAACGCCGACTCGTCGTCTGCCGCACCCGAGCCTGACAGCAGGACGGTGCCAGCCGTGAACGGCAAAGCCAAAGCCCGCGATGTTGACGTTATTGCGGAGGATGGGGCCTCATCTTCAAATCTGACCCCAGCCGAGGACCTCGCCCCCGCGCCGTCCTCCTCGTCAACCCCCATTCCCCCGCCTCCATCTCTTCAAGAAGAGGAAACCGCTGCCCCCTTTGCCATCCCGCCTTCTCCCTTGCACCCACCACCCCCGCAGATGGAGCCATCAGCACCGCCTCCCCCCGACCGCACCTTCCCACCCGCAGGCACGCTCGTCGTCGTCCAGGGCGTCGTCCACACCACAGACGTCGCCGCGACCTCCTCACATGCCCCTCCTTCGGCTGCTGAGAATCGCAACCGTCGCGCGTCTTCCGTTCCAGCTAACCACCGCATATCTTCTCTCCTCTCCCGCCCCGCCTCTCAGCGCTCCTCCGTTGTTCCCCTCGAAGCTTCCGAGTCATCTCAATCGTCCAGCAGCGATAACACGTCCAGCCCAGACTCGACCGAGACGGCCGAGACGGAGCACCCGTACTTTGCGGAAGAATCGAGCGGCCGCCGTCTACCGGCTTTGTCTCCCACCAGCATAGACGTCCTCGGGACATTGCTCAGGTCGGTTCCACTTTGTCCGATGTTCAGCATCCCACTCACATCCCCGTAGCGTCGCGACCGCAGCCACAGCCGCCTCCCTTGTCACCGGCTCTTCGGACCCTCTCTTTTCCTCCGGCCTCGCCCTCCCCGGCGCCACCACCTCTCTCCAGTCTCCTGAGTCTGTTCCCGCACCAGGTGGGCGTCCGCTGTCCCCCACACCCACTGCCGGGCTGGGTGTAGCCGTGCCCTCGTCCAGTCGCGAGCGCATGCGTAGTGCCTGGGGTAGCATCCGGGATCGGTTCGGATTGAGTGGACACCGGAGCCCTTCCCATTCTCCTTCGCCGTCACCTCTGCCCTCTCAGATATCCTCCTCTCCGCCGAACTCGGATACTGCATCACCCGATCCGCGCACGCAGCTCCTCGCGGAGATGGCGCGCGCATTCCACCTGGGTATGGGACTCGACGGCGGGGACGGCACCGGGGAGGGCGGCGCGACGGCCACGGGTACGGGTACGGACGGGATGCCGACGCTTGAAATCCGCGTCGGAGATCTGAACGACGCGAGCCGTCCGTTGCCGCCTGAGGATAGTTTCGAGCGATTTTTGCTCGATTTGCAGGTCGACTTGCGACGGATTCTTGGAGTGCCCGAGGCCGGGTCGCAGGACCAAGACCAAGATCAAGAGGAGGAGGAAGAAACTGTGGACGGATTTCTACCTTGGCCCATCGACGTGGAGGAGATCGCGGAGGACATCACCGCATCCTCTCTTGAGCCCATTCGCGATGAACTGGAGGACGTAGTCGACTTCATGCGCATCGACGGCGAACCTGAGCCGCATCATAACATGCCAGATGGCCCCGAAGCACAATTCGGCCAGCATGAAGACCGGACTCCCGTCTGCGACATTGCCAACGTGCCGGACGACGTCGGGGAAGACGACATGCCCGATCTCGAAGTCGTCAGCGACTCTGACAACGAGGAGGACGACGCGGAGGGGGCGCCTTCGGAAGAGACCATGACGATCTCCCCCGAAGCTTCTACCACCACGGGCCCAGGCCCAGGCGCGCGCACTGCGTCGGGATCCGAACGCAGGCCAGGCGGAGGACTCAACTGGTGGCGCATGTATCGTTTCCCGCCTATGACAGTCCCTCCAGGCCAGACTACGCCCACCGCTGTCCCGGCGACAGCGCCTGCAATTCCCGCCGGCTTATTCTTGCCGCAAGGCATCCCCTCTTCTCCACCTACCAACACCGCTAACCCACCATCCACAACACCTTCGACCACCCCGCCTTCGACCTCTCCCGCAGACTCCGACGATCCCGCGCCCGCAGAGCCGAACGTGATCGTCCCCGTCATCCTTGTCGGGCTCCAATCCGTCAACCAGCAGAGTCCCGCGTTCGATCCACACGTGAACGAAGGGGATCAGTCTGGGGATGCACAGGAGCAGGACGCGGATGGACGCCCGAGCACACCGTGGCGCGCACGGGCGGCCAATGCGTTCCGAGGCTTGAGGCCCGGTGCGAGAGGCCGCGATCAGGGCGCGGATGGCGAAGGAGTAGAGGGAGGAAATACGACCGGGACGGGGACGGGCTCGACGACGTTCTTCATATATGTCATAGGTGGTATGTGCATTCCTCTTCTGCATCGCAGGCTTTCGCCCTGTCATGTTTTTGTTGTTGTTCAACCGCTGACGTTCATTTCTTAACAGGCTACTACCCGCCCAACCACTCGTTCGTTACAGGCGCGGACCCACTCGACTCGTTTGAGGCGATGTGGGAGCTCGCAGAGATGCTCGGACAGGCTAAGCCGCCCACTGCGACCAAGGAGGATATTGCGCGCGCAGGGCTTGAAGTCATAAAGCCATCGGAACTTGGAACATATGAGAAGGAGGGGAAGGTTGCGGGAATGTGTGTGGATCGCGTATGTCTCTTTTCCTTCCGTTCTCAGGGTATCAAGGTTTACTAACGAGGGGATTTTGTTGGGGTATAGTGCTTAATTTGTTTGGAAGACTGGGATGAGGAGGACGAGTTGCGGCTGATGGGGTGCCGGCACTTGTTTCATCGTGGATGTGTGGATAAATGGCTGGAAACAGGAAGGAACAATTGTCCAGCGTGTCGTGCACAGGTGCGTTTATCCCTTCCCTTGCGATGGGATGCAGCGCTGATACTGGCTGCACAGGGTGTGACGAGAAGCGTTGACGCGCCGGCTGAGGCCGCTGCGGTCTAACCAACTGGACTTTGAAACTCGCTTGTGCTCTTGTTTTCTCTCTTCTTTCTCTCTACTCCCTTTTCCATTTTTGGACTCCCTCATCACCCAATCTTCGTGTCTGCTCCGCTTGCTGTGGTACCGGTGATACCATCATCGCCCCTCTTGACGTGTTGTAGTCTCCCTTCCCCGCTCACCTGCCCTCACACCCGCTGCTCAGGAATCTAGCGCATATACTTAGCAAAGCACGAAGCACGATACAAAGTACCATACGATATGACACGCCCACCATGCTCGTCTCGCCCCCCCTTGCCTCCTTCCCGGTTTGTCCAATGATCCAATGTCCATCGCGCATCGACCTATCTTTATCCTCTCACCCCCATCCCATCCCATTCCACCTCTCACTGCGCCGTAGTTCTCGCTCGCATTGTTCTCTTTGACGACGTCATATAAGTATATGTACATAAATCCGAACCTCCCCGTCCATGCCTCGAGCTCTCGTTTCCTTTTTGCGCTTCCACGTCCGTTCCGGTTCGCATCGTTCGCGGGTTTACTATGTTTATTTTTTCACGGTGTGGCGGTGATAATTGAATGAGATTGACGATGCGATGCAGGATGCGAGGCGCGGTGGAACGAAATCGGAGGAAACTCTAACTCGACATTCGAGGGTGGGTAGGTAAATAACCGGCGAAAGAGTGCAGAGGCTGGGTGTGTATCATAGCGTCGATCTCCAGGTAAGTCCCCGCCGTCCCACCCGCTACCGAACAGGTCCACGCGCGCTCGCCCCATGCCCCGGAGTCCAGCAAGGAGCTGTCCTTCTTTGCGCCGTCCGGGCGGCTGCACACGAACCCATTTTCGGACGCTCCCACGAAGGCGCTGTCGAGCACCGTGACGTCGTCCGTGCTTGCGATATCACGCAAGTCGTGTGGCGATGCTGCGGTGCTGGGGTGGTCTTGCGAAACGTTGACGAAGGTGAGGTGACGGTGGGGGGTGTGGTTGGGCAAGGAGAGGGAGACGGGGGTTTTGGCGCTGCGGTGGAAGAGCTGTTTGACGTGCGTTAGTGATTATCGTCATAGGCGTAGAAATAATGTGGAAGGGGGGGAAGGGGTGGAGGTTAAACTTCGGAGAAGTTGGGACGAAGGAAGGGGGAGAGGAGGTTTACTTGGACACGCGTTCCTACGCCCGGCGCCGCGTCCGACTCGAGCGCGATCGTCCCTCTGGACGGGTCACCGGACATGATGTGGTACATCTGTGAGCACTAACCGTCCCCGTTACTGCTGAATTAGCCAAGAAAACAGAATCTGAGAGAAGGGAGAAGGGGCTTACAGTGGTAGAATCGTCGGGGAGGACGCCGAGGAAGAACTTGTCCTCTTTCGCGGCGTCGCCGTCGATCCCGAGGGCGGCGATGGAGTCCAAGAGTAATCTGGACGGGTTGGCCGCGTCGAGCTCGTGTACAAGGTTGCCTTCCGACCTGTGTTGTCGCGTCAGTTCATCAATTCCTCCCCACAATGCAAGAAAGCTATACCTCGTCACAGTGAGCAAGTCCGTCATTGGTGTCAGACCGGGGAAGTCAGTTCGAAGGTGGGGTGGTATATCGACCGAAGAATGGTGCGATAGCGCGATGCCGACCGCTCCGGAGGAGTACACGGAAGTGTTGTGAAAGAGCGTGTACGGTCTCCCTGTGACGAACGGTGTCGAGGCGGCGATCATGCCTAGCTTGTAATGGTGGTGTCAAGAGCGGGTACGTAGGGAGGCGATGAATAAGGGAAACAGACCTTGGCAGCATTTGGGAAGACGGAAAGCGCGTTGTTGAGGCCTTGGGGCGCGTTGTCCGTTAGCATGAGCACGGTGTGAACCGCCTTCGGTCTACGACGGGACGTCAGTCGAGAGTTGGGGATACCGCGTCCTGTCATAAAGGACGACAACTGACTCGGAGATTTTGAGCAGCGAAGGAAGCTGGTCGTCCCCTGCAATTCTTCCCCACACTTTCTCCCAGTCCGCCCCCTCAGTTGGCACGCTCTCCACCGCATTCCACCTCTTCTCCCCCCTGACCCCCTCCCGCATCTGATGCCACTTCCCTACTTGGGCCTGTATTCTCCCTGGAATGTCGCTGCGAAACGGAAGAGAATGCGCCTTGTCGAATACCGCAAGGGCGCACGCGTGTGCAGTTTCGTGACCCGGGAAGCGGCGCGGAGAGACTGCCGATGTTGGTGGCGATCGAGAAATTGCTGAGGGCTGAGACGAGCGCGGAAAGAACGTCGGCCGGGATTGCGAGGGAGAGGGTGAAGAGAAGGTTGTGGTGTTTGAGCGACGGGGGCAGGCGCGAGATGTGCTCGAGGAGCGCGGAGGGGTTGCTTGCGATCAAGGTGCGCGCGAAGAGCATCGTAAGTCTTTTGTATGGTGGTTGAGCTTGCGTTTAGAATTTAGGGGGGACTAAACAAGTAGAACGTTTGAAGTCGACATGACTATAGTCTGTCGACAAGAGACGCAGACGCGAATTTGACGCGTCCTGCGTCGCCGAACTGGCAGATCCCCTTGAACCGTTACCACCATCACCTCCTCCAATTCATTTTTTCTCCTCCGTGTATCTGTGCTGGAATATGGATGCAAAGATTTCTAAGGACAGATGCTTCAACATTTCCCTCACTTGCCCTTCGGGCCTCGGCTGACGCGCTGACCGAGTGCTGAGGGAAAGTCAGTTCAAGTTCGGAGGTAACTTGGACAACATGTTCCATCTATGCTGCGGCCTGCTGACCTCCCTTATTCCTCAGCACAGCTCGCAATGGAGCGCCTCAGGTAGCCCTGTATGGATCATGGAATACACAGTTCTACATCGTACTTGAATGTTGGGATGGAGGATCTTTCTTGATCCTCAGGCTGGTCGTCTCTCGGACCCAGTGGGGCTTATGGCTTGCTCTGAGTTGCTCAGGCCGTGAAGCGCGTCTTGATACGCAGATCATGTTTGTGCTGATCCATGCTGATGCTGCTGATGGTTTGATGCCCAGGTGCTTATGCGGTGATGTCTGCGAATGAGCGCTACCTCAGACTGCCATCATCGAAAAGTGGGCGCGCTTTGGGCGCGGACACCCATTGGCAATTGCGCAATGCGATTGGACCTGGAGCCACCAGGTCATCTTCTCATCCCTCAAAGCTCAAGGCCTCAAGGTTCTGGGTTCGGGTTCTCAAGACAGGGCTGAAAGAACGGGCGGGAATCACCCACAGCAAAATTAGCCAGGTGTGGATCCATCATACGACATTACATTGTGTTTGACTGTATCGTGAAGGCAGAGGGTCTTATGAACCTGGCTTTGCCCTGTTCTCCATGGGGAAAATGGTGGTTAACTAACCGACTCTCAAGCTCCCATTTGGGCTTATTTCAATGCACCCCCTGATATTCTACATCATCCGTTACCATCTGACGACACCCGGTAAGTAATCTACCAGGATTTCACGCGACTTCAAGCTTCACGTCTTCACGAACGACCAACTTTGATGATCGATGTCAATGAACATCCACCTGTCATTATGCTTTCAAACTTGGCCCCTTATCGGCGTCAACTCCGCGGTGACAGGGCACAGTAACAGCATTTTACGCCACACAGTACATCGTCTAGCCGTTGGATTGCCCCAAACGCTCGCCGACGCGCTCTGATGTCGACAACGATGGGATTCTCAGGCATCCTATGGCCCCTTTCCGATCCTTGGGGTATCCACCTTCTATCATCCGCTGATGTCAGCAGCTCGCGCTTGTTTATATTCAGGACCTTCGGGTCGACGACCCCCCGCCGCATCTCTTTCTTCCTTCCCCCGTGCTCTCCCCCCAAATCCTTTCTCAGTTGCCATGTCGCTGATCGAAGGCTTAGAGGAGCAGGTAAAGCACACATATGGCTCCATTTCACTTGGTGTTTACGCGTCTGTTGGGTGAGGGATCTCTTTCGCCCAGCTGCAACTCACTCATCGTGCTGATTGCTTTCGTCCTAGATTTCTCGGTATAACAACCTTGCAATGCTGGCTATACTATCTCAACTACCCTAACGACAGCAAGATAAACAAACTAATGGTATAAATATACATGTCTCCATCCTACCCGTTTCATCGTCTGACGCACTCCAGGTCGCGACCATCTGGATCCTCGAGTTCGTCAGGAACTGTTTCGCGGTGCATGCCATGTACCACTACCTCGTTTTGAATTGGGGGAATCCGCTGGCACTTCTCAAATCAGTGTGGTACGTATAATCGAGCTTATATATGTTCTCTGCTGACTCTGGACATATAATCTTGGCTTGCAGGAGTATCGATGTTCGTTGGCTTTGTTCAAACCTTGTCCTCGTTTTGACGACGCTTATGGTCATCTTCTCCCGCAGGTCAATCTCTTACTCACGGTATAGCTCTTTTCGACCACAGAAGGCATGTACCTCACCGTCTACCCTCTAGGCCATCGTACAAGCAATCGTCCATGGCTACTTCACCTGGCGTATCTACAGATGTATGTGGTCGGCATACAACTTCCTCTTCGTCGTCCCTCTAACGCCGACCCTTGAAGTGAGCCTTGGGAACTGGTATATTACGTCCTTGATCGTGCGTGCTTATGCAGCCCCCGCGCCACCCGCGTCTGACGGACATTTCATAATTAGATCCTTCTTGCGTTCGCAAATTTTGGTATGCTATACTATCATCCTCGTCTTCTGGAGCCTGTTTTGACCCGTGGACACCTGCCCAGCCATGAGTATCGGTGCGTCGGTTATCTTCTTTGTCACATCCCGTGTGCTCAGGGGACTACAGCTACTTACGGTGCTACGTATGCCCGTCTCCGTTCCGACTAGGATCATCGTAAGCTTACTTTAGCATGCAGGATATCTGCGGACTTCATCCAGAATATAGAAGGAGTCAACAAGCTCCCGACGGTTCGTTGGTGTGTGTTATGGCACAACCTGAGACTGACCCTTCCTGCACCCGTCCTTAGGACTTCTCGACGGCCGCGCTTTCCAGTTCCATTGTTGCCGACCTTGCGATCACATGCTCACTAGTATACTACCTCAATCGCAACCGCACGGAGGACGAATAGTAAGTTCAGCGTACTCGTTATACCAGCGTTCTCACCGTTCTACCTTTCCCTCTGCAAGCAAAAACAACACTGATGCTATATTAACACGCCTCATATTCTACGCCGTCAACATTGGCGTTCTCACAAGGTTGCTGGTTTCCCAACTCCCTGCAGAGCATTCAGACATATTGACGCCCCTGATAGCTTGGCAGATATTGGGGTGCTAATCCTGGTGAGCCTTTTTTGTAACACCCTCCCTTGGGTCTATCTCATAACGGTCCAATAGAGTCCGATCAGCATCGCGTCGCCGCCACATTCCGCGCATTATTACGCTCTGTACGAAGTGGTCGGGAATTGTGCGTTTGTCTCAGTGAATTCCGTTCGCGTTATGTCTAACACGAGCCTGACAGTCTATGCAAACTCCCTCCTCGCCACGTCTGTTCACATCCTACCCACAAATGTCGCTGGCTGACGCCCTCACCAGCCTAAATGCCCGCAAGAGTCTCTCCAAGAAGTATGACCAAGACATACATATGTCCACGCTCGAAGGCCAGGTATCCGATCCCACCATAACCGACCTTTCGGATATGTTCCCGTCTCATCACCAACAAACGGTGGGGCTTCCCTCAGACTCCGCCTTTGCACGAACCAGGCGACTGACACCATCCACCCAGCGCGATACAATCCTCATATCTGCCAATCCTGATAGCGACACCGCGGGTTTTCATCACTTGGATCGAAAGGTTAGTCCGCTTCCTTTCAAGAACGGGCGCAAAATCCATCCAGGCTCCTGATATACGTAACTTAGGGTTCAAACACGTACGAAAAGACCCCTTCGTTTGGTGTGGTTTAGAATTTCAAGCTTCGGTAAAGAATGTATCTGCTGTGTATAAGTACTATTGGCTAGCCGGTTAGCCTCGAAAGGTCTACCCTATTGCATTCAACCTGGAGAATCCCATGGCGATGTACTCGAATAACCGCATGTTTTGTGGGCGTCTTATTCCTTTCCCACACGTTGCGGTCATGGTCATTCTCCGCTTCTTCCCACTTCGCTTGACACTGCATTTGACACGGCATCGCCATGTATATTCTTCCAGTCGATTGTATGGATTTACGACCCTCGTAACATATGCAGGGAATGGAGCCGTGACCGTAATGGTTCGATGGCTTCTTGAGCAATGAGGAGGTCTTGCGGCAGCACGTATCTCCGAGTCCTCTCGTCGCAGAGTCTTAGGAAGACCCCCGCCTTCATCATGGCCCGCACTCCTCAAACTTGCAATATTTTCTTCGTCTCCAAAGCTGCAGTGTTTATTAGCTGCTTCTCAAAGGAAGCGCCCCTCTAGTTCGTGGTTGGCAGCTTGCTGTGTCTGCCTGTGTCTGCCCTACTTGAAGGGCGCGCGCGTCTTTAGCTTTAGCACGTGATCGCGCATCATCCCTTATTTGAAATCATAACCTTCTCACCGCGACCCCTCGCATCGACGGCAATGTCTTCAAGAAGAGCACCGTTCGGAACTTGGCCCACCCCCATCACTGCTGACGTCTTGGCTCAAAAAGTCGACGCCCGATTCTCCAAGCAATTTCAACACTAAGGAGCAATGACGGCAGAGGACACCTCTTCCCGTACACCTCTTCCCGGAGCTCTTGTCGACCCAATCGCCCACCGAGTTTATCATCGGGAACGGAGACCTTCCGGGAGCGGTAGGGTGGTTATTGTGGACACTATAGCCGGAGAAGACGTGTTCGGTACGGGGTGGGATGCCACGACCAGGGTGTACGAGTACGGCGGAAATCGCTTATGGTGGTGTGGTGTATTTCTCCCACCCTCAAGATGGGATGGTGTACCGAAAGCAAGTCGGAGACGACGAGCCTCCCACACCCATTACCTCTGGTGTGTAGCATTTCTTCTGCATTTTCTGCTCCTCTGCTGACCTCTGGTCGTTTCTGACTAGCCAATGTTCCATTCCGATATGCGGATCTCACTATCCATCCTATCTACCCCCACATCATTGTCGCCGTTCTTGAAGATCACACCAATGACACCCCATCCGCTGTCATCAACAGGCTCGTTGCCATCGATTCCAATACCCGGTCTCTGACCACCATTGTCGAAGGAGCAGACTTTTACGCCTCGCCTCGTTTCTCTCCAGACGGAGAACACATCGCTTATCAAGATTGGAACCATCCTGATATGCCGTGGCCGCGCTCCGCTGTCCACTTAGCCAGACTTAGCCCTTGTCGATGTCAACAACGGCTCCATGAACCTGAAGGACGACGTTCGGGTTGCTTGGGACAACCATGAAGTCGCAGTTGGATTTCCGACGTGGGTCGACAACGAACAAGTTGCATTCGTCAACGACGTCTCTGGATTCATCAATCCTCGCGTATATTCTCTGTCCTCGAAGGAACACTTTCCCCTCTTTCCAACACCCCTTGCCCAAGATTTCGCCGTTTCGACAGCTAAACTCGACGTTGTCCTCACGGAATGCGAAAGCCCACATCTATCCTCTTCTCTACAACTAATAACGGCGTATACACTCTCCATCTATTCGACATCGCCTCGCAAACTCTCCTCCCCGTACAGACGCCTTTTATCTTCATCTTCTCCCGCTATCTCTTCAACGGACGTCGTTTTCCGCCCGTGAAAAACGCAGATAAAATCAAGAGCCCTCTTCTTGTAAGTGAAACATTTCGTCCTCCAGTTTTCATGCAATATGAACAAGCATGCGGCCACAGATACTACAAGGGCTGGATGATCCCGTTGTACCCCCAGAACAAGCAGAACTGATCGTCTCCAAGATACGTTCTCGTGGCGGTCACGTCGAATATATTACCTTCAAAGGCGAGGGACACGGTTTTGTGAAGGCGGAGAGCATCAAGGCCGCCTTGGAAGCTGAAAGAGCATTCTACGAGAAGATCTTCAATATCAAGTCCTGAAGGTAACGAGCGCGCAACTCCATCTTGGCCCCAATTTGCCTGACTGACGATCGTTCTATCAGAAAGATCACATTGAATGTAACCTTCTTATTAGTACTACGAACATCGGTGTACAATGTACATGAACCCCTGCGTACCCTGTACAGGCGCTGTGGCGAAACAGCGATGTATCGCGACGAGTAAAAGACCACCGCGTCCCATTGTGCCTCGTAGTTGGAGCCTTCACGCGGTCGATGATCATCTGCTCCCGTACGGAACGCACAAGATCAATTATGGTCTAGAGAAATAACTTTAAATAGTCTGCCTGCTGGCATTCTGTATGTCAATTCTCTGTTCGATCTCGCGGATTCAGATATCAGACTGACTTTTACCTTTGTCCCTCCGGTAGCTGTCGAAGACGGAAACGCGCGGTAATCGAGAACCTTCCAAGTATAACAAACCCGCGGACCATACGAACACATGCCTTCTCCGCAAAGTTAATCCCACGGTTCCCTTTGAACCATGAGGACTTGTGTGAATGGTGGTACTTTCTTTCCACATGACGTACTTGGCCTTGGCCCACGCGTGTATAAAAAAGCACGGTAAAGTGGAGGACGTTCTCAAGCATATCGACCGCCATGTTCTGGACGGCTGGCCTACTTTCGCTTGCTCTTTCACACGTCATTCTCTGTGCAGGGAGAGACACGAACCTGACGACGGTCAATGATACCTTCGACGAGTTCAACGTTAGCCCTCTCCTAACTCCTAATCCCCGTTTGTGTGGCGGTTCTGACCAGCCACGTAGATCCCTGCGGACATCGAAATCGCCTTCGACCCCACAGTGTTGCTGGAAGTGACCTTCCCTGAACCCGGCGCCTCTCCAATCGGGCTCACCGCGGGCGTGCAACTTCCTCGTAACGGTATGTCTATGCTTACGCATTTCAGCGCGTTCTGAGACCTGACATTTGCTTCTTGAACTTGTAGCCACTGCCGGCCCTCCCACGTTTGGCATTCTTGTCAACGAGAGCCAACCGATCCCCAGCGGACCTTTCGTCGTTGCCACGATCGACCCCGATGCGCCAACTCCCCAACAACCTACCAATGCCCAAATTCGCCACTTCTTAGGTGGAGACTTTACCCTGGGACCCGTGGGCCCCGATGGCGTTGCACCTCTGACCAACTCCACGCCCGCAATCTCTGAGTTCAGGCAGCCCACACCGCCCGCTGGCTCCGACGCTCATCGGTATGTATCGGAGCTCTCCCAAGTGCTTGTTCGCCTTTCTAACAGCTTGAGGTCTCTTTAGATACATCTTCTTGCTGTTCAAACAGTCGGACGCGTTTGCGAACCAGACGTTGGTCAACTCGACTACTTCAATCTCGGGTTTCAACATCAGCGAGTTCGCGGAGGCGGTTGGCCTTGGTGATCCTCTAGGTGGAACTTTTATGCTGGTCGCTCCGGCCCCCACTGCTTCATAGTACTTCAGCTTGCGCACTATATTTCTTGTCCTTCAGTACTTTCAGTTCAGGTGACCCGTCATAAATGGGAAATCAATTGATCAGGACAGAGGTGGTGGCATTGAAGTAGAAACGAACTCGGATGACGTAAGTACAGTGTCGAGGTCAATTCCCAACGCCCATGATTATCGTCACTTCGACGACCGTAAACCAAACCGCACAGTCAGAGTCCATATAGTTCTCTGTTTTCTTCGGTGACCGAGCCATTCACAGAGCCTGCTTCAATGCGTCCATCCGAGAAGCTGGACCCGCGAACTCCCGCCACACCCTGCTCCAATTCAGTGCGTAATCTCGGTTTCCCCCTCCCAGTTTCTGACATCTTCATTGCAGATTCTACCTAATTCACGGTCGCCGATACGATATTGCTTTTCTTCAATGCATAAAAGCCAGGTTCAACGTCACATTTACTCACAAAGTACGTCTCCCCGCACCCTTTCTCTTCACTTATTCCTCACCGTTGCACCCAAGGCGTCTCTGATACGAATTCACGAAATCGTGGCCCAACGGTGTAGCCTTTCGGAGGCTGTATTCTCGTCTGAACACCACCGCGAAGGAGCTGGATGTATGCACTTTCGGTCTGGGATAAGTTCACTTTGGTGAGCTTCAAATATTCTCCATGCCCAGCCCGGTTTCTAATGCACTCCTCAGCCTCAAAATGCTCTGAAATTCGTCACGCCTATTGGACAGTCCACGGTGTCCTCACTTCCACCGACTCAACACCTCTATCGCAAGTCAACTACACACCCTTTCTACACCTGGAGCACCAACATCCAAGGTCGCTGTCTTCTGAACATTCACCTTGAGTTACACCTCGGCGAATTGCTAGGCCAACCCATAGTCGACGTTTTTTACGCCGCATTTCACTCCCTGCAACATGGGCGCGGCAAATTATCGGCCACCTCAAAATATACAAGTCTATCAATCACGGCGATATTGTTAAGGTGCCATGAACGATACTTAGGTGAGAATGAATCTGATTCATTCTTCATACAATCGACCTACGCGTTTGTGAATCGTTGCTTAATGGCATTTATTCTCTTAGACATTCAAGTCGGGCTATCCAAGCAGTGCTGATCATGACCTTTTCTGGCCGTTCTGTCCTTACCCTCACCGTCCTCGATATAGTCGAGCTGAAGAGCATCCTCGCAGGCCTTCGGTTCATTATCAGGTCCACGACGTGCGGATGGGGAAGTCGAGGCGTCGTCGGTTGGAAGAGGAGGGGCGAAGCCAATCCTCAGTCTAGTGCTGTGCGGTCGTAGGAAAGATCATAGACAACACCATTTCACGTCGCCTTGAGAAAGACCACAACCATTACACAATGCCTTCGTAGCTCTCCTCTTGTCCTGAATCCACTTCCTGCCATTTCCGTCTCCGTCGGCTCGCTGAGAAACCTCCGGCGTTCTCAAATTCGTTATGCTTGGTCGAACTCTCGAGGGCGTCCCCTGATGGTCCGCCATCGCGTGTATTGGGTCATGGCACCACCCGAGGGCCACCTACGCCCCAAGCTTCAACGCCCTGTTCCGGAAACCTGACCGTAACTCGTCCTAGAAGAATGCTGGCGTAGCAGCGCGGTTGGCGCCCCCTTACACCTTCCTTTTCATGCGATGACGGAGGAACGGTCGCCTGGATGGCTATACTTTACCACGCGCGAAGGAAATACAAGGACTTCGACACGCGTCGCGTATCCCTATCCATCTATAGGTCTCCCGAGGGCAGTCTCCCAGAGGTAGACGAAAGAATTCGTCAACGCTTCTTGGGCCCAGGATCCTCAATCCGAAGGTTTCCCTATCAATCAACCCTTGAACAACCCTCTCTGGCAATAGTAGCAAACCGGCTCTTTGTGAAGGGTTCGCACGACGCAAACCCGCAGATTTCCATCAAAGAGATTTATGACTTCCTACCGCCTAAGGTTGATCGAAGATCGTCTCCGTGAACACGTTCCTCCTCCCGGGGCTCCATCCTTTAATACAAAGAGAGACGCGGTGGAGCGCTGCGTCACGTCACGACACAAACCGCGAGACAAGTGAGCTTTCTGATTGGTTGTGGGACAACAGCCACGTCATCGTAACGCGACACGTGACAGGTCGCGTTGACAAATGCACGTGGCTGCTTGCGTCATCCTAGGCTTGCGCGTCGGCCGGGTCGCCGCGTCGCTCTTCGTCTTGACCTCCACCACGTACTTGGCCACCGTCATACCTTCCCACTCTCTATGGCACCTCTACGCACCGCCGTTAGCGTCAAAGTAGCCTCCATGGCACAGCCCTACTTATACCTTTTACTTTGTATATCAGAAAACAAATTCAAATCAATTTTCCTCCAAAGCAATGTTTGTGCAGCAACACGGACGTGTTTTGTCGCTTCGGTCACGATGACCGCGTCGCTCCCACCCCCCCTGATTGGATTTATTTATATATCTAGAGATTTTTCGGGAAATTTCCTCGGTGCTCGGATGAGGCGTGGTGGTCCCGAGCTCGAGTGATGTACGACACGACACGACCCGACACGACACAGTACAGCACACCCTGTCATCTGCATCCAGTGCATCTCGGTGCATTCATCTGGATCATGTGCGCATTTTCTTTCTCTCTTGCGAGACGAACTGACATGTACTATTTGTGCAGAAGAATCTATGCGAGTTGGGGGTGACATTGGCTGGCCATTGGGATGGTGCACCGAGCAGGAACGCAGGTCCACTGATTCCGTCCAAGATGCAGCCCCCAGAAACAGTGCCCATTCAACCTCCTCGCAAGCGAACGAGAACACGGCCGTCCAGGTATGACTGACCTTAACAAACTGATCAATGTCCTTGCTTACTATATTGTTGTCTACAGCTTTCCTCGGCTGACGCCATTGGCCACCGCCGGTCTTGAGTGCGAGCACAACGACATCCTCAGGATCCTGAAGGTCCGCAACAGCATTGTATTGTGTCGTCCACGTCCGAATCAACGACAGGCGACACGATAATGCAAGAACCCAACCAACCAGCAAGCCTCGAACGGAGCTTTCATAGATGGTACGTGCATACAGTATCAATCAATGTGATAGTAAAGGCTTTACTGATCCTTTTGTATCCATATCACAGGTGATATGTCCTCATCGACATTGCATATTCGCAGGCCTACTCGGCCCTCAGCGACTTGCTTCCTACGCCCCCAAGGACTCCAGCTCTGAACCCTCAAGGAACAGAAACAACCCACTCTGCTATCGAAATGGCAGATTGCCAAGAGAGCCCGACACGAGCGAGAGCATTTGGGACCGTCACAAACCCCTCTAGGCATCCCGGCTACAGTTTTCCTACTATCGGACTGCGAGTTGAATCTTCACACTTCATGCTTAGTACTTAGTTATGCTTATTTGTTGCTTATTGAATACAATCACCACAGCCTTGCTACTTGAATGAGTGCAATGCATGGGTCTATGCTAGTACAGTATATGTAGCCTTGCCGGCAGAAGGTTGCGTAGCCGAAGACAAACGAAACCTGCAGGCTGCAACGTTCTCGGGCTCCTTCTTACTTCAACCTCCCATGTGCACGGAACGCTGTCCGCCTTGTTGCCCCCGAGCATGAGCACCATGGTGAGGTTCCAACTAGTACCTGCCTACTTTTCTATGTTTTAACAGTCCCTGCTTTCCCACAGGCTAATCAGACCCTGCAGACGATTGCGCTGAGTGGCATAATACAAGACGCCAGCGGCGAAGACATTCCACTCAAATTCCATAGAGTCACTCCTCCCGCTATCAGTGTACCTGCCTCTCCCGTGTCAATCGCCGGCCCGCAACCTTTCCTATACCAACTCTCCGCCCCGCCGTCGGACATTCCCGGAACTTTCCATCTTTCCCTGCAAGTAAGCAAGAGGCTGGGTGAAGGGGGGATCAGCGTCGTCCACGCCGTCACACCTATCCTATCTGATTCATCAACCTCCAACTACGTATCTAGGGCCGACCTACCATCCCTCGCCGCGAAGATCGTGCACCACCCCGATGCGCGGGATCGACTGGATAGAGAGGCATGGTTTTATGAACACATGGAGTCATTGCAAGGGTCCGTCGTTCCCCGCTGCTTCGGCTATTTTGAAGCCAGCCTCCCAAAAAATATCGTGTTCTCGCCAGCGCTACGCGACACGGGCTACGGACGTCTTATGACCAAGGCTAAGGCGCGCGATGGTCAGCCGGACGTACGGATATCGCTGCTGCTCCTGGAGAAGCTTTCCGGCGAGCTGCTTCCAGTGAACGTGCGGTATTCGGAGAAGGAATACAGGCCATTGCAGTGCGTCTATGTCGTCCTCTACATGTCACTCGTCCGCTTATCCGCCACTTCTTCGCTCTTTGCAGTGATGGGGTACTCAATCTGTACCGTGAGCTAGCCTTTGCAGGCGTCGAGCACTGGGACTACCGCCGCCATAACATCCTCAAGGTTCTTCCCGGGACCGCAGCGCGCGAAATGCCCCACACACATGCGACGTCAGAGTACCGCGTCATTGACTTCGAGAGAGCGCAAAGGCATAACCGCGACCCCGTGCGTTTCTTCAACAGCTGCGTTGGAAACGATGTCATGCTCCTAATGCGAAGCTTGGAGGAGAACGATCCAATCGGATGGAGTGACTATGACTAGCTGTTGGGAGGATTACCTTGTCATCACTTTGCGCGGTGGAGGATAGACTAAACATCTCACAACTACTGCTGCAATAGCATTGCCTTGTTACTTGACAGCTTGTCCCGATGGAAATGATACGGCACGCACACCCACGTATCCCTTTCTACCATACCGCCTTGTCCGGGTCGACCTTTGAGACCTAATTCAGTACCATGGCTTTCTGTGCTGTCGAAGACGGAGACGAAGACGAGATCGGCTGAAATGCAGGAATTATGCCAGAGGTCACGGCCGTTGTGTGTCTCGGCTGGCTCAAAATCCACCTGAAGACACGATGCTTCGACAGGTACCAGTGAGGCGTTGGCCGATATTTCGCAGGGTTACAATATCGTCGGTGTCTGTATGGTCGTTGCGTCCCGGGTGTCACCCATGGGGAGTTCACACCTTGTTTTCCCTTCTACAGCCAGGAAATACACGCTTTAGCTCGCGAAATGGAGTGAACGCGAAGAGGCCGTCACTTACTAGATGTTCAGCTGTCCTTTGGGAAGATGAATACAGCTCGTCTCCGAACGACTCATCATCGGTCCCCTCCACAGATCATACATGATCCCTTATAAAATGATGATCGTCCAGTCCGTCAGCGCCTCGGCATAAGTACATGATACTTACGATTCGTCCTATCAGGGATCACCAAGCACTAGCCTCAAACTCGCTGATGCGTTCACATGCTTCAAGTTGGTTCTCAACGATGAACCAACCATCCTCATCAGGGAAAGCCTCTCCCGCAAATGCCGCGCCAAGGTCCTCTAATTAGCGTGCCGTTTAGATGGTGCCCTCTAAGGCGGTCTAGTACGTCAAAAGGTGTCTAAGTCAAGTCCGAGGTTTTTAGAGGTTACACACATTGTCATTGTACGGACTCTCGGGCTAAAATACGGTCCTGTATGTATGGTGATCGAGGAATGAGCTGACACGGAATTTAGTACACTCCTCAAGGACATTATAGCTTGTCCAATGACGGGGAGCGGTCGCACCGAAACGCGGGAAGAGCTGGACACTCCGTTGGATGTCTTCGATAGGGATGATTTCGGCGTCGCGTCGCCCATTGTGCACGGAACGAGACACACGGTACATCTGTGTGTCATCTTCTGGCTCCTTTGCGAACGGCGTGAACCACTCGATGTAGGCAAGGTGTTGTGGGGGTGTCGGACGTGTGGGTAGGTAGACGGTGTCGGCCGTCTTGGCAGATAGTCGGAAGACCACGCGCACTTGTGCGACGCGGTAGCCTTGGTCATGACCGGTCAGCGGTGAAATCTCAGACGAGCAGCAAAGCTCACCTGCTACGCCGCGAGCACCTCCAGCTCCCGATTTAACCAACACGGTGTCAAACCGACCGGGAACGATACGTCCACGGGTGTCCCGCCGCTGAGGGCGAACATGGACAGCATCTTGCTCGTCTTTTCCGTCCTCGCGTTGCAGAGCGTCGTGATTCCAGAGCTTAATCTTGTGATACACGGCGATAGGTCTGGTCGGGATGAGTGTGTTATCAGCTTCGTGACGCGCGGGCCCAGGACCGAGATCTGGGTAGTTACACTTGACAATGAATGCTGCGAGTGCATCGGAAAAGTCAACGGCGCCGTACAGTTCATGGAGTCGATCGAACGAGACGGCTGGGAGTGTTGGATGTTTCGTCATCTGGGTGTGCATGTGAAGGTGCACCTCTGGTGTCCGTTCCGAAGTGATAGGAGGGTGCCCCGAAGAGCGCCACTGAATGAACGCCGCATGCGCGTTGACCTTCTCGCGACGTTCGAGCCATGCCGTCATTTGTGGATATTCATCTTTTCGGTTGGTAGCCCTGTACGCGTCTTTCGCAAAGTCGATGTGCAGGCGTTCCGATTGCTCCGTGTTGCTGTTATCTGTTGTACCGAAGAGCACGATGCTTGGCGAGTAGTGCCGTGCACCATGAACTTTCGGAAGGTTGAAATCCAGCCGGATTCCGAGATCAATGAAGATCGATTTATTGTCGTGGAAGCGCCGAAGAGCATCGTCCATCTGCGCAAGGGTTTCATCGGTATGGGATGGATATTGGGCAAGGTAGAGGAAGTCGAGAATTCCTCGAACGGCGCGGATGAGGCGGGCAGGACTGCGGCCATCTGGGAGAGGAAGATCTGCAATCAGACCAAGGAGAATGCGCGCGATGTGCTTGTGCTCTGTACCCGACACCCGGACAAGCGAGCTGATCCCATGTGTGAAGAGGCGAGCGTGGTGGTTGGGTGGCATCCGATGACAACGGGCATCAATTTCGTCGGGCCCAAATGCTTGCGGGTCCGAAATCCATGCAATGACATGCTTGATGACTCCTTGATACATCTGGTGGAGGATATCGGGTGTGCATGAGGCAAAGATGTTTACATAGGGCAAATCTTCCCAGAACGGATGGAAGATAGGGCGGAGGCGCGCCTCACGACATGCAGCGTGGTAGGTTGTGGGATCACCATCGGCCAGTTCAAAGACGTCCAATGCGTCGTCGGCATCACGGAAATCGAGGTCTGTGTCATCATCGTACTCTCCGAGAAGAGCGTGCAGAATCGGACATCTTGGACAGTCACCATAGAGTGTTGCCGTCACAAGAACCTGCTCCGGATAATCCCCAACGAATATAGCATAGATGGGATGACAGCGACGCCAAACGCCATCACCGCTGACCATGGCGATTCCGGTTTCTCCGATGTCCTTGATGGGTGCAAGAATCCGACGCATGCACTCATGGAAAATGTTGCCGGTTGCACGGCGTCGGGCAGCCTTGTTGGAGATGTGGTCCAGTTTTGCTGTGGGCAGGTAGCCAATGAGGACTTGCGCCCGACGGGAGGGCTTGCGACGGATGTCCTTCGGGATGTTTCCGATTGTCATGTAGACCGGGTATGCTGTCTTCCCGTGAAAGAGCGTGAGCTGAGTCTTGTCTGATGATATGATGAGGGGGATGATTGTTGCGCCAGGGAGTTTTGCCTCAATGCTTGTCTGCGGAAGAGAAAATTTGTGTTAGGTCGGAGGAGGGAACCGTAGAAGATGATGCCAAGCACCTGCACGTTCCACCACCAAGTGCCCGTGTTCATCTCATCGTACATCCGAATCGTCATGTCGGCATCTTGGTAGTGGCGCTCCGGGACCGTGATCAGGTGTTGCGCAAATTCGGGGTCGCCGTACAGCGCGCGGATGCAAGGAACAATGTCGCGAAAGTACACCTCAAAGTTCTCGCCACCGACCTGGATCTCCTCCATCGTGAACTTCGGCCGACCAGGCAGTTGTTCGTCGATGATCTTGTTGAGCTGAGCCGACGAGCAGAATGAGAGGTCGAGTTTCTCGGCAAGCTAAGTAAAAGAGGGTAATGAGCATTGAACTTGACGCGTGATCACTGGCAATTGGATGCATACCTCGTCCATCTGGAGGAGCTCAGAGACCGCGGTCGATGTTGGCCCACGTGTTTTGGCCCAGTAAGCCATGGACCAGTCGAGTTTCGACTTGAACGGTGCCCAGATGTTTCCCGCACTCCCAGATTCCAAATGCGAACGCAGAGTGTCGTACTGTGACGCAGATACCTCTAAAGTGAGAGGTGCGCCAGCGCTCTCGCTCGGGAACGGCACGATCGTCGGGTGCACCCAGAGCTTTCCTTCAACACGTTGCCGTTCTTCGGGTGTAAAGAGGCGGCCAGAAGTATCTTGCGGAGCCGCTAGTTCGTCTGCAGGCAGTTCTCCTGGCGCCGATTGGGGTGCATTCGGGTTGATTACGGGCTCCAAGACGCGCCCGAGCTCCTCAAAGTTTCGCACATCCTCCTCTTCATCCGCTTCATCTTCTTCCGTGGTTCCTTGATTCCTGTCAGAGACCGACATAGGAGCCGGAAAAACATTGTCGACATCCATAGGAGTTGCACGAGGATTATCGGCAGTGTTGCCAGCTGGATTGTCGAGTCCGAGTTCGGCAGGTGTATAACTTTCCGAAAAGTAGTCTGCGCCGACGCCCGTGTTCTCTGCTGATAGGTTCTCCGCAACTTGAGGATTTGGCGGTGCCATAAGACCGGGGAACAGGCTTTCTTGAAGAGCCTGGTATGCGGTGTGAGCAGCTTTGCATTCCTCGCGCGCAGTCTGTCTCCAGTGGTTTGTACGCCCGCGCGGCGAGAAGTTTTTGCTGCATCCGTTGCAAACTACGGAAGCCTTGGCTGTGGGCAGCTGATACGCCATGAGGATACAGCGTGTGTTGGAGGTCGTGATGTGGAGGAGAGAAGGGTGCGTTATATCCAATTTCACTATGCGCGGAGGAAATCAGCCGCCTAAATTCACCAAGTCCGTCTAAAACTCACCAAGACCCCACCAGACGTGAGAGTGCTCACGCTCCGCAGAGCCCGCACTATTACGAAACCTACGGCCATGTCAGCAAACGGCGCAGGACTTATATTTGTACGCTCACCTCGCCGTGTCGACAGGCATCCTCGCTCTTCTTCCTCTTCCCCACTTTCCTTCTCCCCTCTTTTTCTTTTCCGTCCCCCCCGTCAACGGCATGAGTTACCAGTCACGCACATTGAGAACGTCGCAGCGCAACACTTCCTCGGCCTCTGGGACCGCCAGCGCGGCACTCTCGCCAGCGCAGAAGGCTGCTGCTACTCGTGCTCGCACCAAGGCGTCGAAGGCTGCCGCTGCAGCGCAATTACAGCGAGAGCAAGCTCCTGTGGATGGTACGTCAATAGCTTTTCCCATCGAATCACAGACCACTTACCATTTTTTTTCCGCTGGCTCCGTGGGCCGTGGCCGAAATAGATGTTGCATCCGAGCCTGTTACTGCCGGTATGTTGTATTGCTGTCTTTGTTGGTGTCTTCCGACGCTCACACTTCCCTCCTTTAGCTGCGGGCAAGAAACGAAAGGGGGGGAAAGGTGTTCAGGCCAATGGCCCAGCGGCGAAGAAGTCAAAAACTCGGAAGTGTGAGTACGTTCGCGTTCAATCGCGTGTGTTCCCACGGGCTGACATTGTCGTTCCACTTTCTTTAGCGCGCGCTCCTCAGCTTGTTCTTCAAGAGGACGAGCTTCCACCGGTTGCACTCAAGCTCTACGTGGACGGGACGAAAGGCAAGGCAAAGGCGGTTACCTCGGGTCACACAGGTGTTGCCATGATTGAGGTACATAACTTTCACTTTGTATCAGGTTCCGAGTTGCTGATTGACGGATTTGTTTGTAGGACGAAAACGACGATGACGACGATAACGGCCTCTCGCCGCTCTCCGAAGACGATTTTGACGCGATCGAAGATGACGACGGGGACGAGTTGGCGAAGACGAACCCGACGCAGTTCCAGCGTCAGGTGAACCTCGAGGTATGTGTTGTCCTTAACCTCCTCAAGTGCAGCATGCTAACGGATACTATAGCGTCCTACATGGCTCTCCAGTGCAAATTCGGCTGCGTCTTCAAGCCCATCTTTCGTTCCCATTGATCCTTGCCTGAGTCGCCTCGATGCCCCTCAAGCCGTTGCGGGACCGTCGACTTCTAACACAGCTCCTTCTCCTCCGTCCGCCGTCCCTCCTGTTGCCCCGGTCTCGGCTCCTCTTCCTCCACCCATTCCTGTTTCTGTCCCCGCCGCCGTTCCATCCGCTGCCGCTGCCACCACCGCTGCCGCTGCCCCATCCGCTGCCACTACCGCTGCTTCTGCCACCGCTGCCGCCGCTCCATCCGCTGCCGCCGCCGCTGCCGCCGCTCCACCCGCTGCCGCTGCCGCTGCCGCCGCCGCCGCCACGGCTCCTCCTCCTGCCACGGCTCCTTCCACGGCTCTTCCTGTCACAGCTGTTGATGCTGCCCTCGGAGAGCAGGTCCAAGTTAACGAAGATACCACTGGAGGTAATGTCCGCCAGAGATACCTTTGGCGAATTTTAGGTCTCATAGGCGACCGATTTGTCTCTGATGCTGAAGGTCCTCTAGCGGCCGGCGTGATCAACCTTCCACCAGCAACGGTCGGAGGCGAGTTTCCGGAGAATACAAACTTGGTGCTGGGAGGCCCACATCAGCGGATGTCACTTCGAGTGCAATCGCACATCGTTCAACTTGGAATCCGCGGCGCTTTCGTTCAGATTATATACGAGATCCTTCTAGTCCACGGGTTTCCCGATGCGACGCTCAGTGAGACATTCTCGCGCAATGCACTGATCCGAGCGGCGTCTCTCCGCGATGTCTGTATCGACATGCACCGCCGTTTGCTCCAGGAACCCGGGTACATCAACCGTCTCATTCCCTTGGTAAGTCAGTTTGGATTTTTCCTGGCAGCACGGTTCTCAGACCATTTTGTACTAGCCCATCGCTCGCATTGGTATCTTTCGCTTGAAGTTCAAGGAATCCAGCGACAATCACATCGTCGGAATGTACAACCTGCTTCCTGAAGGGGAGCAGAGTCAAGCGGCAGTAGCTTTCGCTGTCCGGGATTATAACTACATATTCCGTCGCAACTCTCCGGTGTGTTTTCACTGGTCATGTCTCTGTGGGTTTCTACTGACTTATAGTATCATACTGTAGGATGGGTTGACTGGGGCTGTGCGCCGTGGTCAACCTTACCGTCACCCAATCGGGATCACAATTCTTCACCAGACCATTTTCGCAAAGGGAATTCCGGACGGCTTCCGCGATAGGCTCCCGTTTACAATTGACTCGGTAACTAACGAGCGTCGCATCGAGCTCCCGAAGGCAATGGTTGCACTGGCATTTACAGCGGTGAGTGACTCATTTTGATCTCAATATGATAAACCTTTGCTTATCCTTGTGTAGGTTTACGCATCTCTGCACGAGCGTCGATCCGGGCATCATGTCAAGTCCGATTTCTCGGCGGGGACATACCTGGATGTGTACGGTGGCCATATTGCCACTTTGAACGAGATGGAGAACACTTGCCCCCCGTTCTACCACAGCTTCATGTCCGGTTTGTACACGGCGGCTTTGTAAGTTGTTTCCCTAGCTTTTCAATCCATTCCACTCATTTATCTGTCTAGAACAGGCCCTTTGTCGGTGCTGCCCGCCCCCGGTGTTCCTGCTGCATTGATTGACTATAATGATGAGTAGATGTGTGTCCCCCTCCCGCTACGCTTACGTTCACTTCCGCTTTAGTCGATTCTCGTAATATGTGTTCGTGTACAATGGTTCTCGCTCCTGCTCTATTTCCCCTCGCATCCGTAGCTTCATCCCCCCCCTCCGCTCATTCATTAACGCTTAGTTTACAATCCGTGCCTCGTGCTAATGTATGAAAAATGGATACCCGGTTTCTCTAATGGTGTCTGAGCAAGCCCCAAAAGCCGTGACAAAGGCAGGACAACGGTATCTAAAAGTGAACCAAACCTATGTTGTGAAAATGCTTGGATGCTGTTGAGATCAGTTTGAGACCACTGTTGGTGTGCGGCTGGACCGAGATTGTACCGTCTTGAGAAACCATTAGCCGCTAAATTAGATCTAGTAGTAAGAGGACCTTCCTAAACACGTCAAATCCTCTAACTCGCCGTTTAGGTCCAATATCCTCCAAAAAGATCCAATTCGCACGAGAGGTTTTTACAGATGCTGTATGCTGATCATTAGACCAGCGAAGGGGGATGAAAAGAAATGAAGGGGGTCGCCCAAGGCCCTGACTGGCCGGTTTATCTTTGAACTCTTAGCGTTCACGGGGTCATGCCCGCCTGAACGTCAGGTTTATTGTTCCAATTCTTTACGGTGCTTTGAAGAGGGCTAAGTAAGTAACCTAGTATCCGTATAATTCAGGACTCATCACATACAATAGGGTTCCTTTGGGCAATAGCCGCTGGGTGTGTATCCCGAACGAAGCCTCACTCGGACGACGAGCTTCAGATTACGCCTTGTGGAACAACTGGCAGGTCCTTCTTCTCGTTGTGAATCAGTGGTGGCACGGAACCTGGGAGCAGACCTGATCCCGAAGTCGCTATATGTTGATATGCACGCACCCTCCCAACGAAAGAAGATCATCTCCTCGACGGAGACCCTGCATCGAGGCGGACGCGTTTGAGCTGGCTGATAGAACAAGGAAATCACGCCGTTGTCCCGTTCTTGATGATGGAATAAGTAGGGGGGACAAATCGACGGCACGGGTTCGAGACACACGCGTCCCTGACAACATGACTAGAATTCACAGGTTAAATCGCAAGCTATTCGGGAAAGGCGACAGCCTACCGGTACCAGCCAGCTGTGAAGGGTGCCGGGGGCGAAAGTCTGACCGTCCCCTCCACCGTCCCAGGTTGATCCCAGGACCCGCCGCAGTCCAAGGACCAGTGATAAAGGCGACGTAAAAGAAGACAGAACCCACGTTCTTCCCACTCGATCGCCACGATGAGGCATCGAGACGCCGTAAGCAAAACGCGCCGAGGGTGGGCGCAAGACGAGGGTCGATTGAATGCCACTGTGCTCGCGGAGCTGAATCGCTGGTAGGACGATAAACATAGCAGGCGAGCGCGATAGAATCCTGGCTCGTTTAGGTTAGTTATCGCCTTGCTTACTTTGACACATCCCTCCGCGGACACTTGTTCCCTACTGAAAAGGCCTAGGATCACGATGGCGTCCGGAAAGGGATGCCGGCGTTGTTGGCGCCGCTTATGTAACGAACAAAGTCGCCGGCAACTCGGTTCGCTCGTGTACCCGGGTGTCGTCTACCTCGTGACCTTATACGTCCCTTCCCCCACACTGGACTCCACGCCGGACGCCTGCGGATCTCACGACTCCCTCGCCAATCTCCGAGGAAAGCGGTCTTCCTCTTCCCAAATATGCCATATCTTTAACAATCCATCAGCGATGCAAAGACACGCCCCCTTCGGGGCAGTATCCCCTATCGCAGGGCTGCCTGCTACTAGCACTTAGTGCGCAATCACTTTGTCTCACCCCCACACTGGTCGCGTCACAAGATGAATAGGAATCTGAAAGATGAGAAGCTCACTCTCCACGGGCGGGGACAAGCTCCCGGAAAACTTCCGTCGTTCCGTGCGGTCTTCGAAAGTGATGCTAGAATAAGGGGGGCATCGATGGATGAGATCAACGTCTCCTCTCCATCGAGCCAAAGCACCAGGAGAGATAGGTCAGTATTGTCGTAGCGCGAACACAAAAGATAAGTGCAAATGAGCGAATTCTGATCGACCTTCCTCAGGATGAAGAACGAGGGTACTTATGTCCTGTTCAACTTTACGCATGATTTCATTCGACGACGGTCAGGTAAGGTTTAACGCGGACGATCCGGAACCCGCCTATGAGGCCGATGGGAATCTACCGTATCATTTCGCGGGATTGCGATGACACAGACGCGTACTAATCGTGCGAGATTGATGAATGGACGGTGCACATGGGCGCCGAGTTCCAAGGAAAACCCAGAAAGAAGTCGACGAAGCTGGTGCCCGAAACACCGACGTCTCCGAGCGGACGTTTGGAGTGCGCACGCCCTAGACAAGCCCCAGGACGACCATCCGCGTGCCCACTGCCTCTTGATGATGACGCGATCGCGATCGCTGCGCGTGTGCCAACCCGGGCCTCCGGCATATCTGCTTCAAAAATGGAAAGAGATGGCTGGAAGTGGCGCGCTGGGCTCCCAGACGAAGGATGGGCCCTCGGCGGTCGGAATGGGCCATAACGGGACGGTGGCGAAACAAAAAAGGCCTTGACGCACAGTCGAAATAGGAATCATGAGCTTCGAGTGGCGGAGGCATCATCGACCTTCTGGATGACAGGGACCGCGAGAACGGGAAGCTAGGTGCCGTTGAGAAGAACAAGCGAGCCGCGATCCCGATTCAGCTCGTCTTTTGTTTGTATTTTTGTGCAGGCGCGGCTCCTGGTAACCAGAGCAAGGTGATCCTAGGTGATCCTGAAGGTCGAAACAGGGCGTAGAATCAGTACTCTGAACGACGAATCTCCAGATTATATAGCAGGGAGAGAGGGGAAGAGTTGTACGGTCCGTGAGAGGTCGTCGGAAACAAAGCGGTGAACGCCAGCGCATGTCTTGCCAGCCTCGTGCTAGTATGGTTGAATTGAATACGAATATATTCGCTTTTGGAACGGTGGCACCAAGGAAGTAGGTAGGTGGGACGAGGAAGGAATGCGGTGGGTGCATGATGATGTCTGCGGACACTGGTGAGGGCAAGCCAAAATGACAGAAGCAGTGGCCGACGACCAGGCAGAGGTGCCGTGCCCGACGCGTTGGCGTGCCACGATGGCGATCACGCCCGATCGCCGTCTCCCGATACGGGCTTGAGTCATCACTCCTCCCTGTCCTCCACTGCAGTGTCGACGCCGAACTCGCATCCGCCGTCCTCCACGTCGACTTGGACGACCACGACAATTCGAGGGCTCAGTACGCCGGAATGCACGGCCGCTAGGCTTCCTCTGAGGTCGCAGCGCAGCCCGTTATCGATCCTATGACGCTGCATCCGACGCCGTCCGGCGGAAACCACGAGGGTGCAGGGAACAAAGCAAGCAAAGGGGCCCGGCGCCCACTTGCTGTATTTGTGGGGTACCGTGGAGGGCGTTCGTATGCGAATCGGGGGAAGCGTGTACTGCGCCCCGAATGGCCAGCCTCTCACTTTCTCCTTTCCACGTGTTCCGCACGTTGGGGGGGGGGGGGGGGGGGGGTGCAAGGCGTAATGGATCGGACCGTGGGGGAAGGCTGAGGTAGGAAGTCCGGGAACAGATGGGCGTCTGCAGGTGGTTGGCGGTCTGATGTGGGTGAGTTCATGGTACCTTTCTTCATTATTGTCGAGGCAGCCTAAGGCAGCGAGTGGCGGGCCCTGGTCCACGTATACAGGGCCTTCTGCCTGTGCCGAGGGCACTTGTTTTTGTATCGGGGCGGGGTGCATAACGACGGGGCACAATTAGTCTGAGCTGTAGGAGTGCGCGGGTCAGACTTCGATGATGTCGAACCCCTTTCTTTTCCCTCTTTATTCTGTATTCTGTATATGTTCGGGCGGAGGTCGGGACGGACCTGGGGGTGAACGGATCGGGGCCTTTCTCATGTTCCCTGTTCGCGCTCTGGCGCCTGAGCGAGCTGCCATGTTCTGATCCACGTGTTCTCCCACCTTTTGCAGTATGGAGCTTGCGCCTTGTTGGCGGCGGAGACGCGCGATCTGTGCCATGTTCGTGGATGGGCCGACCCAGCCGGTAATCACCGAGATCGCGGCGAGGAGAAGAAGGTCTGAAGAGTTGGTGTAAAAACTCGGCTGTCTGAGTCCCGGGGTCTCCTTGTCGTTTTCCCCCACTTGGCGGCAGTGCACCCGCCAGTATTTACATTGCCCCTCCCTTCCTCAATCGCCCTTTGATCCTTTCCCCCTCCTCTCATCTCATCTCTCCGCTCCGAGCCACCCCCTCGTCCGATCTTCCACAATGACCACCGGCGACTTCATCCACTTCGCCGTGCAGCACCTCCACCGACTCTCCAACCCCGAGCCGTCGCCCCATCCCCCGTCCTATGCCACCACCGTCTTCGGACGCGTCGGTCAACACCTCACCGCATTTCCCTTTCAGTCTCACGCCCCCAGCCACATTTACCAGCTTTTCGCATCCACCAGATGCTGCTTCGTCGCCGAGGTGAGGGGCGCCCCCGTGCAGCGCGTCCTCGCAGACGATCGGTGCGTTCATTCATTACGGCACGTGACACGTGACTCATCTACGCCCTCTCGTCGGTATCGACGCTGTAGAGCACTGCAGCCATGGCTGAACATCGCCCCCGTCACCGACGTCGTTAACACCGTGAAGGACGCGGTTATCCAGAACGAAAGGGCGACTCACGGTTGGGCTTTCATCGTGAGCGGCATCTGTTGTTCTCGCCGTCGTGCCTTAAACCAATCGGCCCATCTTTCTCCCCCCAGCGCGAAACCTGCACCCTGCTAAGCTGGGCATCCACCTGCGACGAGATGGCGGACACTCTCAAGTCTGTGTTCGAGTGCATGTCCACCACCCCGTCTCCTCCCGTTCTCCCCACCCTCGGAGAACTCTCCTTCCTACCCACTTTCACGCCGAGTACTACACCCGAATCCCTCCTCCCTTCCCCCACCGAACTGCCCATCATCAACGAAAAAAACATCCACGCCGTCGCCCGCAAGACGCGTCACCTTCCCGCTATGGTTGCCTCGCCCTTTACCGAGATGATCGTGAGTGACGTTTCGTCCGATTTTAGACGACGAGAAGCTCATCTAACGGGACGCCCACAGAGCGACTTCCAAGACATGTGGTCTGATCCTACAGATCCCAGCGTCTTCTCCCCGGACTTGCCTCGGCTTACCATTAGCCTCGCGGAGATCTCTCCCCCCGCCTTTCGTCTTTGACATCGAGGCCGACGCCGTCGACGACGTCGACGACGTAGCCATGTATGAGGGCGAAGATGTCACGCCATACTACCCTGCGTCGATCCCTTCATCACCGGAGTTGTCTTTCTCCTGCAGCGACTCGGACGAGAGCATACCCTCCACCCCCGATTCTGCTATCTTGGCCCTTCCCGTAGCCAAGCAATATCGTCGCGGTCTCCCGAGCAAGCCTTCTCAACCCACAGGCAAGAAGAGCGAAAAGCGTACTCGCGCTCGTGAAGACGACGATAACGACGACGATTACCTCCCGAAGCGTTCTATCATTCACAAGCGCACGCGTCGCTCGTCCTCCTCTTCCCCGCCTTCCGCTCCTCTTCTCCCTCTAGCCACTCTTCCCGATGTCACTCCCGCAGTGGCGCTTTCTCCTCGCCCCGACCGCCTTACTGCCCCCCTCCCCCGCCGCGCTCGTCAATGCGCCACGGCTTGTGGTGGCAGTCCTCCCCCGCCTGATCTCGTCAAGACGACTCGCGGCGCCGGCCGCAAGGCGAAGGCCAAAGGCAAAGGCAAGGCCAAAAGCAAGGGCAAACGTCCTTTTTCTTGTCCTGATTGCAATGAGGACTTCACGCGCGTCAAGGATGCTGTTCGTCATTGGACGTTCACTTGCAAGAGAAATCTGGGTCGGCTCTGCGCCATCTGTCCTGGCTGCAAGAAGAACCTCTCCCGACCCGACGCTGCGAGGCGCCATCAAAACGCCAGCCAATGCCAGGGTACTGGGGAGATCGCCGTGCTTTTGGAGCAAATAAAGGGCGTCATGTCGGTCACAGAGGAGTCGATCCGCGCCGTGGCTGCGAAAGTTGGTGCCGTACATGACGGGAAGGACGCGGAGGACGCGGAAAGCATCAAAGGCGACGGTGAAGAAGATTAAACGGAGCGATATCTCCCTTTTTACACAACCGTTTCTTTTCTGGGTCCTCAGACTCGTTATGGAGTGCCCCGCGAGCCCTTTGACTTGAAGGGACTCGGAGGGCGGACTATCGCCTTCAATCTCGTTCATCCTACCTTTACATTTCTATCCATCCTGATTATACTCACCGTACTTGTTTTTTTGTTCAGTTGTTGTATTTTTTAGCTTGTTTGTTTTTCCCTTGCTTTGTGTCTTCTCTCTGTCGTCTCCTGCTCTCGTGTGTTTCGGTCCCGCTCTGCTTACTTCCTATCTCTGCCCTGTACTTCGCTTGGTCTCGCTCATCTCCACCGGTTTCTGTAAATTCTCGAATACCCCACTCATCGCTATGCCCCATTCTGCTCATCTCATCCACATACCTGCACTCCGCTATCGATCTCATCACTTGCTGTACACCAACGAGCCTATTCGCACATCGCATTCCTTGGTCTCATCCGCATTTAGTTCGTCACAAATATCCACTGGTACCGCCACCGTGCATCGGCATTCCTGTTGTTATCTTACCATCATCTCTTTTCTGCTGCTCCAAACGGGTCTGAATCGCGCTTCCCATCGTTACCGCTTTTCCACCGTTAATCACATCCCACCTGTTCTCTCCTTTTTCTGGCGGGTTCCCGCCCTGGGTCTGACCGTATCGAGGTGCGTGCGGGGGGCGCGGGCTGCGGGCATGTGCACACGTTGAAGTAGGAAGAACGTCTCGGAATTGGGACGGAAAGAAAGGGCCAGGATCAGATTCGGATCGTCAAGAAGAACTTACACGCACTGTTCACACCGTCGGCCTCAGTTCTCAGAAGGCAGGCAGGCAGGCCGTCGACATACATATGCAGCGTCAGCCTTCGGGGCCCTTGGGGTGCGGACGGAACAAACAAAACGAGGCGGACACGTCGGCGGGACAGGGAACTTCAGGCGACATTGCGTGCGTGCACGAGGCCTTTGTTGACCCAGAAGGCTTCGAAAGTCCTACAGTCCAAATAATGCCCAAGCGCCCGAGGAGACATGCACGCCATCACAACAACGTGCCAAACGTGCACCGCGTCCGCCCATGCACCACTGAGCGCTGAGCACTCAGTTTATGGCAACGCCTCTCCCACCCGAGTCACGCCTCGCCTGAGATCCTAGGATCCCGAGAGAGCGATCTTCCTTATCGTATTTCTTTTTGCGGACGTCAGCTAACGGCTCCCCGACGTGGGACAAAGCAACCCATGAAACTTACTCCGCCACTCCCAGTTCGTGTTTTCACACATAGCCTGCATATATCATAGGGTAAGTACATCGCGCTTTGCGCATACGGGCTGTCCTTGGGCGTAAGTCCTATAGATATCGATAGCGCATCTCATCTCATCGCCTTACCCCCACCCCCACCCCCACCTCCGACCATCCGCCCGTACCTGCCCAAGCCAACGACCGAACAAGAAGGATTTCCCAATCGGGCTCGCCCCTCCCAACGGCTCGAACTCCATCTCGATCCTCGGCGCCGTTGGGACAGAGATGGGAACGGCGGGGTGGGCCAATCGGCCGGGAGTTATGACGCCTCGCTGGCAGGGGTCTTGACCCGGTATCGTACTACCCATGGGTGCTTGCGCACGTCCGAAAGCGCGATACGCTTCTGTGGGTCGTATTGCAGGAGCTGCGGAGGGGTAAACCGTAGGTCGTGAGGCGAGGGGTAGGGAAGACGAGCGAGTCGGACGTACCCTTGTGATTAAGTCGCGTGCGTCCGCCGACACGGTGGGAGGTATCTTAAGGTCAACGCTTGCGATACGTCTGTAAGTCGCTGCATACGACACGATGAATTCAGGTTCCCACTACACGCGCACCACGAGGACGGGAGAGCAACGAACCGTTGTGTCCACGAAGATCCTCGAACGGCGGAGAACCGACGAGGAACTCGTAGGTGAGCACGCCTAACGCCCAGTGGTCCACCTTCTCGTTGTGTTCGCGACCCTCGACCATCTCCGGGGGGAGGTAATCCAACGTCCCGCACAGCGTCGCGCGTCGGTTGCTTGGCGCGTGCACGCTCCAGCCGAAGTCGCCAATCTTGAGCTTCGCCGTTGATGCCGAGAAGGAGGTTCTCCGGCTTAATATCGCGGTGGATGACGTGCTTGCCGTGGAGGTAGGACAGCGCGTCGGCCATCTGGTCGATGTACTGCGCGCTCCGCCGTTCCGAGAAGTGACCGTACTTGGTGAGCTGCTTGTAGAGCTCGCCCTTGCCGGCGAATTCGAGCATGAGGAAGATGCGCTTCTCGTCGTGGAAGAAGCCGTAGAGGCGGAGGACGTGAGGGTGTCGCAGGTTCTGTTGAATTTCGATCTCCCGCCGGATTTGCTTCTCCACGCGCGACTGCACGATCTCGGATTTGTAAAGGCATTTGAGGGCGAGGATGTATTGGGGCTCCGTCTTGGTGCGGACCATGTAAACGCGACCGAACTTTCCCTTTCCGAGCGGACGGCCGATGTCGAAGTCGAAAAGATGCCACTCGCGCGTGGGCCGTGTGCTGTCGAGGATGATGAGTGTCCTGAAGAGCGGAGGCGATGAGCACAAAGTGAACTTACCGTAATACACTTGAATCTAGCGCCAGCTGTTCCGCTGCCTCTCCATGAACCGCCTCGCCCCGCTTCTCGTTCTCCAGCTCAAACCCACCGTCATAGTGTCCGATGTCAAGATCTGACTGAGCCGCGGCTTTGGACGTAGGTTTTGACCCGCTGGCAAGTTTAGAAAGGGAAGAGGTCGATGTTCGCCGCCTTGGTGGACTGTGTTTTCAACGAGGACGTAGACTTGGACTCGGGGAAGGGATGTGGTGCGGCGAACTTGCTTAGAAGCTTGGACACGTTGGATTGACTGGACGACTTTTGATGTGTCGGCTTGGAGGATTTTGATGTGCCGGTGTTCTGCTTTGAGGATATCTCCAAAGCAGCTATTTGGCGGGTGACAGGCTCCAACAGAGGTCATGGCGGGAACGGAGAAGAGGAGGGGGACTTAGGTAGCGCGGGAGTGAGGGCGTGGTGCAGAGACAACCTGAGGAGGTGCGATCACCTGACCTACGCGTAGTGGTTGAACTTTATCACATGATGTGAACGCCCTTCCCTTTCGGCTGAATAGTTTTTTCTGCGACCCGGAGATCTCAACGTGCCATGGTCCATCGGCGAACACGAGAGCCTTTTCTTCTCTCGCTTCCCCAACCAGCCCGCTTCAGCAAGGCATTTTACGACGCCCCCAAGATCGCCACGAAGATCGGCGCAGGGACATTAGAAAACTTTCCTCGTTTACCCTTCCGAATCCGGAGTCCGATGCTGGCTCCCTTTGAACAATGGCCACTATGCGACGTTCGCTTTGGTTCACCAAATTCGGCATCACAATGCTGGTCTGAGCTCCACAGCTTCAGGATATAATCGTCGCCCTCCACCGGAGAAACCCCGTTCGCTCCTTGCACTCAAACATCACGTCGGAGGCCCTTCGACCGACTCGACGGCCCTTCGCCGTTCACGACTCGGATGTCCTCAAACAGTAGCTGCTCATCCGGCCTGGACACCTCCGCGAGGCCCTCTTTCAAGGAAGCTTGCAAATATCTCGCCCGGTACGATCCCAATGCCGTATCCCCACCGGTTTTGGAAAGCGTGTGTCTTGTCATTCTTGAAGATGCCTGCATTATCCTGATTTACTCGTGCCTATCCAGGTGTCTCGCATCTCTGCCCCACCCCGAGTCACCGACTACCTCATCTACAACGAAGTTGGTGAAGGTCCGTATGCCAAAGTCTACAGCGTACGACACAAGACATGCGGTCTCGACCTGGCGATGAAGGTCGTATCCAAGGAGCTCCTCGAAGGCCAATCCACACAGCCTGGAGCCGTTTCGAGGTTATTCGAAGTTGTCGAAGAAGCTCGTCTGCTCCGCGTCACACAATCGCCGTTCGCTCTGGGTCTCAAAGCTGCGTTTCATGACGATGCCAACTTCTACATTGTTACGGTACGTGTAGGCTCGCGTTCTGGAACATGTCTGCATCCTGTTCTCACAAGCGCTCCAGAAGCTTTGCAGGACTACCTTGTACGACGCCTTGAAGATATCTGCCGGAAGTCTTTCCGAGTATACCATGAAACTATACATCGCTGAACTGGTGCGTTCGCTGTACGTCCGCCTACCACCCCGTCCTAACTTCCTTCATCCGTAGACATGTGGTATATCCCATCTTCACCAGCAAGGCATCATACACCGCGACATAAAGCTCGAAAATACTCTAATTGCGAACGACGGGCACATAGTGATCGCCGACATGGGAATGGCGGTCCAAGTTGAGACAGAGTCCGCGAACTCTCCAGCTCTTCGACGCGTTTTCGGCACACCTGGCTATGTCGCGTACGAGGTTGTGGCATGCGAACCATATACCTACTCCGTTGACTGGTTCTCACTCGGGGTTATCATCCATCTGCTTTACACGGGGGAGGTGCGTTCTTCTGAATGTTGTGCTTTGGAAGCGCTCACACTGTGGTATCCAGCACCTTTGGTTCTCCGAAAAGTACGATAAACTATTCGAGGAGATGACGGCAAACCCATTCAAAGTACCCCCTGGGTTTGAGGCATATCACCCTTGGGAAACACTGATCGCGGGCGTACGCCTTTCCTCCCTCTCTGACTATCTTCAAGGCTGATATATGCGCCTATTTAGCTTGTCGACTATGACCAAGACGCGCGGTTCGATGGAAATGACATCGTCAAGCACGCGCTCTTCCGTGGATGGTGGGTCCTTTCCCTCAACACCTTGGTTGGTAAGCCTGACCAGCGCTCACAGGGACTGGCCCCGGTCAAACAATCGGCTTATGAAGGGTGAGTGTCGTTCAAACAATAAAGGAGTCTATCTCTGATTACCCTTTAGCACCGGCTGTAAGGGTGGATGGCGAGATGATAACGAACGACGACCCATGGGAAGCACGGTGGGCATTCAAAGTTGGCACACCCTACCCTCCGACAAACGACCCCTTTCCGGAATACACATGGGTCGCATCTCCCACCTCGGGTATCGAAGACTCGCGCCACTCCTTCGAGGACGACGTCGGCTCTAACGACGAAGGCCCTGTCACGGACATCAGGATCGATTCTCATTCCCCAGAAGGCAACGGCGCATTCAAGTACGCTTCAGTCTACGACTCGAAGCCAGTAGTCGTTAGGTCCCACCTCGATGTTTCTCTGCTCGGACACATCCACATCGTCGCGTCCGAAGCCTCCATCCAGGTGGCCGAAGATCTTCTGCTTGGATACATCTCCCCAGACCCGCCTTCCACCCCAACATCTGAGCGCTCCTCGTTTACATCCTCCTCATCCGCGTCCTCTGTGACGTCTGAAGACCAATACGTTGACGCGAAGGATATGCCTCTTGACATCGTGGAGGTCTTCTCTTCTGTCCATGGACGCTTGCTCAACACTGGGATCAACGCTTTGGTTCCGAGAACACGGACCAATTCTTACTCCCACATCCCTGCCCCAACGGCACCTTCAACGCCCACGCCTTCTGCAGGCTCACAATCAGGACAAGTATCTGTCGCCATAGCCTGGTCCAAACTCACCCTCCTCAAGAAAGCGATGCGCTCTTGGAAGACGAAGTTCGCTTACAAGCATGCGAGCCTCGCAGGCACGGTCCCCTACCACAGCATCGTACTGGGCTACCGTATATTCGTGTCTCTCCGTGGTTGCATTCCCATGGTGGCCCTCCCTCTTTGCTTTGCACTTGGATATTACGCGTTGGTTGTACGATAGACTTCCTTCGTGATTCGATTGACCTCGGAAACGCTCTTCACGGACATTTTGTATTGCTACTCAAGTACCGTGCTTTAAAGTACACGTTGTATATCGGGTCCTGATGCTACCTATGCCAGGACCGGACACTGTGATTATGGCGCGTTGCTCATTGAATATACCCTCGGACTTGGTTCGCGGAACGCCTAGGCGTTGGCGCGGATATGACGCCCGGAGCTATGTTTCTGGACTTTGGCTGCCTCCCTCGGTGACCGCCACGCAAGGAATCATTAATCATCGGTCGAGATGTATGCAGTTGCGTCACTCTTATGATTAGGCTCGAAGTAGGTGTCGTGTGTATAGACTCGCTAACTGCAGGACAATGTGGATTTATTATTTATGTGGCAAAGACCGTGTGTCATGTCCAAAGTAAGTACAATCCTCTTTTCCTCCGATTGGCATCAAGCGTCCGCAGGCCCCCTTCTCGACGTCATTCGGGTCTATGTTCCACAGGCGCTCTATGGTAGGAGCCTTTCGAACGTAGTAATCCGTCTATATAGTAGCCTAAAGTACTACCTGAGTAGGCCGGTGAGAGAATGAAGAGCCTCACGTGATTCTGTTGCATACATCGCTCGTTGCCGGATCTCTGCGGCGTTTTCTCATTTTCCATCTCCTCCGTCTGCACAGGTCTGCACACGCCGTTGTTTCTGCCACTTTCGTCCACCGGGAGACGCTTGCTACTCTTCTTCCCCACAACCTTGCCTGGGTTCCGAAGTTTTTTTCCCTGCTCACAATGACTCTACCTCACACCCCGCCTCTCGCTTTCAGGTGCCTTTCACCCATTCCCGATCGCTCATTGTTCTCTGTCTCCTCATCCCTTTGCAATGAGGGCGACACCTTCGAGATATGGTTCAACGACGCGTACAGTGACGCCATCACCCGAAACGAGAAGGCCGCTCAGAGCGAGGACGATGACACCCGTAGCGAGAACGACGATGTCCGAAGCGAGGACGATGCTCCAAGCGGAGATGACGGTACCGCAAGCGACGAAGGGGACGTTCGAATTGAGGACAAGGACGCAGAGCGCGAGAAAGTTGGTGGACAATATGGTTTCATCATCAGAGATAGGTTGACGTCTTAAACAGGCCTTCAACGAGATGTGGGCACCGCGCAAACCCATGGCCGAGCTCCCAGAAGAATTACACTTTCTGAGGAGAACCCGACACCGATATTGCTTCACTTCGGCGTTCCTGTCTCCTTCGACACTTTGATCAAGTACGCCGTTGAAGAGGGTGTCGCGACCAACCTTCGAGGCCGACCTAATGATGTTTCTTCGACTTCCGTGTGGGCGGCCTTTGATCGCCTATCGTACCTATGCCAATACAATCTTCTCCATGGAGGTCCCGTTCTACATGACGAGCAAATGCGATATGGTCGTGGCGCTCTACTCAAATCATACGATGAAGGACAAGAAGCTTATCCCTGAAGATGAGGAGGACGTGATTCTGTGCTTGAAGAACGAGCTGCACTTGGACCAGAGCACCAGTGCAATGTGGTATTTCGACCATACTGATCAATGGCTGCCTTCGTACAAGCGTGAGTCATCAGTAGCTTTTTTGTACCGTCTAGTTGACTCTTGAATAGAATGATAGCACCCCTCATGCGTGATGTAGGCGGTGCCCACCTTCGGTACTGAAGTCCTTTAACGAAGTACCGATGATCCAGTGGATCTGCCGGTGTTGCACCTGCACTTGCATCCATGTCTTCACAATGGTGAGTTGTCCGTCTCCGCTACATCCACCCCCCTTCCTCTATGTATGATGTGAACCATACCACACCTTCCGATGCGCAAAGCACTGAGGAAACCTGTGTACAAAATCTAAGAACAGCCAACTGACCTTCTCTCCCGCCTTTTTTCTTGCTCCGCCATTTCGTTTGTTGTCTCCAGTCATGCTGACACCTCTTTCAGGTCTAGTCTTTGGTCTACCGTTTTGACCGCTCTCATAGGTACGCCGCGTTCACTGTATATCCGTTTTTGCCGATTATTTCCATATACCCACCTATCCTACTGGTTATACGTACCTCTATACAAGCAATACAAGACTGTTATCCCCTAAATGCTCCAGGACCAGATCGAGTGCAACATCTACATGACGCCAAAGTGACATCCAGATGCTTCCGTGCGTTCACCTACACGAACAGCCTCGACCTCAGGCCTCAAGCCTCAAGGCCTCAGGCCCCTCAGGCCTCAGTTCCTCAGTCATGAGCCCCTCCTTCCCTTCGCCGAGACTTTCGGTTCCGTAGGTGCTCCGCGGTCAAATTTCCCCGACATTTCCCCGCTCACAGTGACCTTCCAGAGTCCAGACGCCGCGCGAGTCACACTCTCCTGATTGAATCCCAGAAGTGCAGATGAAAGCCTGTATGTGGCATACGTGAGGCGAGTCAGAGGTCTGATGGGGTAAATTATGGCGATATTCAGCGCCCCGCTGACGAGAGCTGACTGAGCCCAAAACTATAAAAGCCCCACGAACATATCGTCTATCTTCTCTTCCTCCCACAATCCTCACTATGGGCTCTCTTGTCAAGAATGCTGTTACTGACGACATCGAACTTAGGCCTCTTCCCACTGCCTCGACCAATGTCGACAAGGAGCAGGAAATCCGCGTTCGGGTGCCGGCAGCTGAAGATACCGAGGCCGTCGACTCATCGAATACGTCTGGAATGGCCACGCGTACAAAAGCGCAGAGGATAAAGATGCACTTGCACATCACGGCTCTCTGCTGGACCATGTTTCTCGTTGGATGGACCGACGGTACAACCGGTCCTCTCTTGCCTAGGATTCAAGACGTGTATGGGGTGCGTCACTTACGTCCCTGTCGTGAAGTATCTTTCTGGAGTTGACGCTGTCTAGGTCAACTTTATCATCGTATCCCTTATTTTCGTCTCCAACTGTGTCGGTACGCTCTAGCCTCTTATACTGATCGAAGTGACTCTGATGTTTAACAAAAGGGAATCATCGTCGGAGGGCTGTCCAATGTTTACCTCAATGGCAGGTTCGGATTCGGAAAGGTATCTCACCTTCTCGTCGTGTAAGAAACCGACTCTAATCACATAACAAGGTGACTGTTCTAGGTGCATGATTTTCAAGCTCGAGGGTAACTACAAGAAACCGACCGCGCTCTATCTATAGGATCTGTGTTCTGCATCGTCGGATACTCCATCCAAGCCGCTGCCCCCTCCTTCCCTGTCTTCGTCGTCTCTTTTGCTATATCAGGGTTTGGAATAGCCATGTTGGCAAGTTTCTTCGTTTTACCATGTTGACGTATCCTCACTGCTGGTGTTCAACGTTCAGGACGCTCACTGCAACGGATACATTGCGAGTCTGGAAAAGTCTTCGACACGCCTTGGGATCCTCCATTGTGTCTACGGTCAGCCGATACGACTGCTCGGGGTTTCGATGTTTTCACAGCTTTATACATCAAACAGGCGTAGGGGCATTTGCCGCTCCGTTGGTTTCGACTCAGTTTGCTCAACTGGAACGGTGGTCCTTCCAATACCTCATATCTTTGGGCCTCGCTGTCTCTGTTGTGGCGGTGTTGGTATCGGTATTCCGATTCAGAACACAAGACGGTAATTTATCTAGCTGCCTGTGTTCGCATCTGAGCTGATTCCCATGTATGTAGAATGCAGACTTTTGATCGGAGAAGTGAACACGGACGAGTCGGTTAGTCGGAGCCAAGGCAATGCATATACGCAAATATTCCGCGTCAAGACGGTACATCTCGTTGCCTTGTTCAGTCCTCGCATATGTTGGCGTAGAAGTGACGGTAGGAGGAAAGCTAATCATTCAACCACATGTGGTCTTTCGACTAACGCACGCTTTAGGCTGGATCGTGACCTATACAAAAGAAGTACGCGATGGTGGTCCTTCATCCGGATACCTTTCCTCTGGATTTTTTGGCGGTCAGTCCTTGGTTCTCCCGTGGAGCGTTTATATCTACTTACCAACTGATGCAGGACTCGCTCTGGGACGTGTCGCTTTGCTGTGGGTTTCGAAAAAGGTCAGCTTCGTAACACCTTCCGTTTTGGGTCCAGACTCACATGTCGAAGCTGGGAAACCGCCCCGCCGTCCTGACTTACATGCTCAGTCGCTATCGGGTACGCGTCGCCCATCGTACATTATATCACATTGTTAACTTATCTGCCTCCATGAACGCAGGCTAGGAGCTCATCGTTTGGTTCGTTCCCTCGCTCATTTCTGGTGGCGTCGCCATCGCCCTCATCGGGCTCATTCTCGGGCCCATCTACCCAATCGCTATCAACGAGACCGGCAAGATCCTCCCGCGTTGGCTCCTCACAGGCTCCATCAGCTGGATTGCGGCGTTTGGCACGGCAGGTTCAGCGGCAATTCCATTTATCGCGGGTGTTCTCGCACAGGAGAAGGGGATATGGAGTTTGCAACCCCTGTGAGTATCATCTATACCGTCGTTTTCAGCATAATGCTTCATACTCTCCCTTGCAGGCTCGTATCGATGATGGCCTGCGATGGTCATTATATGGCTTGTCATCCCTAAAGGCCACTCACGTTCAGATTGAAGGGCCAGGAGGTTGGTCCCCATGGATGGAGAGCGGCTGAGGCTGGAATCATTCGCAAGCATCCTTGAGGTCAAAAGTCGTGCAAGAGGGCGCAAATTGGGATGCAGAGCTTATTTAACAGCTTAACCCACTCTTCGATCGTTGTTTCTTCGCCTATCGTGCTCGTTGCCGGCGCTAATTACTGCATGGGTTCTAAGTGTCAGTGTGCGTAGGAATTGTTCCAGAGTTCTAATCTTCATTCATGTTCTGCGGCATTGGCCATACGTCTTCACCCTGTCTTAATTGCACAACCTCCCGCGAGGCTGTTCTCAGCGTGAACTTCCTTTGCTTTCCTTCACAATTCTTGTGAGAGTTCGCCTTCGTAGCGGATGCCGCACGATACCCACGCAGCCTTATCGAACGTGACTGCGCCCAAAGGTGAGTCTATTTGCTCCGGTATTAGCCCGCATGGCCGGACCTTTTACGCTAATAAAGCCACAGGTTTCACGGGTAGTTCAATGCGTCAAATGTGCGCCATGTATAAGGCCTCCTGATACCCTATCCCACCTCGACCCCCCAAGCGACCCTTACCATGAGCTCGGGTTTCATGGATGCTGCAACCACCAAGCGCGAAGATGTCACCCCACAGGACTCGATGGAGAAGAAACAAGATGTCAATTTTCAATCACAAGTCACCATCGAGGCTGGGCTCGTCGCCGCGCTTCCCACCCTTGAAGTGACGAATACTCGGACAAAAGCACAGACCTCGAAGCTGCATCTACATGTCGCAGCACTGTGTTGGACCATGGTGCTCATTGGTTGGACCGATGGTACCACTGGCCCGTTACTGCCGAGGATCCAAGACGTATACAATGTGAGCCGTGACATAATTATTTTCTCTCGTCATGTCTGAGAGATGGTCATCAGGTGAACTTCGTTGTTGTCGCGCTCATATTTGTTTCAAACTGCGTCGTAAGCGGTCCTCCTTTCATATTCCTCGGTACTTACCCTACCATGTCTATCATCAGGGAATCATCTTTGGAGGGATATCCAACGTCTATCTGAATGTACGACTTGGATTTGGAAAGGTTTGGATCCAACCTTTTCCCTCCGGGAGTGAGCTTCTTGACAAGAGAGCAAGGTCATAGTTTTAGGTATGTTCGTCTCCTGTCCCTACGATAAACCCGATACTGACGCACACTGGAAGGTTCTGTGGCCTATATCGGAGGATTTTGCATCCAATCCTGCGGCTCCACCTTTCCCTGTATTTGTGCTATCATTTGTTATGACTGGATGTGGTCGAGCCATGCTGGCAAGTACACGTCCTCCCGTAATGTAATATTATATTTATCGTTGGTTCAGGAAGCCCACTGCAATGGATATATCGCGAGCTTGGCAAAGTCATCAACGCGATTAGGTGTTCTACACTGCATGTACGGTGAGCTTCTAGTACACTCATTGCTCGTGTTACGCCATCACATCCTCATGCGCCTTGTAGGCGTGGGTGCATTTGTGGCCCCATTAGTCTCGACGCAGTTCGCACAACTCGGACATTGGTCGTTCCACTACCTCATATCCTTAGGTCTGGCGATCTCTGTCCTCGTAGCTCAGGTGTCGATCTTTCGCCTCCGACCTCAGAATGGTGCGTAGTGACTTCCTCGTCGAGATGGACAAAACCTTATGACATCCACGACATATGATAGAGTGTCGAGACGAGATCGGAGAAGTCAATACAGCCCAATCAGCGGGACAGAGCCAGACCAATGTTTACTCCCAAATATTCCGTGTCAAGACCGTGCATCTTATAGCATTTTTCATCCTCTCATACGTGGGCGTGGAGGTGACAGTAGGAGGCAAGTGGCCCTCGTAGACTGCGTGCTCGTCTCCACCAGCCCATAACTTGCACTCTAGGCTGGATCGTAACTTATACAATCGAGGTGCGCCATGGCGGCCCATCTTCCGGGTACATCTCATCCGGTTTCTATGGAGGTAAGCCTACTCTCGCCGCGCGCTTTAGCCTTACTGACATCCTGTAGGCCTCGCCTTGGGTCGTGTCGCCCTGCTTTGGGTGACGAAGAAGGTACCTCTACTTTCATACATCTCACACCTGAAACTGAACAGATAATCAGCTCGGAAATCGGCCTGCTGTTTTCACGTACATGTTCATTGCTATCGGGTACGCTAGACTATCTTCACCTTCATCTGCTAAACCGAACGAAACATCTACCGCAGCCTCGAATTCGTTGTCTGGTTCGGCCCTTCACTTATTTCGGGCGCTGTCGCCATTCTATTCATCGGGATTTTCCTTGGACCGATCTATCCTATTGCCATAAACGAAGCGGGGAGAGTTATTCCCCACAATATCCTCACCGGCTCCATTGGCTGGATCGGGGCTTTTGGAACAGCAGGTTCAGCCGTTGTTCCGTTCGTTGCCGGTGTTTTAGCACAGGAGAAAGGCATATGGACCTCCCAACCCCTGTTAGTACGAGCACCCCGATGCTTCCAAGACTCGCACTGACGGAGCCATCCGTCCCATAGACTTATATCCTTGATGTCGATTATGGTTTTGATGTGGTTCGTTATGCCGCGGCCGAGAGTCTCTGCCTAAACGCCAAGGGCCGGCGGTGTGAAGGCGTTACGCGGTTTGGAGTTTTGGAGAAATTTATCATGGGGCATTCGAGGCAGTTGTACATCACCATTGATGTACATAAGGAGAATGATGAAAACAATCGCGGAGAGGGAGCGAAGACAAAATTTGCAACTGGGTGCGAAACAGTGTTTGATACCGTCTGCCGAAGACCGTTGTCCTAGCTTTCGTGCCCATGCTGTGATCCAATAGATACGACGGACGCTGTCTAAGGTTCAGGCCGCTGGCCTTCGACCGCCTGTGCTCACGAACTGTATCCGAAATCGATCCAACGGGGCATTCCGAGGAATACGTTTTGGATCGTGAACGCTTCGGCTTCCTCTGCAGTCAAAATGTGCTCCAAGGAAATACGATCGCTGGGATCGCCCCCAGGACCTGTTTCAGTGCCCCCTAAGGATACTTGAATGGAAAGAAACGGGACCAACATACCGGTAGAATCAAACTCGGCGTAGAATGTGGTGTTCATGATTACTGGTCTGCGCAAGGAAACCGCTTCCATATAGGTAGATAATACGCGAGAACTAATGAACGAACCTGTCACTGCTAAACAGTAGTCCAACCTGCTGGTTCGATACTGTCGTCCATAAACGTGCGAAGGTACACGGTCGTAGCTAAATCGTTCCACGGGCGGCCTGGTATAGACTATCAGGATTCCCTCGGGCAGGTCTCAGGGGCGAGTACAGCGTACCGAGAAAGCACCTTCCATCTGTTACAGTGGTGGCGTTTGCGTCTGGAGACTGTTTCCAGTATCTTTGTCAGCAACCGTATGATCGAGGACGTGAGCCGGGATGAACGTACCCTGATGATTCTCGAATCTGAGATGTATGCTCCGTAGCGGTTTCCAGGTGCATCAGACTGGTTGGTACCCTTCCACGCTACGATGCCTCCGCCGCAAGCTCTGTTAGCGAGAGTAACATTTTGGAACCACCTAACGCATATGACCGAAAGTCAGCAATATTCTCAAAGCGACGGAAGGCCACTCACGCCGTCCCAAACCCAAAGAGATCTACTCATCGGATGCACTTGAGCAACTGTGTCAAAGTACAAAGAGGCGACACCTACAGTCCGTCTGGCCAAATATGATGCTGTCGACGACGTACGTGCTCGCATTGCGACCAGTGTACCATGTGTCCTGGTAGCTCGCAAATGTACAGCCATAGAACGATGCATTGGCATACGAAATATCTGTCACCAATGCTTGGGATATGGCGAAGTTTGCCTACAACATTTTCGTCATCATCCAATCCCCACCTTTGCATATGAAAACAAATTTACTGCACGATTTTGAAAGTCGATATTGTAGGCTTTGAAGTCGACGTTACCGAAGAGAGGCTGGAGAGGTGCCCCCGTCGGGCCAGCACCGATGAGTGATGCGTTGAACGATGGAGCGACGAGGAGCACGGCGGACTGTGCATCGTCCATCCCGGTCACGACGAAAATATTGTCCCATATTTGGACGAGATTCTTGGTTGACGCATTCGAAGATGGATCTAATGCTGTTGCGTCCAGTTGACCCTACAATCCAACGTACTGTTATCCATGATGAAGAAGCGAAAGAAAGCGCGGGCCCACACCAACAGAGTTAAGGCCCCTACCCGGGTGACGTTCACGGTTTCGTGGTACTCTCCTGCGCCGATAAGAATGATGGCACTGTCTTGCTCATTCCTGAAGTTCTGGTCATTCTTGGGTACCAGTCCAGATATAATCGAATCAACGGGACTCACAGAGAGGAAATTGCATCTTGCACTCTGGTGAAATCCGCATTGGCTTCGGACGCGGAAACGAAGATGGTTCCTTTGCGGGCACCCAGCCAACGGATTGTTCTTACTCGTTTCTTGAAGCTGGCAAGGTAACAAGGTAGAGGATAGTCCAGAGACCGAGAGAAGGCAACCGAGCAAAGCAGCTCCCGCAAACAAACAAGGAAGTCCCCACGCCATGTTTTTGGCGAACGTCCGTCCCTTCGTCGCGTATATATACGCGGAATCACGCGTCATGAGTATCCTGTCCCCGAGATCTATGTGTCGGTGGCGGGCCGGGGCGGAAAAGGACTTGTAAAGATACGCCTCGAGTTGGCAGAGCATCAGTCACAAGGCGTCGCTCTTGAAGCCCATGATCAAGGAGTCCAAGAAAAAGCCTTGTTCTTACACGGGTACCATAGTGGTTATGATCCGGAAAATGCTGGATTTCTTCAGAAATAAGTTGACGGCCGAGGTTTTTGCGAAAGGACGTCCGCTGTACCCACGCATCCCCCATTCAGATACGATTAACTCTCAGGAAAACAGACAAGGCAGAACACGAAAAAAAACATAGCTGAGATGCTAGAACACTCGCAGGAAAGGCGGAAACCTGAGAGTATGTGAATCGGAAATTGGACCTGATGCGGGACTTAAAAGCATTCAGCCATTCAAATTCGTTAGTAGCCACAGTACATCAATGAAATCATGAAAAGAGCATATGTCTTGGAGTGATAAGCTTGTATTCTCACTGCTGGCTCAAAGCGTCCTGCATTTGAGCCTTGACGGGGATATGCTTGGTTAAACAATCCAAGGGGTGACAGGAATGACAGCTCACGGAGAGAGTAGTTGACTCAATCGGGCACCCTACGCCGTTCCCGAGGAGGTTCTGAAGAGTGTCGATCGCGGTTTGCAGACGCGTGATAAGCGCTTCGGTGGTATTGTCGACTTCGAATTGGACTCCTATCGAGGGGTTGTTCACAATGTGACGTGCATCGACATTGACGATGACCGACTATCCAGAAAAAAGGTCAGCTACGAAGATATAGAGAGGCCAGGTCCACAGCCTTGGAAAACCAACCTGGACGAAAGGACTCCTATCAGGCGGACAAGAACAAGGCACTTGGACTGGCTGGCCACTGCTGTCGAGCACAGCGCCGTCACAATTGCCATTACCTAGCAAAGAAGGTAGTCTCCTTAGCACCACGAGACGGGTTCAAAGGCAAATTGGTTACCTTTTGGATTCAATCCAGCCATGAATCCGAGGTCAGGAGTAAGCATTGCGATAGTCTCGTTATCAGGCGGATTGCTTCCTCCTGTAGGAGTTGAAGGGGGTGCCGACACTGTAGGTACGCTTGAAGTCGCGCCGGTTGAACTACTCAAAGGGGAAGAAGCACTCGAAGACACAAAGGTGGTCGACGTCGGACTGAGGGTGGAGTCAGACGAACTTGGAGCGGGGGGTTCTCCCGCAAGGGCGATCTGTTGAGCCACGAAGGTTGTTGACGTGATTGGGCAGCCTACCCCGATGCCCCTCAAGTTTTGCAGAGTGACTGAGGCCGCTGTAAGCCGCTCTAACTGAGACGCGGTAGAGTTGTCTATGGGAAAAGAAACCTAAACCATATCAGCAACAATGGTCGATAAATCACAGTGCCTGCGACGCACCGCAACGACTGTGTTATTCACTGCATGCCCAGCGTTGACATTGGCGGTCAAGGCCTGAAATATATGAAACGCTGATCAGTCGTACTTCAATGATAACGTGCACTCTCACATACCGCGATGTAAACGTCTTGGGTAGGTGGGCAATCGCACGGGATTTGAACTGGAGTGCCATCCGCGGCGTTCACAGCGCCATCACAGGTCCCGGTACCTGGTCAAACATAGAATTAGATGTTAGAAACGACATTTGCGAAAATTGAGACCTGCCTGTTGGGTTGATTCCGGCTTCCCAGCCCAAAGGCGGAGCAAGAGCGGCCACCTGGGCCGTCATGAGTGGAGGATTGGGGGCGTCTCGAGCTGCATGACATGAGCGCCGTCAGCCACGATGGAAGACGAAATAGCAAGGAGACGAACGCACCTTCATATACGGTGACCCGAAAAGCTGGTGTCGGATTGGACCAGACAAAAGACGTGAAGCAAAGCGTCGAACAGAACAGTGCAAGATTCAGCATGACTGGGACAAATGATGAGCCTTGGGGACACGGAGACCGACGAGCGTCGAGAAGAGGGACAGACGTACAATTTATACGAGGATCGCAATCATTTGTTAAGTTTTCAAGCATGTCGGTGGTTGACCGGCGACCATTGACCCTGGTGAGTGTACATATTGCCCACGAAACAGGGCCAGGCTGATAGAATTGAGGAGTATGGTGAGGGCCCAGCCTCCTTATGCACGACGGTAGCTGTAAAGGTCTCCTCTGAAGCTTCCGAGTAAAAAGGCACAGTACCTCGCTGTTTAAACACTCGAGATCATTCGAGCAGCTCTACTTTCGGTGACGGCGATACGATGTTCTCGCTTGAGACTGTACCAGCAGAGACCCGGCCCACCGTGTTCAGTCGGGTATGCGCGTATAGTCGGCTGGCGTAGTTGGCTGTGAACGAGGACATACGGGAGTTGTTACAGTGTCAAATCCAGCCGATGCAGTCGATCATCCATGGGGAAGCGGTATTGATTTGACAGCGGAAGACGCTCCTACCGTGACTGGTGGGAGTGCCAGCCTTAGAATAGAGCGTATAGGATTTTGAGCGGTTTCGATGGTACCTTCGTGAGAAGTCGGAGCGCTTCCGGGACACTAAGAGCATGAAACGGCATGCAGAAGGGTAACCGGTAAATGGTCATTGTGGGTGGAGGCTTGGTGGATCATGAATCCATGATGGCAATCCGAAAATCGGAAGGCGTCCGCATAGCGTATTACGTAATGGAGCATTGTAGCCCCTTCCGAAATAGGCAACTTACCGAAGCTCCTCGAGCGCTAAGTAGCTCGCGTTGAATACGTGCGAGAGAAGAGCCAGCTGAGCCTGCGAAGCGGAGAGCTTCTCTATAGGCTAGCTAGCGAGAGTTAGTCAGCGGCCGCGCGTAGAGCCGGAACGAAGGAAAGGCGAGACGCGTGGAGGAAATGAATTCCCACGGTCCTCGTCCTCTCCCTCCTCGTACCTGCTCTCCCGCGCTGGAGATTTTTCATCGTTCCGCTTCAAATTCTCCTTTTCTCGCCATCTCTTCGACATGAGCGACTCAACAACGCCCTTGGGAACCAACACTCAAGCGCCTGCGTATCTGACGCCGTCAAATGCACGAGGAACCGCTGATCATGCGGAACGCGCAAGCGGGAGCGGTGGAACGAGTGGACGGCCGTACAGTGGCCAGGAACATGGGAGAGACGGATTAGGGGCAGGCGTTGCGGCGCAGGTGGACATCCAGCAACACGGGTTTCTATCGGCAGCGGAACAAGCGAAAGCAGACGCTGAGTTACTCCCGTTGGCCCTCTATGCCAAAGCGTCGCCCCAGGAGCGCGCTGCCATGTGGCGCACGTTCAAGCAATACACCACTCAGTTGGCGCCCCCTTCCGTCAGCACGAGCAAGCCGTTATACTCCTTGGCGGATGAAGGGGACAGGGAGCTAGGTGCCGCGATAGGAATCCCGGATGCCATTCTCGTGCTCGCTAAGGCCGGCATTCGTCCCCCTCTCACCTTATTCACAGCAAGCGCTCTGAAGACCATCATGCGCGACGGGCTCACTATGACGAAGAAGTATCGCACCCTCAAAGGCGATGTGCGCGTCCTCGACATCACAAGGTTCCCGGACGAGGCCGACTTAGATTTCGTGTCTTGGATGGACGCTTGGGGTGGTTATCTTAGGTTTCTCGCAGATCCGTCGATCACAGGAGCCGGCGTTCTCCAAAGGTGGGAAACGCACTACCGCGCGCTGATTTCAATGCCGGGCTTCAGCACCCCGGAGATCTTCGATGCTATCCTGAGGCACGACATCGAAGAGCGTGCGGCGTACCACGCAAACCCGTTCAAGGCTGATTCGACGCAGTGGTGGATGCGCTTCGCGGCTATTCAACTCGACATACAGCGGCAGGAGCTTCAAGATGTGATGCGCGCGTCGGCGAACAGCGCCTCGTATGATGATTTCTATACTTTGGGTTTCTAATGCGTATGCATACATTGACTGTGTTTATTCCTGCTTTCAGTGTACCACGAATCGAGGGGCCACTGTGCCATTATTTTTCAGCTCCAAGCTCGTATGAGCGAATCGTCGTTGCACGAGGCCGTCGTGCCATTCTTTCAACACCTTCATGCGGGGCCTTCGTGCCAGCTTTATACGCCTTCGTGTCGGGCCTTCGTAACAATCCTTTCACCGCCTTTGTGCGGGGCTTTCGTGCCGTCTTTATACGCCTTCGCGCGTGGCCTTCGTGCCATTTTCTTCTACGCCTTCGTGCGGGGCCTTTCGTGCCATTTTTCTCTTACGCCTTTCGTGCGAGGCCGTCGTGCCCTTTATTCTCAACGCCATCGTGCGTGGCCGTCGCGCCATTTCCTTTCTCAACGCCGTCGTGCGAGGCCGTCGTGCCCTTTATTTTCAACGCCGTCGTGCGTGGCCGTCGCGCCATTTCCTTTCTCAACGCCGTCGTGCGAGGCCGTCGTGCCATTTGTTTATTTTTAACGCCGTCGTGCGGGGCTGTCATGCCTTTCTCATGCGCCGTCGTGCGCGGCCGTCGTGCCAGGTGCTCATACGCCGTCGTGCGTGGCCGTCGTGCCAGGTTTCATGCGTCGTCGTACGTGGCCGTCGTGCCATTTTCACGCAACGTCGTGCGCGGCCGTCGTGCCAATTTTCATGCGTCATGATTTCATGCGTCATCGTGCGCGGCCGTCGGGCCAGGTTTCGTGTGCCGCCAGACGCGGCCTTTGTGCCATTCTCAGGCGCTGTCGCGTGCGGCCGTTGTGCACGGCCGTTGTGCCACTTCTTATACACCGGCGTGCGTGGCCGTTATGCCATTTCGCATGCGCCGACGTGAGTGATTATTGCGCTGATTTCTCGTGTGTCTATGTGCGGGGCCGTCATGCATTTGTTTCCAGCACCGTCCGGTGTGCCGTCTTTCCCTGTGTGCTGATGTGTATGGCTGTCGGGCCAATTATTCTCTTACGTTGATGTGTTGGGTTAGCTGATTATTATTTTCTTCAGATACCGACGTGGGGGGCCGATGTGCCATTCCATTCTCAGGCCGAGGTACATCATTTTCATTAGGTGGACGTGAGCGGCCGACAGGTCGGGGGGACCGTCGTGCTATGCATTTTCAACGTCGACATGGCTGGCCGCCGCGCGTTTCCCTTGGTTTAGAGCCGCCGTTTGGGTATCACTCTTGGGACCTTTCCCTTCACACTCCTACACTACGCAGATCTTTCGGACCATCCAATACGGAATCCCTTCATGTGGGGTCTATGTGTTAATTTCTTTTGATTCAGCATCCTCGCGCGTGGCCTGCATGCCTTTGCCTTTGATTTCTAGCTATCGTGTTGCGAGGATGTGCAAGACTGTTTTACTCAACTAGATGGTAGGTGGCTGGACAGTTCCTTTCCGTGTACTTAGAAGGCCCCTTATGTGGGCCGTCGTAACTCGTTTAGATTGCTCATATCAATTATTGTCGGTCGGAGTTCCATTCCTTCGTTTTGGTCCCTCTTTCTTTTGATAGGGCGTTGTTGAGTTGCGCGGGTGTGCTGCGCGCTCTGGTGTGGGGTGCGAGTTTTCGGGGGTCCGAATCTCGGTTGTGAGCTGCGCTTTGTTGGGGGTTTCTCGGTTCGTTTCCCCGAACTGAGATCTCTCAGTTCTCTTGCTGCTCGAAGTTGGTAGACCGCTGGAATTCGGGTCGTTTCGCGTGCATGCGTTTCGTACCCTTTTCCCCGCGCGCACATCTCGGATTTCGAGAGACGCGTCGGTTGCACGTGGGAGTTCGGCATTTCCCGCACTTTCCCATCACGTGCTTTCCCGCGGTCCACCACTTCCACACCCCACACCCACAAACTAATAGATAACACTGAGTTTGAAACTCATATCGTTATCTTGTTTGATGGTCTCTTTTCTCCCTCTGTTTTCATTTCCGTCCGCCCCAGAACACGAGACTAACTAGCTTGATCCGCGCCGTCACCACGTACTATCACAGTGCTTTCTACCCCTCCCCCCTTTTGACTCCGAGGACCGAAACTCTCGCCTGGGAGCTCCGAGGGACCAAAATCACGGCAAGTCGATGTCGTTTCACTTTCGGGCATAGCCATCGCTGCATTCAATAGAGATAGTGACTGTCAGGTGGGTAAGTGATAGAAGTATGCCCATAAACTGTTCCTCGTATCTCATCCGATCAACTAGATGTACTTCATGCAATTCGGATCCCCGGGATTCTTTCCCTCTTTATCCAGCGAAACCCGACCTCCTGGTTCTCCCCCACTATGACTATCATGGAACTGAATCTCGTACACTGCCCACCCAAGTATCGGATTGCAACGCCCAACGGTGATATAAAATGGATTTCGTTTGGAAGCTAATGCTCAGAAGCCTCCAGTTCTCTACTAGGGCGTCGCCCTAGGATGAGTGCAGGCAATATCTCTAGCGCATCCGCGCTCTCCTCCTCGAGATCGCACGTCACACTATCTCATGTTCGTAGGCTGTCGCCGAGGTCCTCGTTCAACGCAGCCTCCACGCGAATCAGGTCCTCCCGCTTCTGTCGACAGAAACGTTCATCGTTAGGCCTTGAGGCTCTCGCGTTTGGTCTCGAAGCACTCAAAGAATCCGCAGACCCATGTACGCCCCTCAAAGCCGCGGTCGGCGGCCTTCTGTGCTTTGTAAACCGCGTAGAGGCAAGCTGTCGTATCATTGCCCTGCCTCCTTCTTCTCTGAAAATTCCATATTTTAGGATATGGTCGCCGCCGCCGAAGACGCACAACGCATCATCCAGCGCATTGAGCAACTCGAAGACACCATGATGAACGCTGTCCCTGAGGACCCGTCTACGATTGCATCGTCTCAGCGATTGGCCCTCGAGACATTCTCGCAGTATGTCGCCCACGACTTCGAAGGGTCTGGCAGCTGATGTTTTCCCTCTAGGTCCCTTGACAAGATCTGCTATGACATGGAGACCTTGATTCCACCGAAAGAAGGACGCATCAGACGCTTTTTCCTCGCCAAGAAACGACAGGGCGATTTGAACGCATTCCTTGTCCGACTGAACGAGGCCGACACAGATCTTCAGGCGCGTCTTCAGTCTTTCCTTGGTATGAGGCTTACTGTCTAACGACCCTCATCGTTACAGAGATCCATCGCATTGAGCACCAACCACGAAGTATTCAGTCTTGGTGCAAATATCAACCACCAGCACCAATCCGTCGAGACACACGTCCATCAAGTTCTCCACAACCAGAAGAAAATATCCAAAGTAAGTCCAGTGTCTAGCCGCCGTAATTCTCAAGCTTATGACCACCGAAAGCAACTCTTCGTCGTCGTTTTTTTAACTGCCCGTCTGGAAGCCGGACTCGAGATTGAGGTCCAGTGAACCGCTGCGCCGTTAAGGTGGCCGCGATTCAGTGAAAGACTATGCTTTGGTCCCGTTCCAGGCGGGCAGATGGTCTCTGCACAGCGATTCGCGTCAGCAATTCGCTCGGCAAGAAGCGTTCGCCGAGAGTTCCGTCTGTAAAGTGTCAGATAATGTGGACGATTGATCCCCCTTTACCTCGCCTTTCATATGCTCTTACCCCAAATTCATCGCATTGCCCCCTTACCTGCCTCGTGCCCCAGGAAAGCCTCTCAAATAGAATGCTATCACACCATTGATGACCTAGGGCTAGGACAAGGCTTACGACACCGCGGAGTTGAGGTTCTTGTCGGCCCTTCCCTGAATGTCGAGCACGCTCATCGCCGAAGGCCAATAACACTGGATCTGCACAGGAACGTATCGCTACGAGCGAACTTCCGATGGAAGTGGAAGTACTTTCCTTATGCCGTGTAGCCTGATTTAGTCTGACGGTTTATCTCCTGCATGCTGTTTACAGTCGTATTTAAGTTCTGTCATGCACAAGTACGCGTGTAACCTACGGTTCGTCCTTACCAGGAGGATCCTGGTCCCTTGGGGCATCTGTGGCCCGTGCTCTATTCCTCCCTTTTCTTCAGAGTAGCCCGATGGCTCATCGCAGCTTATTCAAAACCGTCGCCGCCCGGTTCAAAAGACCCCGACTTCATCGAGCGAAGAGCTCATCCCTAGAGTTGGAAGTCCTCGCATTCGGCTTAGAAACTCTGAATGAATCCGCCGATGTCTGCACGCCACTCAAGGCAGCCGTTGGCGGCCTGCTATGCTTTGTAGCCAGAGCCAAGGTACGCATAGGAGGATATTCTTGACAATGTGGCCCACATACCTGACTGCGATTACTTAGGATATGGTGTCCAACGAGGAGGACGTTCAATACTTGGTCCGGCGTATCGAAGAAGTCGAAGAGAAAATGTTAAACGCCTTTTCGGGGGACCCTCGCACGATTGCCCCAGACCAGCGATCGGCGCTCGAGACATTTCGATTGTATGTATTCTACCTCTCCTCGGAATCTGATACCTACGAAACGGTTGACAGGTCTAGTTGACAAGATCTGTTACGACATGGAGGATTCAATGTCGATGAACGAGAGCCGCGTCAAACGCTTCTTCCTTGCGAAAAAATGGAAGGGAGATCCTCAATCGCTTTATGATGCGCCTGAACGCTGTTGACGTCGACTTTCAGGTGAGGACAGTCGTTCTTGATTCATACGATGACGTTCTCAAAATATTTGTTCGCATTCAGAGGACATTGACAATGTGCACCAATCGCGAAGTACACCGCATAAGCATCGCTCAAAGTCAAAGCAGTCAAAGCAGTCAAAGCATCCGAATTGATATACACGAGATGCTATTGAACCAGGAAAAAATCGCTCGTCACTACAAAGTACGTCCGTCCTTCGCTTCCACGACGAGCTCCACCTAGTAGCAATCCGCGCCCACCGACAGCTTCTTTCTGTCGTGTGTTTTTTTGTACAGCCTGCCTCCATGGTATCGTGCCACACAGTTCTAGGACCTTCTGATCCTTGATTTACCTGTGCTACATGACTTATTCGGATTTCTATCCATAGTGCGCCAAACCATGGGGAGGGGGGCAGCTGTCAGTCAGTATCACCATGTTATCTGCTTCGGGTTTCGACGGGTTGCTCGACAGACCGCGAATTCTGTAGCAAGTTTCAAGTTGTTCTTCTTTCAAGTTTTTTCCTCCGTTATGGTATTTTGATAGATCGCAATGAATTCTACACTCATGATCCGCATTGCTAAGTAATAGTACTTACTAGGTTAATTACCGGTATGCTGGAGGTCTGTTACTACATAGGCACTACGTCCACCGTTAATGGTAGCTGTAGCCCATGTATCAGTACTTAGAGATAACCTAGTCGTTAGTGTGATTTCGTTAGTAGGTGTTACGTCAATTACATTCGCAGGATCCTTGACCCAAACTCCAAGTAGGGACCCGTGAGCTCCTGCAGATGGTGTCCGCCAAGTGCATTTTTTGAGGCCAAAATTTGTCGAAATCGACTCCCCAGAAAGTGAATTTTTTGAGCCAAAATCGGGATATCCTGGTCAGAAAGTGCATTTTGAGGCCGTCTGGGCCAACTTTTAATGCCAAAAAGCTTGGTCCTGAGCCGGAGACGGCGGAAAAACGGCACGTGCTTCAGGAACAGGGCCGAGTCTTAGCCGAAAGTGCATTTTTGGGGCCTAAAAAAGTGCATTTTTTGACCGAAAATCGGGAAGTTCGCCGGACAGCTTCACGGGTCCTCTCCAAGTGCCACTGGAACCACGAACAACACGATTCAAGACACAAGTTTGTCCAGCCCAAGTCCAGCCGAAGGAATGCATATCATCGCCATTCACGCAACTTGTGCACACAAAATGCAGACTGGGGAAATAGTCCCTGGGCGCGTTGTCAATCATCACCGATGACCGGCGCTGGCGCCGGGTGCGTGACACGAGGTTTACCCTATTCTCCAAACAGCTAGACGGGTATCCGTTGCAGGGCTCTTCCGGACATCATGCTCTGGCGCTGATGCTACTCTCCAGGAGAAGCTCGAGCGTTAGAGCTCGTCCATCGGTGTGAAGACGGTCTCTTGTCATTTGAAGAGCTGACACTGCCCCGGGTCACCCCCCTTCGAAGCTGGTGAGCATTTGATCCACCTCTCTCAAGAGGCCAAACGATCAGCTGTGATATATACTTTCCAGACACAGTCTTTCTAATAAACCCTCCCGATTCTACCATGTGGATGTTACGACCGATATCTCCTTATGTCGCGCTCGGGAGGCGCGTCCATCAGGAGGTATTTCGCTTTGGAAGATCAGCTCAATGACACAGGCTTGGAACTTGAAGCTTGAACGCCCTAGAACCCTTTCGCAATGCCTCGAAATCTTTTCTCGACCCTTCAATCCATCCACTTCGGCGCCGCCGTGTAACCCGCACATCCTGAGGGTCATGCAAGAAATACCCCGTCCCGTACGCAGCGTGTCTTGGCGGATGGTGCAGGATGAGTATAAAAGGGTGAGTGTGAACGCTACTGAAAACCAGCCTTCGCTCATTCGTCATTTCTTCATTCATCTGCAGGTGCTGGTAACCTCGCTTCCTTTCAATCCTTCACGATCTTTCACTTTGTAACGACCCAACTTCACGTCTATCTCCTGATCATTTCCGTTGCCTTCACTCCACATTCCTACATCGTCATCATGCGCACCACCTCCTTCGTCATCTTGGCTGCTGCTGCTGCTGCCACCCCGGCCCTTGCTGCCCCTATCTCTCGGTGAGTATATTCCTCAGTTGCTCTTATATGTAACCCGCGCCGCCAATTTCTGATTTTTTCTTCAATAGGAATGAAGCACGCTTCCCACCTCTCGCCAAAGGTGGCCTCATCGGTGCCGGAGCAGGCAACCTTCCTCGACAACCGCGAGGTCGAAGAGCGTTTCCCCTCCTCTGGTCAAAGGCGGCCTCGCCGGGGCTGGCGTCGCGACCCTACTCAACAGTCGTGAGGTTGAAGAACGTTTCCCTCCCCTCGTCAAGGGCGGCCTCGCCGGAGCCGGCGTCGCAACCTTACTCAACAACCGCGAGGTCGAAGAACGTTTTCCCCCTCTCGTCAAAGGCGGCCTCGCCGGGGCCGGCGTCGCGACCCTCCTCAACAGCCGCGAGCTCGAGCAGCGTTTCCCCCCTCTTGCCAAAGGTGGCCTCATTGGTGCCGGCGTAGGGACTCTGCTCAACAACCGCGAGGTCGAAGAGCGTTTCCCCCCTCTCGTCAAAGGCGGCCTCGCCGGGGCCGGCGTCGCGACCTTACTCAACAGCCGCGAGCTCGAGCAGCGTTTCCCCCCTCTCGCCAAAGGTGGCCTCATTGGTGCCGGGGCCGCGACCTTCCTCGACAACCGCGAGGTCGATGAGCGTTTCCCACCTCTCGTCAAAGGCGGCCTCGCTGGGGCTGGCGTCGCGACCCTTCTCGACAACCGCGAGGTCGAGGAGCGGTTCCCCCCTCTCGTCAAGGGCGGCCTCGCTGGGGCCGGGGCCGCGACCTTCCTCAACAGCCGCGAGCTCGAGCAGCGTTTCCCCCCGCTCGCCAAAGGTGGCCTCATCGGTGCCGGAGCAGCGACCTTCCTCGACAACCGCGAGGTCGAAGAGCGTTTCCCTCCTCTGGTCAAGGGCGGCCTCGCCGGCGCCGGTGTCGCGACCTTCCTCGACAACCGTGAGGTCGAAGAGCGTTTCCCCCCTCTCGTCAAAGGCGGCCTTGCCGGGGCTGGCGTCGCAACCCTCCTCAACAACCGCGAGGTCGAGGAGCGCTTCCCCCCTCTCGTCAAAGGCGGCCTCGCCGGAGCCGGCGTCGCGACTTTCCTCGACAACCGTGAGGTCGATGAACGCTTCCCTCCTCTCATCATCAGCGGTCTCGCGGGTTACGGCGCCGCCACCGTCCTCGAAAACCGCGACTTCGCGCGCTTGATCCCTTCGGTCGATGGGTCCCCCCTCTACGATCCCGACACCGTCGAGACGCGTCTCGCGCCCGCTATCAAGATTGCCGGCGCAGGCTTCCTCGGTGCAGAGTTGGCTAGGTATGCTTCCCTCCATCCTCTCTCGCCTTGCCCTCGATGCTGACGTCGACTCTGTACAGCCGCTCGATCGACGATCTCGAGTGATCTCTTTCCTCGCAACGCTCTTATATTAGTGACGGACATTCATGATTGACGTGGCTCGCCTCTCTGGGCTCGTTTACCTTATTTTTTTATTACCATACTCTGACGAATTCATGACGCGTTGGCTCCTTATGTTGACTGGTGTCGTAAAACGGCGGTGGACTTGTCGATCCAATGTTCGACTTCGCCTGCGGCGATGTGGACATGTAATGCGCAGAATACGGGCAAGATCGATAGCCTGAGTACACCGCATGCGCGCTGCCATATATATATGCGATCGTCCTTAGCGTAAGTCACTCCTCGTCGCAGAAGATAGGATGAGACACGACGCAGAAGCGGAAAAACAACTAGTATATAGAGTAAACATGTAGACAACATTACACACTATCGTAAAGTACACCTGACCCTGCCCTAAGGAGCATTCGCTACAAGCTACACACAATCGTACACCCCCAGTAGTGGATATGATACAAGCTACGTCAGATCGCTCCTCCCCTCCCCAATTAAATCAGTTCACAAAGGGATCACACCTGCCCTCCAGACGCTCGCAACCCCTCCCACACCTCCATCTCGATATTCTCCTCCGTGCGCGCCGACGCCGCCGTGTCCACCTGCACCTGCACGCGTTCGGGCGGCGGCTCTTCCTGCGTGACCATCGCGAAGAACGAGTCTTCCTCCACCCCGGACGTACGTCGTTCGACGTGTTGCACGCGCCCTCGGCCTAAGGTATGCAGGCGCGAGGGCCGAGTGATGCTCTGCCAGGTGCCGGTGGCGACGTTGTTGGTGTGGAGGATGTCGGCCGGGGAATGCTGCTTCGCGAGGGAGCCGCCTCGAGCGAAGCGCTTGAGGTCAAGAGTGATGCGCGACATCATGGTCACCTGCACGCTCGTCAGTGAATGGAGACGCGATTATTGAAATGGAGCGTACTGTTAGACTGAGGAGAGTCGATGCCAGGGAGCTGTGAGAAGATGGACATAAAACGCGTAGAGATGTGACATACCATAGTTCGAGTCTGTCAATGAGAGTAGTTAGATGTCGTGTAGGAGGACAGAAGCACGCAAACAACATACTGCGCGACAATGTTTTTTACTGAAGGCATCTGCGGTAGCAATCATGATAGTAAGGGTTAACGGTGACGGTGAAGATGACGCTATGGCCCAAGGTGAGCTTTCGCCGACAACTACGAACAGAAGCGAGGCATACCTATAGTATGCGAGGCCCTCGCGGAGCAGCACGTGGACGATCGTCCCCGCCGTCCGATTCCACACCGAAGTGACGGTGCGGATCAGAGTGAGGAGGACGACGACGGTGTCGTAAAGAAGGGGAAGCCATGCAGACGATGCAGCAATTGGGCCACTGGATACTTGATCAGCCAGTAGAAAATACCATCGAATGGATAGGACATACATGGAGGGGCTGAAGATCATAGTACAGGCTAGACGACCGTCAATAGGCGACGATATATGCGCTGTCGGCGATGCTCACAGATGATATACTGGGGATTGGATGAATACAGCTGAAGCGAGGCGGGGAGGGGAGTCAGCCTGACCGTCAGCATAAGGTGACGAAGGACGCACGTTCGGCATGAGTGAGGAGCCAGGAGTTGACGACAACGAATGCGAGCAGGATTGAAAACACAAAGCATTGTATCAGAGGTTGTCGATGGTAGAGAGCACGGATGCTGGAGCGGTATGATGTCAGAGGAGGGAAACGAAGCCACGAAGTCGAAGTCGAAGACTCGAAGTCGACGCACCGAAGGAAACATCATGAGACCAGAAATAGTGATTCCCAACATCGTCATCGTGCCCTCGTAGACCACGAATCGGTTGCATCTGGGAACATGTTAGCCGTGCTACCGACCACGCACAACCGTCGAGGCTTACGTCTGAAAGTTACGGTTAGAATCGCACGAGAAGAAAGACGGAAGGACTCACGTCGATATCCCATACGTGAGAGAAATAGGCGAAGATATTGACAATAAAACTGAGAGGAATAAAGTAGCGGTTCTATGGGAGGTGGCGTCAGACATATTTCAGAGGAGGTGAAGAGCGCAAGGCGGGGAATATTCCCCTTAGAAAAGGGGACATCTACGCGCCATCTCCCTTGCGCCGTACGAGTAGAATGCTCACCATGAAGAACAGGTATATGACTGCATCCCAGTCAGCATGAAGTTGAACCGATGACGCAAAGCAGAACGTACGAGGTCCCTTCTTTCCCTTCCAGATGTATTCGTACTGCGATATCAGCGTCGTCAGTCGGGCGCCCGATATCTAACAACACGAACTCACCTCGTCTTCAAAGGTGATGATGTGGTCCCACACCATGATAGTGAACCCCGCGAGGCCGACATACTGGTATCCTCCGTCATTCTCCATCGCCAACACAGGATACAAGAGCACTCACCCGCGTCAGTACGCTGCGCATTGGAAAATTGACATGAGCACACAGGGGAAATCGACGAGGACAAAAGTACGCACGAGTTTGCAAAGGCATGAGTGGGATTCACGACGCGTATACTGGCATACGAGTCGATGTCGGACATTCCTGCGGGGGAGGAACATGAATGGCTGCCGGGGAGGGGGAGGGGGAGGGGAGATATGAGTAGAGTGTGGGTGTCGGTTATATAACCGCGAGTGGGGAAGGACAAACGCTCGGCCTGCTGCACAGCTACAATTGCAATTTTCCCTTTACACGACGTCACCTGACTCCCCTGCGGACGCGGGACCGGCTTAGGTAACCCCACGTGCAATTCCGATCTTCCCGACTCCCCTGCCGCTCGCGCTCAGCTGGCAGCAGCTGGCAGCTCAGCGTCCTCCCTAGGCAATCGCATTGCGTCAGGGAGGGGGAGAGCACCGAAGAAGGTCTGTAGTAATCGCGCGCCTCCGAATCCAAGCCCACAAATAACTTGCTTGCACGCGGTAGCCCGAACTCATCGGGAAACCAGGGCGTTCACTGACGGCCTCCGTAAGTAATCAGTATCCTTTAATCCTCCGAGCCGGGATGAGAGGTGTCTTCGCCAGCGTGACAACGGACTCTATCAGGTGGCCGTTTGGAATAGGTGGCCGCTCTCGAATCTCCAGATTCCAGACATAGCCTACCATCCAACGCCGAGATCTAGGCCATTTCTCAGCCCTGTCAACTTCAAACATTGCCGAAACGACGAGGCGAACTCGACGCTCCGTATCCATGATCATCATCCCACGGAATATACGGACTGCGCCTGTGAGGTCGACTCCAAAAACCCAGGGGCAAGGGGGCAGGGGATAGATCACAGCGAAGAGGATCAAAGAAATACGCCCCGACCGTCCACAAGACTGTACTTATGATAGAGCGTCAGATTCGGAGCGCAATATATTACCATAAAAACATGTCGTGTCCGCCGCCACATACGGAATACTACTGTAGCATGTCCCAAACTCCTAAGATAAAACCTTCAAGAGCATCATCAGCTGACGTTGGTTCGAGTCGGGTGAATGGAATACGTACTGCGAGCAACACAATGGCCACGACAATGGCGAGGATGATCATCAAACACGCCGCACGGCGTCCAGCTTTCCGCTGGTATTCGTGCGCCGTCGTCAATTCCTCGGCGGCGCCGGAGGTATCGACCGCAATAGACGATATGTTTGATTCGATGTTGTCTGGAACGCAAGCAGGGGTGAGCCATGATGTCATAGAGCGGAGAACGACCAGGGAAGGAGTTGGGAGGTTAAAAGCACCCAAGCATTTCACGAGCGATGACAATCCGACGAAACGTAAAGCCAAGGCGCAAAGACCATGCGTGTATGTCCGGAAAGAGGGGCGAAGGCGGAATAACACACACCTAGCATGCCGCCCTGCTCGTTGACAAGCGTGCCCAGGTCGCGGAATATTTCCGAAAGCTCGTGAATACCCGTCTCGATCTCTCGAATCTCGGTCTCGCGTTCCTGGATGAGCGATTCCTGGTACGCGAGCTCGTGCGGCGAAAGCTGGCTCTGCATCACTTGCGCCTGCCGTTGTTCAGGCGAGGCGCTTACGGCTTCGTGTCTACCAGCCCAATGCGCGCCGTCAGATCGAACAGGACAAGGCTTTAGAATGAAGGGTATGTACGCACGATGTCGATTCCTCCTCCTCGACTGCCAGCTTCGTGCCCTCGACAACTGTACGTTGACGCTCTGCACTGGCCTGCTGCGCTCGTTGGAACGCGACGAAGGACAGTTGGAAGTCGTGCGCCGTCTTCTGCATTGATATCTTCTTCCCCGGCTGATACCCCGCAACACATCCACGCACTCGCATCAGGATATCAGCAGCGTTGTTGACAGACGGTCAACGCACCAATGTTGACTGGAGCGCCGCGAGTTTCTTCAAATCGTCTGACCCTCGTTTCGTCATAGCTCGTGTTGTCTCGGTGAGATCATGCCTATCAGGAAACCGTGTATCAGCCACACATCCAAGTGTTGTGCGCCCTACGCCTATCCCTTCCCACCCGCGCCGTACACCAACCGCCCCAACCCGACGCGAAAGAACAAGGACCAGGACCACTCACAAGCTCTTCCTAAGCGCGGTAGAATCGCGTGACGTCCCCAATTGGTCCACGAGTTTCAAGATACCTTGAACGTTCGCGTTGATCTTGAACACCTGGAGGGATAGGGAAGACTGGAGATTCATGAACGCGGCATCCTCTTGTGACTGCGGAGCGTCGTGCAACGGTGAATGGGGTGGACGCGAAAGTCCCGTTTCTATGTCCTGGAAGCTCATAGCGATGGTGAGAGGGACAGAGGAAGTGGAAGGGTATGAAATCGCGAGAGGGTGGGAGGGTATCGGTGAGGAAAGCGGAGTGGTCGGATCGCCGAAACATGCGGGTGCGAGCCACGTGGTTACCGTGCGGTAAACTTGCCTATTTTGGCCACGCTTTCGAGAGTCGTTCGTTCAGGGACACCATTGCCAGTGAACGCCATCTGTCTTCACTCTTGAATTCGACTGTATTCAATGATACCTTCATATCACATCGCCTTCCAATTACCCACACACACCTTCCTTTCAAGTTATGCGGATTCTGTGCTGTCGCCCTCACGTTTTGGCGCCAACCTGAGCCTGCAGTGACCGCGACAAGTCAAGTCGACGGCATTTGCGGAACGTTGCAGCGACTTGGAAGGCCCTTTATTCCGACGCAGATTTACTTGAAGTATCTTACTCGAACAACCTGGACGGAAAAGCGCACATGGGATCTTACATCGCTTTCACTTCCTTCAAATGTTCGCATGTCACCACGCCAGCCTATAACAGAAGCTTATGAATACCATCGAACCATCCACCGCTTCCGTCCTACGCAAGAGCTTCAAACCGATACACATCGTGCAGAACATTTGACCAGGTTCTCTGGGTAAGTTCTTGCATCGCTTTCGCCTCCTGTGACCGCCCACTTACGACCGCGACAGATAACAGAAAGGCGAATGTGCCTGGTGTTTCTAGCAGCTTCCTGCTATCCAAGTTTATGGCCCACGAGGCGTATCGCCCTCGCACTCTGGGGATACCGATAGGCCGAACCTAAATTTGCTACTGCTTCGAGTCAGATGCAACTTTGCGGCGAATACGAAAAGGCAAGCCAGTCCCGCTCGCCCTCAATCGATGGTCAGTGCCTCCTGTCCCGACTATTCCACGAGCCCAGCCACGAAGAGCCTTCTTAAACCCTTGCGAATGGATTCCGCTGCTCTTCAGACCAGGCCATCGCTCCCTCCCCTAGCGCACGTCTAGTTCTGTTTATTCCCTCTTTCTATTTAATCTTTTCTCGCATGATGACACCCCCTCCACGTTTGAAACGTGCTTTCCTCCGCCTTGCGGAGCGTATCACCTCCCTTTCCCAACGCGTCCGTCCCTCCTTTCAAGTTGCCACCTCCGTCGCCGTATGCGGCCTCGATTTATTATCCCCCCTCGCCGACGCTTTTCCTCCCGCCAAGGGAGTCGTCACACTCATAATCCATTTCGTAACGCTCGCCCAGGTATGCCGACGTCTTCGCGCGGTCGAATGCGGTTGACATCTCACGGATAGCAAATGGGCGCGAACGACGAACAGATAGAAGAAATCGGGCAAGAAATCACCTCTATCTATGGTACCATCCACCGCGCAGTGGAACACGACGGCAATATGCAGTCGATACCAGCTGACGCGCTTCAAACGCTCGAGAAGTCTGTCCCTTTTCCTCGTCGCGTACCCTGTGCCGACTGACGTCACACCCTAGCGCCATGCAGGCTATATGCGATGACATGACCTCGATATACAAACAACCCTCCCTGAAATCCCTCTTCTTCGCCAAGAGGAACAACGACCAAATTACTACCTTCGACAACCGTCTTCACAGAGCCGTCGCCGCATTCGAGGTTACTCCTCCTTCCTTTGTTTTCATGTCAAGAGATTCCATCCTCACACGACGCTTGCAGCATGCTATGCTTTTCAGCATCGCAAACACCACCACCAACATGGACGCGAAGCTGGACGCCCTGTATGAAATGGTAGCCGGGATCCGTGAACGATTCAGCCCCCAGTGATCCCCCTCCAACGAGGAAACCTGATATACAAATCCCAGGAAGAGATGATGGCTCGCCAGCCCACACCTAAACGAACGTGCCTCTCAGCTGAAGGCGCGCTCGATTCGATGTGGGCTTGAGAGTTTTTGTTGAACTGTTTAGTATGTGGCCCGACCTTGCGCTTTTAGCTCGACGTTTCGTGTTTTTGCTTTTGCGATTTTGATATACTGGCAGACGTTTGCTGCATTCATTGCCTGCCCCCCCTCTCTGCCGTGTACTTGTAGTCTCCGTCAATACCCAGAAGGAAGTCGTTCTGAGAACAAGTGTACTTGTACTTTCACGCCTCTTTGCTTCGTCTACTGCTCATTCTCTTCCTCTCCCCATTCCGGTTGCATTCTCTTTATACGTGTTTACGACCGAACGACTAATAAAGGACCTTTTAGCTACGTCGCAGGAGCACCGCCGGAGGATACGTTCAATGCTTGCCTTCACATCCGGATCATCATCCATTCGAAGGGCGCTGAAGGTGACAAAGTCCCTTGCTTTGTGAGGCTCAGCCTCTGGACAGGTTGCCTTTTTCGCTGGACAGCATGGCTATATCTGGACCTACACTGCCGAAGCACAAGACCCACATTCTACGCATAGCTATGCCTCCTCCCTCCGGCACATATCTATGACAGCCCAATCCCCCGTGCAAGACAACGAGACTGGACCCCCGCATATATTACACCCTTCAAGCTTTAAGACATGAAGGTCCGTCCGAGGGCTTCGGTGCGCCAATTCAAACTCGAATGATACTCGATGCTACATAGCATAATGATATACAACGGTCTACAATTACATGAATAACTCCTTGTGCAAGTAGCATGATCACATCAGAAAAGCACAATCGCAAATCGTGCAAGTAAGCAGATCATATGTTCATAACGCACTGTCTGCGACGACCACACACCGGTGCCGTAAATCAATTACAACTTCGCTCGCACCTCTCCAGCGGATGGCAAAAATCCAGGATACACACACTCGACCGGGTGAAACGTGAAGATGCGCTTGTCGGTGAAGTGATCCACGTCGAATCTCCCATACCCGCTCGCGCCCCTATGTTGCGTCAGCCCCAGACATCGAAACAAGAGCAAAGATGGTACGCACCCCAAACCACCAATACCGAGGCCCACCTCATCCTGGATGGTCATTCCATTAATATTCGTGGAGCCTACCGATCCATGTGTCAGCGATCAGAAGAGGGAGCTCCGGGGTTATGGACAAGGAAGGCTTCCGCTCACCTGCCCGGATCCGTCGCGCGATGTTCAGCGCTTTATGCACGTCTTTCGTCCATAGCGATGATACGAGTGTGCACTCCGAGTCGTTGGCGAGGTCGACGGCGTGATCCGCCGAGTCGGCGACAGTGACGGAAAGGACTGTGAGCATTCTAACGGTCAGATCCTCACAAACCGGCGATGAAAGTGACCCAAACGCACCCGGACCGAAACTCTCTTCTTCCCACAACTTCATCCCCCTCTTCACTCCCACGACCAGATGAGGCTTCACCACCGCCCCCTTCCTCGCTACATCTCCCAGCACAATATCCGCGCCCGCATCCTTCGCGTCTTGCAACAGGCTCACAACGCGCTCCGCACTAGCCTCCGTGTGCACCGCGGAGAGATGTCCCTCCGACGGGCTGCCTGTCTGGAGCAGCCCGACCGTGCGCTTCAGTGCAGCGACCAAGGGTCCAAGGACGGGCTTCTCGACGATGATGCGTTCGGTCGACATGCAGACTTGGCCGGTGTTCATCAATCCGCCAGCGACGAGGCCGCGTGCAGCTTGTTCAATGTCGGCGTCAGCGAGGACCTGTAGAGACGTTGATACACGACCTGGGAGCGTAAAAAGCGAGGAACGTACTACCGCTGGGGCCTTGCCGCCAAGCTCGAGGATGCAGGGCTTCAATTGCTTCGCGCATTCCAGGGCGACGAGTTTGCCGATGCGCGTGCTTCCAGTGAACTGCAAGGTAAAGGAAAGATACGGTGAGGGTTCAGTCGAAGGAAGAAGGTATGCGGAGAGCGTACGTTGACTGCTCGTACGAGAGGGTGGGCGATAATAGCGGGGGTGAGAGTAGGCGTGTCTTCCGGAGCCATAGGAATGAAGTTGATGACGCCGGGCGGGAGGCCGGCCTGCAGACATGGCTCGTCAAGCACCTGGAGCAGAGATGAGATGGGTGGACGTACCTCCGCGAAAGCTTCGACCAGAAGAGACTGGGTACGAGGGTCGAACTCCGACGGACGAAGCAAAACGGTGTTGCCGCATATCGCGGGGAGGACAGTGGCGCGAATCGTCAGGGGAGAGGGTGCGTTCCAGGGTACCATCGAGTACCTATTCATCAGCATCGGTCAGCATCGACATCATGAGAAACCAAAAGCGCGCGAGGCACGCACACGACGCCCTGCGCTCTCCTTTGCACGACGGCATGTCCACCGGGGACGGTGCTCACGAACGACTCCCCCTTGAGTTCGTTCGCGTACGCCGCCGTCGCAAGCGTCATCCATCCCGCGCTGAACGTGTTGAACGCAGTCCACGGCGTCGCCGTCGCCGTCTCTTCCGTAATTGCTTGATACATCTTCGCGCGCCATGCCTCGCTCTCCATTATTTCCGACGCGCGCATGAAAATCGCCATGCGCGCGAGCGGGCTCGTCGCTTCCCATGCGGGCAGTGCTTTGTGTGCGGCCTCGATTGCGGCGACGCAGTCGTCGAGCGAGGCGGCGGCGACGGTGCCGACGACGTCTTTTGTGAACGCATTGTGTACGGCGAAGGTGGCGCCCGTGCTGGACGGACGACGTTGGCCGTCGACGAAGAGGGGTACGAAAGACATAGTGGTGTGATTGGTCAGAGTGTGGGGGAGAACGAGGAGCGTGGGGGCTCACGGAAGCTAATGTCCACGCTGGGTTTTTATTCGCGTTCACGCACAGGGGGCAGAGTGTTACCCGGCATGATTTGTATTTCCGGTGTACCCCACCACGATGCGAATTGGCTGCGAACTTCTGAGAAAAAATGAAAGGACGGCCTTGGGACGGCCATGGCGACGTCACGGGTGCCAGGCGAGCCAAGAGGCGTTCGCGGGCGTTCGCGAGATCAAAAGGGAGGAAGGCGGTTGGATGGCGGGGAGGTATCGAGGGGTTTAGAATCACGGGCGGAGAGAAAGGTTGGTCAGACTGGAGTCGGCTGATTCACCGAATGTCATTGTGTTGGGGATTAGATAGAGCCAAAATGTCCGTCGATCCAAACCGACCAACGAGAACGGTTCAGACGGATAATTCAATTATGAGTGGATCGGCGTGCCAGCTGTTGGTTGTAGTTCTGGGCAGCGCGAGGCACGAGCACCGCCCAGAACGTAGTCTATGGCCGACGCTGGCCCTCGGTAGATGCCGGCGTCTCTCTTGTCTTGCCTCCACGCTCTGCAGCTTGTCGTGCCGCTAGGCCGTCGAGATTCCACTAGGAGGGTACCGTGGGGTGATTTTCACCGCCCTAATCAGCCTTATTCACGATCATATTCAGTTTGTAGACGACTCACTTTCAGCCCAGTGTGATGAATATCAGTCTTTCCCGGTCTGATTTCAATGAGTGAAAAGCACTGGAAAAAAGTACCATTTCACCGCTTTTTTCCCGGGATTTTACACTTTGAAAAGAACAACATTTTGAGGTGAAACTTCACGCCTGTTTTTCAGTCAGCTACTCCGCCTATTTTTCACGTTGGAGGTGAGATGCTACTTTTCACGTCCGGCACGAAGTGCGGATTTACACCTCTGGCATGAAGTGCATATTTCCATGCTGATGTTATGTGCTGATGTTCAGCCTTCAAAGGGGCTTTGATTTCGGTGCTGGTAGGTATGAAAACAACCGGATCCTACAGCCTGAAAATACCCTCCGTTCATGTTGCTGATTTTGCAGCTTACGCATCGAGATGAGATTCAGCAAATGATCAGACGGTGGTTTCGATATCGCGCACAACACGTGCGAAATATATTAGATAGCTACGTAACAAGTAAGGGGTTATCAGAAGGAAGCCAAAGCGAGTGGATGCAACGCGCGTCGGCACCACCACCGCACACCACGAAGCGACGAGAAAAGACAGAAGAGACGGCTCAATGGCCGACAAGAATTAATATGTACGTTATGAATTGGACTGGGTATTGGCCACAGGGGTGCTAAATGGGAAGCACTCATCAGGATATAGAAAGCTCGAGGCAACTCGAAGACGAACCTTAGAAACATCTTCACTTCAAGCATCAGGACTCAAGCTCTTATCGCGCGTGGGCTGGTCCTCAAGACGAGCGCGCTTCGTCGCCGCTATCTGACCTAGACGTTGTAACCCTGCACTGGGGCCTGTACCCGAACCTGAATGGCCATCTAACTCCTCGTCTTGATCACCATCGTGGTCGTCGGTGCGCTTCCTCTTCCATGAATTGTTCCTCAAGTACTGACGGATGAAGGCCCGGGTAGCCCAGTCATTCTCAAAGCGAGCGGCGGCAGGGTATTCCTGGCGGATCTAGACACTAGGAGGTCAGTACATCCGGAGGATAAAGCAAAGGTGAGTCACTCGCCGACTTGCAAACGCGAGTGACTTGCTCGGAGTGCTTGAGCTCACTATAGGTCTTTGATAGATCCATTCCCGCACGGTTCATGTTGAAGCGTGTCATGCGCTAGGCTATTGTGAGTGAACAGGGAATGTCAGTGAGGAATGAAACTCACCCGCATGCTTCGATAGTACTCGCTGCCATCCTCGACGTCATCCATGTCATTGAGGAAGGTTCGAATGTCGGACATATAGAACGCCGGCTCGTGAGAGCCCTTGACAGCCTTGGGGCATGCGATAAGGCCGTTGCTATTGAGAGGCGTTGGGTTGGAGATCTTCGCAGTCTCAATGTCCGCAGTGAGCTGCACATTGAGGCTAGTAACATGGTCGACCTGTTTCTGCTGGTCCTCCAAGCGTTCTGAAGGTGAAACATATCCCGTATGTCATCAGCGTGTCGTCTAACGGATACAAGTTCAATACAGAAACCTGCAACTCACGTTCATACTCGCGAAGCTTTGCCTCGAGGTCCCTTTTGGTAAGTACCTTGTTCGACGGTGCCTTGTTGCGCTGAGCTGGAGCCGTTGCAGGAGTCGGAGGCGTAGCCTGAGCAAGAGCAGGAGTGGTGACCGTGCTTGCCATTGGAAGAAGTAGAGAATGTGTCGGAGTGGTGTGATTGAGACGGGGATGGAGTGGTGAATTGTGCAGTGTTGGCTCGACTATTTATATTCCAAGTCTGTCCCCAACGGGGGGGGCTGCGAGTGCCCGTCCTCAGCAACGAATTTGAAACAGAAGGTACGTCCACCGTGTCAAACATGCTCCTTTTCGCCATCTCCAGGCCATTCATAATTGTATTTTGCGGTTTCTATGGAACATACAGCGTACAATCGCACTCGTAATCTTCAGCACCAAACTCCGAGAGATACTCAAGTTTCAACCGATTGCGACTTTGTCGACTTTGTATTTTTCTTCCATCACATCCAAAATCCAGCCCACTTTTGTCACCAACACTATGCCTCCGAAACAAGACCGTCAGAGCGACTTTGTCCTTTGTGGACATTGCGGCAAGAAGGTTCATCGGAAGACCGAAAGAGAGCACCTAGCGCTTCTCGCTCACTCGGAGATGGGTCACCAAGTGGTCAACGAGCTCACCAGCCTAGAGAAAGGCCATCTAAGGAAGCGGGCTCGGACTGGTGCGTATCCATTCGGCAGTATGCACCTGAGATGAGACTCATTTAAACCATGTCTTCAGATAAATTTCCCGGTTTGCAATCTACCGCTATGAACACTGGCTTGGAGACGGGAGATCCTGCGCTTGGTGTGTTTCCCTTCAGCCTTCAGCATCTACAAAGCATCTAACCCTCCTATACAGCCGTGTTAGGACCAACCGGTGTCGCAAGTACCGACAGTGCAGAAGATTGTAGTATGATGGATATGCTGACCGACGGTACGTCCTCAAGCTTGTACGAGATGTACGGAGCTGATTGTTTGGTCGCTTTTAGATGGGCCAATTCCTGGCAGTGACCACGCCGATGCCGTTGAGACAGAACTTCAGGATCAGAGCTTCCATGCTCTTTGGATGGAAGATGGCGAGGACGATGAAGATGATATACTGTTGGCCTGGGACCATGATGCCACAGTGGACTCAGACCACGAACTCGACGACACATTTGGTGCATTCGATCCTGATGATCCATTGCTCTTGCTGGCAGAGGATGACAATTTCCTGAGGCGTACACAGCTGGATGGTACGCAATATCCATTCCGATATCAACGATCGCACGTCTAAGTTTGTGTTTACTTAGTAAATGACCTCAGTCAGTTAGACCGTGCAGTTCTACGACAGTATTCCTTCAAGTTGAAACACCACATTACAGACACTGCCTACATGGACCTCCCGTTCGCATTTCCTGGAGCAGGTGTTACATCTCCCGACGAGGCGCAGACTCGGCTCGCATCTCTTGCAGGCTTCAAATCCAAACTGTACGACTGCTGCCCACAATCATGTGTCTGCTATACCGGATCCCTTGTGAACCTCACTGCTTGCCCTCACTGCAAAACCGATCGATACACATCCAATGGACGCGCAAAGAAACATTTTACTTATATCCCTCTCATCCCTCGCCTTCTCGCATTTTCTGGCAGTGAATCCATGGCCGAGAAAATGCAATACCGTGCCAACCATGAGTGTGTCCCTCAGGAAGTTTCAGACGTCTTCGACGGCCATCGTTACCGTGCACTACGAGGCAAGCAGGTTGTCATCGGCGGAACGGAGCTACCTCATCGGTTTTTTGGGGATGGTCGGGATATCGCTCTGGGAGCGTCAACGGACGGGTTCGCTCCTTTTCGTCGGCGCAAGACTACTTGCTGGCCTATCATCCTCTTCAATTACAATCTGCCTCCCGAAATCCGATTCCTCATCGAAAACATCATTACCATCGGCATCGTTCCAGGACCAAAAAAGCCTGTTGACATGGACTCGTTCCTTTTCCCCCTCGTTGCCGAACTTCTCGAACTGGCCAAGGGTGTTAAGGCATGGGATGCTCTCCGAAAGGAGTCCTTTATGCTTCGGGCATACCTTATCCTTGTTTTTGGCGATATCCCAGCCATCTCGCTCTTGATGCGGATGAAAGGCCACAATGGTCTGTCTCCCTGCCGTATATGCAAGATTACAGGTGTACGCGTCCCCGACACGCGTTCCACTGCCCATTATGTCCCTCTTAATCGTGCCAACCACCCCACGGTCATTGCCAGTGAAGACCCCAACGTAGTCGCCGTTTACGACCCCGCAAATCTCCCTCGCCGAACACACGTTGAGATGATGGAGCAAGCGGTCGCAGTTCAATCAGCCACCACTTTAACGGAGAATGCTCGACTAGCAAAGCTTTATGGCATCAAAGGTGTCCCCATCCTCTCACAACTTCCGTCTCTCTCTTTATCCAAGTCGTTTCCATACGACTTTATGCACCTCATATGGGAGAACACGATCAAAAACCTTATTCTCCTCTGGACAGGCGATTTCAAGGATCTCGACGAGGGTTCTGGGGCGTACATCATTCAGTCATCTGTATGGGACGCTATCGGATCCGCAACGTCGGCGTCAGGTTCTACTATACCTGGATGCTATGGAGCGCGACCTCCCAATTTCGTTGCGGACAAGACTGCGACCACGGCGGACACCTGGTCCTTCTGGACGCTCTACCTTGGTCCCGTTCTCCTTGAGCGGAAATTCCGGGATCCAAAATATTACGATCACTTTATAGCCCTCGTCAAGCTTCTCCACACATGTCTCCAATTTACCATCACATACGACGAAATTGACCAACTCCGGCAAGGGTTCATTGATTGGGTCAAACACTTCGAAGAGTGAGCGTATAGTTCAGTGCTGCATCGAAGTTCTGCTCACATCGTCTACGTTACACAGGTTATATTACCAGTATAATCCTACTCGCCTATCTACGTGCCCGCTCACTATCCATGCCCTCCTCCATATCGCCGATTCTGTTCTCGCTTGTGGGCCGGTATGGGCGTACTGGGCATTTCCCATGGAACGGTACTGTGGCCTCATTCGCCCCGCTATCAAGAGTCGTAAAAGACCCGATGCCTCCCTGGATCGCTATGTCGTCGAGTGCGCACAGCTGTTCCAGGTCATGCTTGTTTATGGTCTGGAAGATGGCGATGTTCTTCGCCTCCATCCACGCCCGGAAAGCACCCTGCCCGCACAGTCCTTGACTGCACCTAATTGTAAGAATAGCATCATCCATGCTACAGTGCATCAGCTCACTTCTTCGTGGTGGCCACTAGATCCTACATATGCCCTACTTCCTGTCATCCGCCCTGTACTAGTACTCGACGCAACGACCCTCACTCGTCTATCCAAGACCCTCGCTACGCGGTACAATGTGCCTTCCGCCAACTTTTCCACCCTCAAGAATCTTGTCAAGAATGCATCAATACAGGAGTACGCCCGGGTTCGCATCAACGACGGTGACACTATCTCTGCGGCGCATTTGTACTCAGCTAGGGATGACCGTCGAGACATGACATATATACGCGTGCGTTTGCTCCCATCATGCGTACGTCTCCATGTTACTCATGTATTTCTCCACCCAGTATCAAGTATTGGTCGACGTACATGCCCGCCACCGCAATCACACTCCTCAGTATGAAAATGTCACCTTTTACGGCCGCCTACAACACCTCTACGCTATCCACGTTCCAACATCACCTCTCATTGGCTCCACAGAGCCCGAAGCTATCCTCCTAGCTGGAATTAGGCGGTGCGTCGATGCAGAGAAAAACGGACACCCAGACCCAGGCATCGACATCCACTACTACAAAGATGAGGCGGAAACGGAACAGTTTTTCGACCTTACCTGTGTGGAATGTCTGGTTGGACGGGTACCACTCCCAGGTTCACGATGGGCAATCATTGACCGTAGCGGCGCCCTATCACGGGCTGTTTATGTTCCCGACTGAGCTCCACCGAGGTGAGCAGGCCTACTAGGTTCATTCATGGTCTATGATAACTGACAAACACAGAATCCCGTCTACCAAACGATCCCCGGACCCCATCCCGCTGCACAGTAATCTACGACGGGATCCCGTCGTCCTGTTGGATTTTTGGTACAGGCCCGGTACGGATTCATGCTGGTCAAACTACATGCGCCGCATTCGTCGTCCCCAGGTCAGTAGCTCCCCGTTCCGTGAAATCGAAGTCTGATTTATATTTTTGCCCAATAGCAAGCATGTATATAATTATGAATCCCAAGTTTCAAAGGGTTTGGCCGTCATCTTTCGACCTTTGAAATCGAAACTCGGTCGGCGCTTATCCGACCGGCGGTGACGCGTCGCGGCGTCCTCGCCGCGAAGGGCTCCTCGCGCCACCGTCTTTTCATCTCCGCGTTCATGCTTGCCTCAGATTTTTCGCCGTCAAACCCCACCTTCTTCGACTCCTCAATGCCCTCCTCGCCACCATCCCGTACTTCTTTCCCGCCAGGGCCGCCACCCGCTGCCTACACCCTCCCCCTCCCCATCAACACTGCCACCTTTGTCTTCGCCCAGCACCCCCACACCCTCTCGCTTGACTTCAACCATGCGGCCTGTGACCTCCCACGCCTCCTCCATCTCACCCCCGACCCCTCCCGACACTGCTCCTGGCTACGACGTCGAGATCGTCGACAACAAGCCCCACCGTTACTCTCGTTACGACACAGGCGACAAGATCCGACGATCAAGTCACACCTCGCTCGACGCCGCTTACGCACAGGACTCAAGGTCGTACGGACTCAAGGTCGTACGGGTACGAGCATGGCGATTGAATCGGTTCATCCCATCTATCCCAGTATTCTCATCACGGTTGCGGAACACGGTGCCAAACCCTTTTCGAAGTTCGCGTGCACATGTCAAAATATCGAAGCACGCCCACGGACTTAGGACAAGATTGACGACGCCATCTTTGGCATTTCGAAGTGGAAGAGGATTGAACGAGGGTGTCATGCTACATGGTGGTGAGTAGTATGTGCTCGAGAAGGGAAATGTCACTAACCGCGTTCCTCAGCCTATCTTTCCTGTGCATGCGTGTCGTCCCACTGGATGGCAGACACGATGGGTTTGGCGGAACAACACCGTACTTTCTACCCACGGCCGAGTCCCTCGCAATCGACGGACTGTATCCTATGGTACTCTCTCCTCGCTCGCTCACACTGTTCCCACTCCATCCTTGCTCCTCGCGCACAGAACAGGCTACGAGCTGTCAGTATATGCAGTACATACACGTCGTCTCAGGGACCATAGCAGCGGTAGGAAAGGAGAGTATACACCCAATCACCCGAGGCCCTGCTTTCTGTATATCACACATCCATTCTACAATGAAAACCACCTTATTTTGCCATGTTGAACACAAAATTTCCGTGTTGTTGTTTTTCAGTACATTTTCACCTAGTTTTCAGCGTGCAAGTGGACATGATTTCGGTGGGTGATATACACCGCTCTAAGAGCTCGAAGCAAACACGGTAGATTTCAGTCCAAATCACCTCCTTCGCGATATCACCTTGTAAATCACCGCTTTTCTGCTTTTCACCGGAAAACACGGTGGAAAACAGGATGACTTGTCCTTATAGTGTTCCTTTCTTTTCCTCCCGAACCATTCCGTTTCCGTCTCCTTCACAAATTGCTTTCTGGTACCCCGAACATGGCAAGGATCTTGGAAGACCCCACCGACGAGGCGCGGCCGGACTTCTCCGAGCAACGCTTCGAAGCCCGCAGGAACGCGGTCGCAAACGGGGAAGACCAAGATGTCGCGGTAGCAAGGCTCAACGCGCTGTGGAACAGCGAGCACGACGAACGCGTGGCAGCCTGGAACGCGCAGCAAGACGAAGACCGCGCCGACAGCGAACGTCAAGTGGCGGGCACAGCGGCAAAACCGGGCGACGATGCACCCGACATTCCGGATTTTGATGAAGACGCCGAGCCGCCGGACCACGTCGAGGCGCAGCCAGCCGCCTACGCCGTGAACAAGCTACGCAAAGGGGAGTTCATCGAGCTCTACTACTTCACTGTAGAGGGCTGTGGGGACACCGCCGCGCTGACATCCGCATCCACGGACGGTTTCGGTCTCACGCGAGGCGAACACGGCGTCGTTCTGCAACCCCTGCTCGCGCAGACCCCGAGCAAGAAAGCCATCCCGGACTCCGCCCTCTCTTGGCAACAAATGGCGGTCGGCGCCACTCTGTTTATCACATACATGCGTACATGCAAATACGATGAGAAGCATTGCGAAGCCGTAACCAAATTTTATTTCGCCCTGGAGCACCACGACCTGAGGCGCCAGCCGTACGGAGAGGAGATCCTCATCGAATACCACGCGCTCGTGCGCAGAGCCTGGTTCGACGGCATCAAGAGCCGCCACCTCTTCAACATCGCCATCATCAACAAGGAGCTACTCAAGAGCACGACACAGTCAGTCATGCTGAAGCACCAGGCGGAAAACATCGAGAGGTGCGTTCACCCGCCGTTCCCTCCGTGCCCTCATCACTAACCCCGATATCGCTCCTCTCCCCTCACCCCGCGCCCATGTACCTATGACGTGCGACGCCCTGCGGCTCTGCGTCGACCTGCCACCCCGCGACGGCACGCGTCTCTCCTGCGTCACCCCCCCCTCCCCATCGGGCCGTTTTCCTCCGCGACACGGCGCCCTCGGGCAGGCTCGGCAGGCTCACCGAGCAGTATGGCGGCGCCCTCGAGCGGAAGCGGGGTCGTTCCCCTCCGTTTTCCGGCGAGCGGATGGACAGGAAGGTGCCGCGCGGCGATTACCCCCCCCCCGCTGGGAGCGACGCAGCGACCGCTCCCCCAAACGCGGTGAACGCACGGACCGCGGGCAGCGTCAGCGAGAGCCCCGCTCATCCGACAAGCACGCGGCGGGGCCCCCATATGGGAGAGGGGCTGACAGCGGGCGAGCGCGCAGCATCTGCGCCATCTGCCTTAGCCGTCAGCCCCACGACGTCGCCCAATGTCGCGCGGGCACGACCTGGGACGGGAAGGCCTCGCGCTGTCGCCGCAACCCGAAGGGCGTCATCCTCGACCCCGAGGGAAGAGCGCTTTGCCTCGACTGGCAGCGGGCGAGGGGCTGTACGTCGCGGGCCTCCCACCACATCCACGAGTGTGCAGGGTGCGGGAGCTCGGAGCACGGCGCCGAAGCTTGCCCTCGAGGGGAGAAGGCTTGAACCTCGATCTCCGTACCATGTCAACGCCTGGCAGCGGGAACTGGAGGAGGCGGGTCTGTTAGCGAAGTACCCAGGCTTGACGCGCAGTCTCGCGCAGGGCTTCGACATCGGTTTTCCGCCCATCCGTTTTACACACACTCCTTTAAACAGCCCTTCCATGCTAGACCACGCCACGGAATTCAAGCGTATCGTCGAGCACGAGTTCGAAGCGGAGCATTACATTGGCCCCTTTTCTCGTAGCGACGTCATTTCACTTATCGGTCCTTTCCAAACCTCCCCCTTATCCTTAATTCCCAAGCCGCATAAACCAGAGTCCTTTCGATTAATTCAGAACTTCTCTTACCCTCGCTCGCTCTCCGCCCCTTACAGCTCCATTAATCATCACATACATTCGGACAATTTTCCGTGCACTTGGGGGACATTTCGCACCTTTTGCCTCCTGATTTCCTCCCTTCCCCCAGGCTCAGAAGGAGCTGTCCGTGACGTGTCCGAAGCGTATAGGACGATCCCGTTGCACCCGTCGCAGTGGCCCGGAGCCGTCGTCCGACTCTCCAATGAGGACGACCTGTTCGCGGTTGACACCAGCGCGAGTTTCGGGACGGCTTCCATGGCCGGGGTCTACGGCAACCTGCAAGATGCGGCAGTTGATATCATGTGCGCAAAGGGCCTGGGGCCCATTTCGAAGTGGGTCGACGACCACGTCTTCATTCGGCTGAGGCGGGAGCACATCGCGGCCTACAATGAGACCCGCCAGCGTTTCCGACGCCGGATGCAAGCGGAGGGTGGGAGGCAGCAAACAGGGGGAAGAATATGGTATGCAGGCGGGCTCTTGCAGAACGGGCAGCTAGAGGAGTTTGACGATGACATGAGCTCCCCCCTGCAGGATCTGTCGGCACGATCACCGCGCTCAGAGCACGACCGGCAGTTCTCCTGCAACCTAGATGACATTGACAGCATCTCCGCAACACTGGGTGTCCCATGGCAAGCTGGCAAGGACAAGCCCTTTAACGTATGATTTGAGTACACTGGTCTCGACTGGGACCTCGACGCGCGCACCATAGCGCTTCCACAACGGAAGCGGGAAAAATACGGGGACACCATAATTAAGTGGCAAGGCTCGCGAACGCACGTGCTCAGTGAAGTGCGGAGCCTTTACGGAAAGTTACTCCATGCCGCACGGGTAATTCCGCAGGGACGCGCGTACCTCACGAACCTCGAGGTCTCTCTCTCTCTCTTCAACGACAACGACGCCTTCAAGCCACGAACTCCGCCGCGGGGAACCCAGAGCGACCTGTTGTGGTGGCAAGACCGACTCTCGCAATCGCTATCGAGGCCCATTCCGGGTGTGGCGGCCGTCACCGACGTACACGCGTACTCCGATGCAAGCTCTGGAGTGGGGCTGGGTATCTGGATCTCGGGCAGGTGGAGGGCATGGCGGTTGTTACCGGGTTGGGAGACGGAGGGCAGGGACATCGGCTGGGCAGAAGCCATCGGATTTGAGTTTCTTATTCGCACCCTCTTCATCCTCGCTCACCCGTCGCCACCTCCATCCCACATTCTCGTATACGGAGATAACAAAGGAGTCGTCGAGGGTTGGTGGAACGGCCGCAGCCGGCAGCACCATGTCAACACCGTCTTCAAGCGGATCCATGCCATCCTTGAGCCTGGCCAGCACACCGTGGCCACGCACTATGTGCGCAGTGAAAGCAACCCCGCCGACAGGCCGTCAAGGGGGCTCTACCCACCGCAACACCTCCGGCTCCCTCCCCTTCCCATTCCCGACGCTCTCCGCACCTTTGTCGTCGACTTCGATGCACCAGCCACCCCGACCGAACTGCAAGCAGAGGCGCAACGGCAGCTCCATACTGTGCCTGGTCGGGAAGCTGGACACCCTACGCTTCAGAAAATCCTAGATATTTGACATTGATTCTCATGACTTCTACAACATACATTCTGCATGGCATACATCTTAGGTATCTTTCTGTGAGCTAAAATAGAGGGAATGTGGCATGCAGCAATTACAGTACTTAAACCTTTCCGGAGGAGGCCAAACTCAAGCTTGACTGGGTACCTGGACATTCCGAGTATACCCTTTGCAATGGGTGATTCAAAAATGAGACAAAATATGCATAATCAAGAGAAAAAATATATGATTGAATCCCGGTCGATCCGACGTAGATTGCTCATGAACTCCCTGTGCAGTGGGGAGCTCAAACTGGAGGTACTGTGTTTTGCCCGGTTTTGCAGATCTACGAGATCTCCCTCAAATATCTCAATAGGCAGCACATTTTTTGTCCCCCGGTCTTCATATTATTAAGATCCCATACAAAAAGTAATTTATGAAGCTACAAGAGTGGATGAGGTAGGGGGAGGTGAACGGTGAGATGCCTTTGTCCAGCTACCCAGGCCGTCCAGGTTCCTGACCAGGCACAGTACCTTTCCCGCCCCATGCGCGCCCCCGTGTCCTGATCAGCAACAAGCCGGCATGCAATGGCAGTGCCATACCCTTCCCTTTCCCTGCAAACCCGTGCGTTCCGACCAGCAGCGCGCAGCTCGCGATTTTGCCAGCGGCGAATTCGCCGAGGTTTTCTTCCAGGCGGAGGCGCAATGGGAGGCGTGAAGCCCCGCACGCCTTCCCAGCCCCCCTACCCACTGAGGAGCCAGTAGCGGCTAGGCTGCGCCCCTATCGCCCCGGACTCACCCCTAGCTCATCAGATCTCCGCCCGCACTGTCTTGCGCGTGAGCGCCTCTTCAAGTGGATACCAGCGGGAGGGAGCCCTCTGCCCGCCCCCTTTAACTCCGACGACGAGGCGAGGCTTTTCCGTGTCCTCGGGGAGGGTTGGAGGCCCGGCACCCTAGAGACGTACGCTGCGGGCTTGCTCACCTACCACGTTGTGTGCGACGGGCGGCAGGTACCGGAAGCGGAGCGCGCCCCAGCAAGTCCGGAGCTGCTGCTCATCTTCGCAGCCTCGCTCATCGGAGGCTATTCGCAAAGTACAATCTCAAACTATCTAGCGGGTGTTCGTGCTTGGCACGTCATCCACCGCAAGCAGTGGTCCATGGATTCCGCATACACCCCCATCCTCCTGCGCGCGGCAGCGGCGTGTGCCCCAAAAGCCTCGTCTAGACCACCCCGCCTCCCATATCTGGTCAGCGACCTCGTGGCTATACGAGCACAGCTGGACCTGTCTTCCCCGCTCGACGCCGCCGTTTGGGCATGCGCCACCTCCCTCTTTTACGGCATCGGTCGCACTGGGGAGCTGGCCGTCAAGGCTACGAAGGGCAAGGAGTCCTTTGCGCCCGGGAGGTATCCCACACCCACCCATGTCGAGCATGGCGCGAAGGAGGGCACAGGCGAGCCGTTCACGAAGATCACTCTCCCCCGCTCGAAATCCCAGCGTGTCGGCAAGCCGCGCGAGTCGATGGCATGGGCCCCGCAGAACGACATCACGGACCCACGTGCCGCGCTTGAGAATCAGTTCACGGTTAATGCGCCCGGCGAGAAGGAGCACCTGTTCACCTACACAGACGGCGCCGGAAAGCGCATTCCCCTTCTGAAAGCCAGGTTTGTTGCGCGCCTGCAGGAGGCATGCCACGCGGCAGCCATTGACTTCAAACTCTGCCACGGTTTCCGCATCGGGGGCACACTGCACTACCTCTTGCAAGGGGTTCCCTTTGCGGAGGTCCAGGTGATGGGTCGATGGGCCAGCAGTGCCTTTTTGCTCTATCTTCGGCGGCACGCGGAGGTCCTCGCGCCATACATGCAGCCAAACCCGCCACTCCAGGGCAACTTCCTGCGGATCGCGTTGCCTCCAGTGCGTTGAGGTGAGTCTGTCTCCTAGCGTTTTGGGAATCGGGCGTCCGCTGATGCGTCGTCAGCCTCCTACCTTCTTGGGTATCGCGGATGCCCGTTCGCCTATGCTAGTGTTGTTTGGTGCCGGTGGATCCGCTGCGCGGATCCTCGCCCATTGTTCTGATACCATCATTCTGCCCCATGTCATCCTGTTTCTACTTAGGTGTTCTCCCTTTCATGCTCAATGATCATGTGTTGTGTTGCGCTGGGTGTTCCCGCTCTGTCATGGGTGAGACCGAGTGAGGCAAGTCCATAGATTGTAGTTCTGGGCAGCGTGAGGCACGAGCACCGCCCAGAACGTAGTCTATGGCCGACGCTGGCCCTCGGTAGATGCCGGCGTCTCTCTTGTCTTGCCTCCACGCTCTGCAGCTTGTCGTGCCGCTAGGCCGTCGAGATTCCTTTCTGCCCGCCCAGACGCCGGCTGTGCTGGCACGTCTCCCACCCCCTGATTGCCGTTTCTTCAGGCGCCTCTGGGCCAAGTTCTGCCAGGCGGATATATATATATGAGAGTTCATCCTAACCACTGTCCCTGCCATTTTTCTTTGCCTCTGTGACAGCGCCCATACACCCACATCTTCTCTCCCTATCTCAAACAGCATGCCCATGTCTTCTTTCACTGCTATGGAGAGCCCGTCCCTCTCAGATGTCTCCCTTCCCCCTTCTCTCACCACCATCTATGAGGTTTCCCCCTACGACGTGCACGCGCTTGTGCAATCCCATGCGATGCCCACTGCCGCTCCCCCAGTTTTCCCTTTCCCTGCCATCAAGGTACATGCAGAGCCTATAACACGCGGATCCCTTGATGGTGGTAGCAGCACAGTCTGGGCAGCCTGCTGCGCCCCAGCGCAGCGGCTAGGCCTAGGCGTCTGGGTGGAGCTACATTGGGACAGCATAGGCCAGCCAGGCGTGGCGCCTCTCCACCCTAACAAAGCGGGTTGCCTCATGCAGGTAGAAGTTGTTGGCCGCACACACATCCAGTTCTGGGTTGTCGGTGGTGCAGAGAAGTTCCACCTCTGCGTCCCATATAGGTGGGCGCGCACGCCCTTTAGCGCCTGTCTCTCTTGGCTCGCACAAGCCATCTCGTGCGAAGGGTTCGCACAGGGACCGCCAGGAGCACAGGGGGAGGTTGAGGAGGAGGAAGTTTCAGGCGGCCACTGCCTCCACATCGATGCTGCAGTTGGGGAAGGAGTCCAGGTGCCGCTTGACCTGTGGGCCATTCCTATGGGTGGATGGGAGAGCTGAGCAGTCCATGCTCTGCGCTCCAAACCTGACCCCCCTCCTTTTGTATGTCAGCACCCATGTCATGATTCACCATGCAAGCCAATTGACCATAATTGTAGCTCCACTTTCCTCGCTCACCCTCCAAGCAGCCATCGGCGGCGAGCATCCCAAGATAGAACCTTCCCTTTTCCTTTTCCCTTCATGCCAGCCTTTCCTTGACATGTTAGTATTGGTTGCCTTCTTCCTTCTTCCTTTCTTCCTTTCCTCCTTTCCTCCTTTCTTCCTTTCCTCCTGCGTCTAGGGCCCAAACATCCCCACCAGTGAACGGGCGCGACACTGGGCAGGGTATCCCACCCTCCGCTCCCTTGAGTAGCCCAGCCCACCCATCGCGGATGCCCGTTCGCCTATGCTAGTGTTGTTTGGTGCCGGTGGATCCGCTGCGCGGATCCTCGCCCATTGTTCTGATACCATCATTCTGCCCCATGTCATCCTGTTTCTACTTAGGTGTTCTCCCTTTCATGCTCAATGATCATGTGTTGTGTTGCGCTGGGTGTTCCCGCTCTGTCATGGGTGAGACCGAGTGAGGCAAGTCCATAGACCACAAGTTGGCCAGGTGAGTCCTGCCGGAGTCCTGCGAACGCCCGATGCCCCGAGACACGGTCACGACTTTGGATCGCCGCTTCCTCTCATCCAATCATATTCGTTTTCTCCGGACAGTAGCCGAACGCCGGGAATGCGGTACCCACACAATCCTTTACGCCTCTGTGCTCTCGAGACTCGTGCGACGGTCAGGGGATGTCAACTCAGACATTCGAAGCGATATCGGCTCGGATACTTCGCGCACTCAACCCCGTATTATCTTACTGCCAACTAAACTTCATGTGATTACTTACCACTAACTTACTAACCACTTCAACTTATAGCCCCAATTGCGCGGGGATGTACGTTCTTGCCCACTGAACGGTCTCCGCCGTCGAATTTATGAGAGAGTCGACCGTGGAAAGCATCCACGTAGGGTCGACGTCGTGTGTGGACGGCGGAGTGATCGCAATCATGGCGGCAGACAGGTAGGTGTGGTATGGGTCTGCAAGGTCAATAATCAGAAAATGGAGGTCGAGAAGGGGGGCAAGGGCGACGCACCGGGAGACTCTCCTGGCGCCTTGGCGACCCCGCCGTACTTGTGCTGGCAACGCGCGAAGAACTGGGCAAGCGCGCGAGCATCAAGTAGGTCTTTCTGACCGAGGATCTGCACAGATTCCAGAAGACGGTCGGTCAGCATCGCGTTCACCATCTTCGGATGAGATGTGGGGATAAACGGAAATGGCACGGGAGATAATGTAGGATGAAGTAGGTGAGGAAAGATGGCGAAACTCAAACGGCTCACGTCTAGCGAAGCCCCACACCAGAAACAATAACATGCGTCGGCGAGTTTGTTCGTCCGCCCGCGGAATCCTCCAGTTTCCTCATCTTGGTTGTGCACCAGCCAACGGATGGTTTGGGCGCTCTGGGCAGGGGACAGGCGTGTATTTGGTGGGGAGATGCGGGTCGGGACGAGGTAGAGGGAGGCGAGGGCGCAGTAGGTCGTCCCGCCTGCAGAAGGGACAGGATGTAGAAGCAAAGACGAGAAAATGTGAATTGAAAGTGACTAACCGAGCGCTTCCCCACCGGGCGACTGGCCGTACCCGCCTTCATACGTCTTCACCCAGCGCGTAAGTCGGAAAGTCCAGGACTGATGGAAGGGAGTGCACGCACGCGACATCGTTGGACATATTCCACCGCCCGTTTCACGTCCATGCCTTCCCAATCGTCCAGCAGACTGCACACCGCAAACGCACAGTAGCACATTCGCAGGTCACCGTCGTCGGCACCAGGGACCGTGGAGAATCTGCAGGGATGTGGCCATCAGCGCCCTTCGTAGATATCCGGCAAATGAGTAGAGGCGAAGTACATGCGATAGGACGGAAGGGGGGGGGGGGGGGGGGGTACTCACCCTCCATTGGGATCTTGACATGCTCTGATGAACTTTCTCAAACCCTCGCGGTCGAGCTTTGAGAAATCGTCTCGCAGTATGGCGAGGGAGAGAAGGGCACAGTATGTCATGATAAGGTGAGGCGTCGAGTATGTTGTATAGGATCGCTGTTCGCATTCCATGTGAGCATCGCTACCGTCCTATGTCAGGGCACAACGCACCAACGACGACCCTTCCTCATACTGGTCCTCGGTATTCGTGAACGGACTCGGACGAAATCCAGATCCAAAATCGCCCCCTACACAATACACGCCGCCCAACGCCACATTAGCGGATGTCCCATCCAACGAAGATGGACACAAAAGAACCGCACGCACCCGCCTGCTGCCCCCATATCCACTCCCGCCAGCTCTCCCGGTCCGTCGCGCTGATCTTCTTGTCGAGCACGCCGAGCACGTCCATCGTGCCCAGGCAATAAAAGCCCACCGCCATCCTGCGCGCACGTCCCGTTGAGAGGTATACACCGAGTCGCTGGAGTGCGCGAGAACGTACCGCGAGGAGTCAATCTCGATCAGGCTCGAGGGTAGCCCACCGATACACCGATTGCAGTGCGCCGCGTGCCTCGGTTTGTCGAAAGGCGGGAGTGGCGTGGAGGCATCTTTTTCATCGGCCATGTGTGCGCGGGGAAAGGAAGAACAGCCAGAACAGATAGAGGGGGCAGGTGAGACGCGTCGGTTCGATGTGCTTGGCTGCTCAAATACGCGCATCGCAGTGTTAGCTGCCTCAGTTATGCGCACAATCGCGAGGGCGGGAGATCGCGCCGAGGCGGGGGCAGGTAGGTCATAGAACGTGGAACAGACGGGAGGGGCGGAATCGAACAGCAGGGCGTCAAGTTACAGACTATGGATGCAGCAGTCATGCTTCCCAGTTCACCACATACTCCATCTTTCTCCAATCGGGTTGCCAATAAGAGGCTAAAGACGTGGCTAGCGCGATTGAGAGGCGAACAACGGTTTGTTAAATAATTCCGGACTCCGAGGAGACGACGTTGGAAGAAGGACTGAAGGGGGAAGGAGTGTAGCTTACAGACAGGCTGAGACCGGAGCGACAGACATGGACACATCGACAATTACTTAGAGATACAATGAATGGTACGGACGACAGTGGGGACAGGTACGCGCGAGTACGGGAGTGAGCGGCAGATAAGTAACTTGGGACAGACAGAGACAAAGACGGTGTGCAGGTGAGAAGTGCGTGGTCGGAATCACAAGGACGAAATTGAAAGCGGAAATGGGAGGGGCAGTTACAACAAGGGACACGGTTCGAAGTTCGAGTGAAAGACCAAGGGGCGAAATCTTACAAAACGCAGGTTTACATCGCAGCCATTCCCTGCCCTTGGAACGGCCTTCCCACTTGCACCTGGTTCGGTGCAGCCTGTTGTTGCTGCTGCTGCTGCTGCTGCTGCTGCTGCTGCTGCTGTTGCTGCTGCTGCTGTGGCGTCGGCGCAAACGCAGCCTGCGATTTCTCCTCGAGGTCTGCGTAGAGCACGGTCATGTCCTTGCGCTCCTTGCACCAGTTGTCCGGGTCCCAGAACGTGTAGATGCCCTGCTCGCCTCCTTGAACCTTCTGCGAGGGCGCTGTGCCACTCTCCTTCGTCAACCATACACGGAGGTCTTTGTGGAAGCGCCAGTTGCGGTTGTATCTGCAAAGATTGCCATCAGTACGTTTCTTATATGTAGATTGACGAGTGATGATGAAATTGCAAGGGGAGTATGGGGGACACAGGGAGGAAAGGAGAGAGAGAGAACGCGATAGACGGACACTGCCAACAGGCTATTACCCAAGAAGAAGGCCAAGAAAAACTGTTGGAGTATTTCCGACGACGGTCTGAAATACTCCAACAGTTTTGCTAGGTTTCCACCATCTTTCCAGGAATGAAAGCTGCCATGCTGGCTGAGGGTGCTAGATGATGGAAAGATGGAGATGGAGATGGAGATGGAGATGGAGGAGAGACGTGGATGGAGAATGAAATCCGAGACGAAAAGTGCGCTCACAGCTCTTGTGCGGCCACTTCCTGGAGCGCATCTCTTGGTGCCGAGTAGAACATGAAGAACAGTGTCTCGTCGCTGAACGAAGCGGCCTTGCTCGGTCCCGGTGGCGGCGGTTGCACATCGTAGCACTCCGGCAGGGTAAAGTCGGGCTCGACCGAGTGCGCCGCGGACGAGTCCGCCCACGGCGTGATGAACGTCGAGTACAGGTTCCTGTATCTCCACTTCGATGAGCCTTCATCCTAAAACGAGAAGGGAGAAAAGAGCGTACCCCTGCTGCTGCATATCGAGCCCCATCGTCCCCAGGTCCGTCCCCACCGCCAACAGCGCCTGATCCGGATCTGTGCTCTTGATCATCGCCAGCAGTCCCAGCAGTCCCCACCGGTCGGCAGCGGACATCAACACCTGTTGTGCGGGCGTTTGCGGCGCGGGGACAGGCGCGGGTGCCGTACTCGACGGCGCGGACTCGTTGTTCGCGTTCCCATTGAACGTCGGCTGAGCGCCCGCCTGTCCTTGAGGTGGAGCCTGTTGCGGGAACCCGGGTGGCGCGTTGAGGGACTGTGACCCGTTTTGGAGTGAGGACGGGTACACGGCGGACTGAGACGGCTGTTGCGGCTGTGACGCTTGCTGGGATGCGCCGGTCGAGTTCCACGCTGCTTGCGCCGCCAGTTTCAGATGCTGCACGCCCCGTCAGCCGAGCCTCTCGCATAACACGAACGCGAACACGCCACGCACCCTTTGTTTCTCCGCCTCCGATTGCATCCCAGGGAGCGCGCGCGGACCGAGATTGAGCAGTCCTGGATGTTGCTGTTGCGGCTGTTGTCGTTGCGGCTCGTTGTGCAACCCGTTCAGTCCCGGCGGGTGTCCGTCCGACGTTTGCTGCGATGAGGGTTGTTGCAGCTGTTGTGTTGGCCCTCCTAGTGCCGGAAAGTCGTCCGCCGTGAAATCCCTCGTCAAATTCGCCCCAACGCCCTGCCCCCCCACCCCGCCGTTCCCACCGCCGTTTCCGTTACCGTTGCCGGACAGCGGCACACCTGTCCCCGCCTGGCTCGCGTAGCTGCCGCCATTGCCGTTGCTCCCGTTCCCGTTACCCGAGGTCGCGGTTGCGTGTGTCGGTGCGGGGGTCGATCCGAGCGCGGGAAAATCGTTCGGATCGAGGCCGACCTCGCTCGTGGACGAGGCTGAGGGTGCTGTGTTGTTCCCAGCGTTGCCGCCCGAGTTCGGGGTTGCGGTGGGGGTGAGGTGCGGAGGTAGGTTAGCGTGTGCGGATGACGGCGGTTGATTTGGCTGCTGCTGTTGGGAATGGGATTGTAGTGGACCTTGAGGGTGCTGTTGCTGTAGTTGCTGCTGAGTTTGCTGTTGCAGCGTCGCGCCGAAGGGGAACCCGGCCGTCCGTTGTTGGACGAAGCCCGGCGAGGGTTGCGGTACCATATTTTGAGCGCGATGGTTGGGTAAACCGGGGTAAGCGGTCATGGCATTTCTTGGTGGCATTCCATATGACGGGTAAGGTCCTCTGAAGGGACCACCGAGGCCGGTGGGAGGTCCAAGGCTGGGCGGCCGCTGAGGAGGCTGACCTGCTCTTCCGGTCAACAAGTGCGCACTCTGGGCCGAGTGCCAGCGATTACCTGGTCGGTTCATCGTCGTCTAGCAAGAGTTACGAATGTTGCAAAGCGTTATAAGAGGTTGAGGGACGGGTGTGAAAGGCGAGGATCTTAAGTTGACGAGGAGGATGGGTATTGGCAGGAAGCAAAAGACGTCGCAAAGGCCCTTGGTCCGGGATTCGCCTTTTTTGGTTCATTTTCCATACATTTCCCGCGCTCAACTTGTCTCAGTCGCTTTCTTTCTCCTTCCCTCTCTTTCTTCCGAGCCGGTCGCAAAATCAGTATCACCCCACGCGACAATCTATGCATTGACCGCCGTAAACGCCTGTTCGTATGGAGGTAAGCACATTTCAACCTGACTTTTACCCCGCCTGACGGAACCGAAGTAGGTTCTCAACCCGCGGGCGAGCCTGCTTTCCAACTTCGAGGTCCTCTCCCTCCTTCGCGAGCTCGAGAGCGACTTCCACCTCAAGTCTAAAACCGCCCAACGCGTCAAAAAGGAAGACGAGGCTGCGGGCGTTACCACTCCCAGGGTGTACGATCCCCTGGATGATATCTCGGAGAACCTGCGCACGGTCGAGGTCGAGGTGCGTACATGCTTTTCTTGCCGGACAAAGGACTCAAAGGGTGGCGCAGGCAATACAATACTTATCTGCGGCTCACCATCCTATCGGCCGTCAAACCGCGCAAGGCATATCTAAGCTCGTGAAAGATCTTGCACCTTACGGCCTCACCAAATCCGAAAAACTCCAAGTCGTCAACCTCGCGCCGACTGAGGCCGTCGAGCTCTATGTCGTAAGCCACCTCTCTCGTGCCCTGCTCTACCTGGATTTCATCGCGTGTCTCGGATAGATCGTCGAAGAGCTCGAAGACCGGCTCAGCGAGCGCATGGAGGAGGTGCTCTCAGCGGTCCACACATCCCTGCTCGAGGCTCCGGCACAAAACGGAGTGGTAAATGTCGCAGATGGCCCCGAAGAGGCGTCTAGTCGGTCGGGCGAGCCGATCGTATTTGGGGAGGGAGAACAGTGGGAAGAAGAGGTCACATATGACGAGTTTCTGGATGCAGGCGAGGGCGGGGGCGTCGAGGGCGATTTGGATATGGAAGAGGACTGAAGCATGGATCGGAGGTGGGACTTGTCTTCTTCGACTTGGAGAGATGGTAGAAATTGACCCAGAAGCTTAGGGCGTCTATGGCCTACTGGGCTGGTGGCCTTGGTCCTTACGTGCTACTATATCCGCCATGCCCTTGGACCCGTTCTTCTTTCGACGTCGTCCCTGCGAATGTCGAGATCCCTTCAATCTTATGCGAAATTTGCCAACATTCAACCTTTCCATCGGTCGCAGTTCACTTCGACGATAATTGTACAAGGCATTGTGATCCATATCGCAGCAGCTAACTATACACCCTCTTGTATGCATATCTACATCAAACGCTCTCCACCGTCCCCTCCGTATCCACCTTCCCCCCCGTCTTCCCTAGAGGTGTACCCACTTCCTCCCGTTCAGTCGAGGGCGTCGACTCGTTTACTTTCTGGTCAAAGATGGATCCATCCCGGTCTTGGTGCGACTCGACAGTGATGAAGATCTGCGGGTGCGAGTGTGCGCGGGAGATCGTGCCCAGGGAGATGCCCTCGTTCTGGGAGGAAGAGTTAGCGTAACGACTTGATGGGGCGAAAGGCAACAAACATGGGTATGGGTATGGGTATGGATATGGCTCACGCCGCGCTGCATCGAGGGATCATCCGGTACGGATGGCCCATGGTTGTACGAGCTGAATTGCCAGTTTCGGCGCATGTTCAAACTGGACAGGAGCGAGTTGACGTAGAGCTTGGAGATGATAACGTTGAGTGCGAGATGACTATTCGTACTGTCAGGACAGGGCATGCAAAAGGAGGAGAAAGCGGGACGTACGCGCCACTTTTCTGGATTATCCGAAACGAGGGGTAGAGAGAAGAAGTTAGGAGAGGGACAGGTTGGACGAAATTGCAAGAGACGAACGTCGGAGATGGTGAGGAACAGGATGATGTTGACCGTGCCAAGGACGGATATCACCAAGCCGGTCTGCATGGACACTTTGAGAGAGGAGAACCACGGTCAGTCGCTTAGACCCTCAGGAAGACGTGAAATAAACATACCGCGGATGATCCTGTCCATACATCTGTAAAAACCTCTCGTGCGAATTGGATCTTTTTGGAGGATATTGGACCTAAACGGCGAGTTAGAGGATTTGACGTGTTTAGGAAGGTCCTCTTACTACTAGATCTAATTTAGCGGCTAATGGTTTCTCAAGACGGTACAATCTCGGTCCAGCCGCACACCAACAGTGGTCTCAAACTGATCTCAACAGCATCCAAGCATTTTCACAACATAGGTTTGGTTCACTTTTAGATACCGTTGTCCTGCCTTTGTCACGGCTTTTGGGGCTTGCTCAGACACCATTAGAGAAACCGGGTATCCATTTTTCATACATTAGCACGAGGCACGGATTGTAAACTAAGCGTTAATGAATGAGCGGAGGGGGGGGATGAAGCTACGGATGCGAGGGGAAATAGAGCAGGAGCGAGAACCATTGTACACGAACACATATTACGAGAATCGACTAAAGCGGAAGTGAACGTAAGCGTAGCGGGAGGGGGACACACATCTACTCATCATTATAGTCAATCAATGCAGCAGGAACACCGGGGGCGGGCAGCACCGACAAAGGGCCTGTTCTAGACAGATAAATGAGTGGAATGGATTGAAAAGCTAGGGAAACAACTTACAAAGCCGCCGTGTACAAACCGGACATGAAGCTGTGGTAGAACGGGGGGCGAGTGTTCTCCATCTCGTTCAAAGTGGCAATATGGCCACCGTACACATCCAGGTATGTCCCCGCCGAGAAATCGGACTTGACATGATGCCCGGATCGACGCTCGTGCAGAGATGCGTAAACCTACACAAGGATAAGCAAAGGTTTATCATATTGAGATCAAAATGAGTCACTCACCGCTGTAAATGCCAGTGCAACCATTGCCTTCGGGAGCTCGATGCGACGCTCGTTAGTTACCGAGTCAATTGTAAACGGGAGCCTATCGCGGAAGCCGTCCGGAATTCCCTTTGCGAAAATGGTCTGGTGAAGAATTGTGATCCCGATTGGGTGACGGTAAGGTTGACCACGGCGCACAGCCCCAGTCAACCCATCCTACAGTATGATACTATAAGTCAGTAGAAACCCACAGAGACATGACCAGTGAAAACACACCGGAGAGTTGCGACGGAATATGTAGTTATAATCCCGGACAGCGAAAGCTACTGCCGCTTGACTCTGCTCCCCTTCAGGAAGCAGGTTGTACATTCCGACGATGTGATTGTCGCTGGATTCCTTGAACTTCAAGCGAAAGATACCAATGCGAGCGATGGGCTAGTACAAAATGGTCTGAGAACCGTGCTGCCAGGAAAAATCCAAACTGACTTACCAAGGGAATGAGACGGTTGATGTACCCGGGTTCCTGGAGCAAACGGCGGTGCATGTCGATACAGACATCGCGGAGAGACGCCGCTCGGATCAGTGCATTGCGCGAGAATGTCTCACTGAGCGTCGCATCGGGAAACCCGTGGACTAGAAGGATCTCGTATATAATCTGAACGAAAGCGCCGCGGATTCCAAGTTGAACGATGTGCGATTGCACTCGAAGTGACATCCGCTGATGTGGGCCTCCCAGCACCAAGTTTGTATTCTCCGGAAACTCGCCTCCGACCGTTGCTGGTGGAAGGTTGATCACGCCGGCCGCTAGAGGACCTTCAGCATCAGAGACAAATCGGTCGCCTATGAGACCTAAAATTCGCCAAAGGTATCTCTGGCGGACATTACCTCCAGTGGTATCTTCGTTAACTTGGACCTGCTCTCCGAGGGCAGCATCAACAGCTGTGACAGGAAGAGCCGTGGAAGGAGCCGTGGCAGGAGGAGGAGCCGTGGCGGCGGCGGCGGCAGCGGCAGCGGCAGCGGGTGGAGCGGCGGCAGCGGCGGCGGCAGCGGATGGAGCGGCGGCAGCGGTGGCAGAAGCAGCGGTAGTGGCAGCGGATGGGGCAGCGGCAGCGGTGGTGGCAGCGGCAGCGGATGGAACGGCGGCGGGGACAGAAACAGGAATGGGTGGAGGAAGAGGAGCCGAGACCGGGGCAACAGGAGGGACGGCGGACGGAGGAGAAGGAGCTGTGTTAGAAGTCGACGGTCCCGCAACGGCTTGAGGGGCATCGAGGCGACTCAGGCAAGGATCAATGGGAACGAAAGATGGGCTTGAAGACGCAGCCGAATTTGCACTGGAGAGCCATGTAGGACGCTATAGTATCCGTTAGCATGCTGCACTTGAGGAGGTTAAGGACAACACATACCTCGAGGTTCACCTGACGCTGGAACTGCGTCGGGTTCGTCTTCGCCAACTCGTCCCCGTCGTCATCTTCGATCGCGTCAAAATCGTCTTCGGAGAGCGGCGAGAGGCCGTTATCGTCGTCATCGTCGTTTTCGTCCTACAAACAAATCCGTCAATCAGCAACTCGGAACCTGATACAAAGTGAAAGTTATGTACCTCAATCATGGCAACACCTGTGTGACCCGAGGTAACCGCCTTTGCCTTGCCTTTCGTCCCGTCCACGTAGAGCTTGAGTGCAACCGGTGGAAGCTCGTCCTCTTGAAGAACAAGCTGAGGAGCGCGCGCTAAAGAAAGTGGAACGACAATGTCAGCCCGTGGGAACACACGCGATTGAACGCGAACGTACTCACACTTCCGAGTTTTTGACTTCTTCGCCGCTGGGCCATTGGCCTGAACACCTTTCCCCCCCTTTCGTTTCTTGCCCGCAGCTAAAGGAGGGAAGTGTGAGCGTCGGAAGACACCAACAAAGACAGCAATACAACATACCGGCAGTAACAGGCTCGGATGCAACATCTATTTCGGCCACGGCCCACGGAGCCAGCGGAAAAAAAATGGTAAGTGGTCTGTGATTCGATGGGAAAAGCTATTGACGTACCATCCACAGGAGCTTGCTCTCGCTGTAATTGCGCTGCAGCGGCAGCCTTCGACGCCTTGGTGCGAGCACGAGTAGCAGCAGCCTTCTGCGCTGGCGAGAGTGCCGCGCTGGCGGTCCCAGAGGCCGAGGAAGTGTTGCGCTGCGACGTTCTCAATGTGCGTGACTGGTAACTCATGCCGTTGACGGGGGGGACGGAAAAGAAAAAGAGGGGAGAAGGAAAGTGGGGAAGAGGAAGAAGAGCGAGGATGCCTGTCGACACGGCGAGGTGAGCGTACAAATATAAGTCCTGCGCCGTTTGCTGACATGGCCGTAGGTTTCGTAATAGTGCGGGCTCTGCGGAGCGTGAGCACTCTCACGTCTGGTGGGGTCTTGGTGAGTTTTAGACGGACTTGGTGAATTTAGGCGGCTGATTTCCTCCGCGCATAGTGAAATTGGATATAACGCACCCTTCTCTCCTCCACATCACGACCTCCAACACACGCTGTATCCTCATGGCGTATCAGCTGCCCACAGCCAAGGCTTCCGTAGTTTGCAACGGATGCAGCAAAAACTTCTCGCCGCGCGGGCGTACAAACCACTGGAGACAGACTGCGCGCGAGGAATGCAAAGCTGCTCACACCGCATACCAGGCTCTTCAAGAAAGCCTGTTCCCCGGTCTTATGGCACCGCCAAATCCTCAAGTTGCGGAGAACCTATCAGCAGAGAACACGGGCGTCGGCGCAGACTACTTTTCGGAAAGTTATACACCTGCCGAACTCGGACTCGACAATCCAGCTGGCAACACTGCCGATAATCCTCGTGCAACTCCTATGGATGTCGACAATGTTTTTCCGGCTCCTATGTCGGTCTCTGACAGGAATCAAGGAACCACGGAAGAAGATGAAGCGGATGAAGAGGAGGATGTGCGAAACTTTGAGGAGCTCGGGCGCGTCTTGGAGCCCGTAATCAACCCGAATGCACCCCAATCGGCGCCAGGAGAACTGCCTGCAGACGAACTAGCGGCTCCGCAAGATACTTCTGGCCGCCTCTTTACACCCGAAGAACGGCAACGTGTTGAAGGAAAGCTCTGGGTGCACCCGACGATCGTGCCGTTCCCGAGCGAGAGCGCTGGCGCACCTCTCACTTTAGAGGTATCTGCGTCACAGTACGACACTCTGCGTTCGCATTTGGAATCTGGGAGTGCGGGAAACATCTGGGCACCGTTCAAGTCGAAACTCGACTGGTCCATGGCTTACTGGGCCAAAACACGTGGGCCAACATCGACCGCGGTCTCTGAGCTCCTCCAGATGGACGAGGTATGCATCCAATTGCCAGTGATCACGCGTCAAGTTCAATGCTCATTACCCTCTTTTACTTAGCTTGCCGAGAAACTCGACCTCTCATTCTGCTCGTCGGCTCAGCTCAACAAGATCATCGACGAACAACTGCCTGGTCGGCCGAAGTTCACGATGGAGGAGATCCAGGTCGGTGGCGAGAACTTTGAGGTGTACTTTCGCGACATTGTTCCTTGCATCCGCGCGCTGTACGGCGACCCCGAATTTGCGCAACACCTGATCACGGTCCCGGAGCGCCACTACCAAGATGCCGACATGACGATTCGGATGTACGATGAGATGAACACGGGCACTTGGTGGTGGAACGTGCAGGTGCTTGGCATCATCTTCTACGGTTCCCTCCTCCGACCTAACACAAATTTTCTCTTCCGCAGACAAGCATTGAGGCAAAACTCCCTGGCGCAACAATCATCCCCCTCATCATATCATCAGACAAGACTCAGCTCACGCTCTTTCACGGGAAGACAGCATACCCGGTCTACATGACAATCGGAAACATCCCGAAGGACATCCGTCGCAAGCCCTCCCGTCGGGCGCAAGTCCTCATTGGCTACCTGCCCACAGCAAAACTGGACCACATCTCCAACAAGGCTGCCCGACGCCGTGCAACCGGCAACATTTTCCATGAGTGCATGCGTCGGATTCTTGCACCCATCAAGGACATCGGAGAAACCGGAATCGCCATGGTCAGCGGTGATGGCGTTTGGCGTCGCTGTCATCCCATCTATGCTATATTCGTTGGGGATTATCCGGAGCAGGTTCTTGTGACGGCAACACTCTATGGTGACTGTCCAAGATGTCCGATTCTGCACGCTCTTCTCGGAGAGTACGATGATGACACAGACCTCGATTTCCGTGATGCCGACGACGCATTGGACGTCTTTGAACTGGCCGATGGTGATCCCACAACCTACCACGCTGCATGTCGTGAGGCGCGCCTCCGCCCTATCTTCCATCCGTTCTGGGAAGATTTGCCCTATGTAAACATCTTTGCCTCATGCACACCCGATATCCTCCACCAGATGTATCAAGGAGTCATCAAGCATGTCATTGCATGGATTTCGGACCCGCAAGCATTTGGGCCCGACGAAATTGATGCCCGTTGTCATCGGATGCCACCCAACCACCACGCTCGCCTCTTCACACATGGGATCAGCTCGCTTGTCCGGGTGTCGGGTACAGAGCACAAGCACATCGCGCGCATTCTCCTTGGTCTGATTGCAGATCTTCCTCTCCCAGATGGCCGCAGTCCTGCCCGCCTCATCCGCGCCGTTCGAGGAATTCTCGACTTCCTCTACCTTGCCCAATATCCATCCCATACCGATGAAACCCTTGCGCAGATGGACGATGCTCTTCGGCGCTTCCACGACAATAAATCGATCTTCATTGATCTCGGAATCCGGCTGGATTTCAACCTTCCGAAAGTTCATGGTGCACGGCACTACTCGCCAAGCATCGTGCTCTTCGGTACAACAGATAACAGCAACACGGAGCAATCGGAACGCCTGCACATCGACTTTGCGAAAGACGCGTACAGGGCTACCAACCGAAAAGATGAATATCCACAAATGACGGCATGGCTCGAACGTCGCGAGAAGGTCAACGCGCATGCGGCGTTCATTCAGTGGCGCTCTTCGGGGCACCCTCCTATCACTTCGGAACGGACACCAGAGGTGCACCTTCACATGCACACCCAGATGACGAAACATCCAACACTCCCAGCCGTCTCGTTCGATCGACTCCATGAACTGTACGGCGCCGTTGACTTTTCCGATGCACTCGCAGCATTCATTGTCAAGTGTAACTACCCAGATCTCGGTCCTGGGCCCGCGCGTCACGAAGCTGATAACACACTCATCCCGACCAGACCTATCGCCGTGTATCACAAGATTAAGCTCTGGAATCACGACGCTCTGCAACGCGAGGACGGAAAAGACGAGCAAGATGCTGTCCATGTTCGCCCTCAGCGGCGGGACACCCGTGGACGTATCGTTCCCGGTCGGTTTGACACCGTGTTGGTTAAATCGGGAGCTGGAGGTGCTCGCGGCGTAGCAGGTGAGCTTTGCTGCTCGTCTGAGATTTCACCGCTGACCGGTCATGACCAAGGCTACCGCGTCGCACAAGTGCGCGTGGTCTTCCGACTATCTGCCAAGACGGCCGACACCGTCTACCTACCCACACGTCCGACACCCCCACAACACCTTGCCTACATCGAGTGGTTCACGCCGTTCGCAAAGGAGCCAGAAGATGACACACAGATGTACCGTGTGTCTCGTTCCGTGCACAATGGGCGACGCGACGCCGAAATCATCCCTATCGAAGACATCCAACGGAGTGTCCAGCTCTTCCCGCGTTTCGGTGCGACCGCTCCCCGTCATTGGACAAGCTATAATGTCCTTGAGGAGTGTACTAAATTCCGTGTCAGCTCATTCCTCGATCACCATACATACAGGACCGTATTTTAGCCCGAGAGTCCGTACAATGACAATGTGTGTAACCTCTAAAAACCTCGGACTTGACTTAGACACCTTTTGACGTACTAGACCGCCTTAGAGGGCACCATCTAAACGGCACGCTAATTAGAGGACCTTGGCGCGGCATTTGCGGGAGAGGCTTTCCCTGATGTAGCCGTGTCCGTGTCCGAAAACCCTGTCTTATGCCGCCGCTATTTGGAAATGTTAGACAATCATTTCCACGGCGGGGGCGGGGGGGGGGATATGAGACGCACCAAAAACCAGACGAGGCTTGCAGTGATGATGATAAAGCTCATCGTGGTCCCCACATGCCAAAGGATCGCCTCGGGCCTCACTTTATGCAGCTCTGCGTAGGTCGGCATCCGGTTTGCGATGATCGACCCAGACAACGAACCCCCTGTCCCCGAGGCGCCGTAAGACTGCGACCACAGGATAGGAGTAGGGGAAGGACGCACCAAATCCAGCGGAGGAGAGTAGGAGTATGAGGAGAGCCAAGATGCGGCTGCCCGTAAGGATAAAAATTCGCCACCCAAAGAACAACTGGACCATTAGGCCAAGGAACCCCTGTTGCGAACACTGTCAGCGCTCTGTGGACGAGGGGAGGAAGTCCTCGACGTACGGAAAGGGCTCTGTCTGCCAACGAAGAAGAGGTTTAGTTTTTTTCTAGAAAATGTGATAGGTGCGGCGTACTGTAAAAGAAGACTAACGAGGTGGTTTTTAGTAGCGCTGGGAGTGGGGGGTCAGAGAGGGGACTCACGCCAATTTGCTTTCACCACGACGACCGTGAATCCTACGGGCGCTATGTCAGGAAGGAGGCGATTCCCTAACACGAAGAACGCACCAAAGTGCTTGACGAGGGTAATGTACAAAAACGCCATATCGAAGGAGGAGTTGACTAGATTGGCGATAAAGAGGACGGCGATCTAGAAATTGGGTGAACACGCAGTGCATTCGCCCAAGAAAGCGAAGAAAGCGTACGTAGTACTTGATCCACATGCGATCCCTGCAGCTCCGTGTTAGCAATGCGAAGTTCCACGACCGTTGCCTGAGATGTGAGAGGGGCGCACTTTTTGAACGTCTGGTAGTAGATATAGACTTGCATCGTCCCCACGCCGAGGAGGACCAAATCGAAGAACATCCCGATAAGTATAGGACCATACCTACGGAGGGAAAAGCACAGAGGACGTGAGCGACGGGGGGTGAGAGAGGGGAATGTGGCGGACAGGGGTCGAAGGCAGAAAAAACGTACAACTGTGTTGCAAAATGCGCTAGCAGCGCCTGCTCTGGCGTTACGGCAAGCGGATCGTCCGCCCGCCTCCCGAGCGGTGCGTGTGCCATAGCGTCCATGAGTGAAGATTCGACACTACAGGGAGGGGAAAGCGCCACAGTGAGGAGGGGAAGGAGGGAGTTGGGGACGAAAGGTCACATCCCCTAACGTGCGGAAAGCGGCAGCGTTTGTACCTTCGGGATGAGACAGGTGTCTCGAGAAGTCCTCGCGGCAGCTGTTCCAGATTCAGATCAGGCGCCGCACTGGTGTACAGGAGTCGGCCTATTCGACCAATGGCCGATTACAGCCGGGAGGGGGACGAACAGATTAGTAGGACTCCGCTAGTGGTGGTCTTACAATCCTGAGTCGGTCTAGTGCAGTGCCCAGTGCCCCGACTTGGCCCGTTGCCGAAGGACACCGCGAGGATCTGTCTTAAAACGCGGAAATTATATGCGATCGTGCGCACTGGCGGTGTCGCGGCTTTAGCTGCTACGGATTGACTGCCACTGTTGGACCGCCTGTGAGTTTTCTGGGAGGGCGTACTAACTTGAGGTATCGGAGGAGGACGGGCAGGACGAGATAATGGTATAGCCATTTCGGCGCAGGCGGGGCTCAACAAGCCAAGCTCCAAGTCCTGCCAACGGAAAACGGTTTGCGAGGACCCGGAGGTCTACCAATACCGTGTACGAAACGGAGGCCGAGGGACCATCGTGCCAGATCGTTCGAGCGAGCGATGTGGAACATGGAACACATAACTCCACATTTGGTATCTTTCGTCCATTTTCCAGCAGCAGTAGTGCCTGCTCAGGACGTTTGCAGCGCTCAGGGCTGACGGGGTTTGGCAGATTGACCGTTTCTGGAGAGTACAATCTCTATAGTACCAAGTACCAAGTAGCTGGACCTGGTTGCACCCATCAAGTCATGGGAGAGGAGCTGAGAGGAACTTCGTACCAAACATGACATTTCGATGGGGCCCGGACGTCTGAGACGAGACAGCAGACGAAAGTTAATTTCGTGTCGCAGGATCGTCATTTCCTTCTGACGAGGAGAACGTTAAAACCACATCGAGTTGGGAGACTTGCTACGCGATCGGAGAGCGTAGAAGCTCCAAATTGCAAGTCAGAAGCCCCCTCACCCGGACCAAGTGACGTAAGCCCAGGTCAAGTGACGTGGATGTACAACGGTCCCGAGGTCGTCCGACAACAATGATCTGCTTTTCATCTATCATCTAAAAGCTACTCTGATGGTGGTAGAGACGCGGGTGCTCAACGTACTCAACAAGTGGTTGGAATACCGTCTGATTCATCCTATCTCGTACGTATGAAGATATCGGAGACGGTTGGGCAAGTAGCTCCAAGCCGACGCATCCTTCCGAGTGCTCTGGAGCCTGGAGATTGGCCCGATCGACATTGGCCGATGCAGTCTAGGAACAACTGTTACTTACACGGCCAACCGGAATTATAGTTGATTCGTAGATATCTGCGTGATAAGGATTTCTTACCCATCATTCGTAAGATTGTGAAATGATTTCTTAAGAAATCCCTCAGTGCAGGGGTCCGCAGCAGGTATCCTCAGTCAGTCCGTGCTCCTCCCAAGAAAATCGTAAGAACGACATTCTTAAGAAATGTATCTCCTCTCTCGCCGCCTTCCATGCGCTTATCGCGCCTGGGACCGCATGATTTTCACCACCGTGGGAACTCAACAGACACACGTGACCATCAACAGAAAAGTTCGACTTCGCGCTTTTGTTCCCTCGTTCACTCTTTCTCCCCGTTCCCCTCGTCCTTCGCGCCATCCTGGGTCGTCCTCAGCCTCGCCTTCTTCCTTCTTCCTTCGCATCAACGCAGCGGCCCTTTTCCACACCTTCTTCTTCGCGAGACTAACATGGGTGCGTGTGCAATTCAATCACTATGGTTTTGTCGCTCACGGCTCTGTAGATGCGCGATGACAACTCGGCGAGCTGGCACTGTTGGGCTGGGCTGTCTCACGGTATGTTTCCTTTCTCATCGGTCTTTTCTGTGCTCATTCTCTTATGTAGATGTACCTACTTTAGGCTACAGTTCATGGATGCATGCTGGTAAGTCACCTTGCTGGCATTTTCTGTTTCCCATTGCTAATGATTGTTGTAGATTTGAAGTCGGAGAAGCAGATAGGCTCGGGCTATTCATGACTGTATTGTGGCTGTAGCATTAGACATTGTATCATACTAGCATAGACCCGTGCATTGCACTCATTCAAGTAGCAAGGCTGTGGTGATTGTATTCAAATAAGCAACAAATAAGCATAACTAAGTACTAAGCATGAAGTGTAGAAGATTCAACTCGCAGTCCGATAGTAGGGAAACTGTAGCCGGGATGCCTACTGTACGCGGCCGACGTTAGGCAACGTCCCCTGTCCCCGGGGGTCGGTTGCGGTTGCCTAATTTGCGGGTTGTCCCCTGTCCCCGAGGCTGAGTTGCTTTCCGCTTACCCATGCTTAATTTTCGCAAAAAAAAGGTCAAAAACCCTCAAGAATACGTCACCAGCGGCACCAAGTACGAAATCGACATGAGGTTCGCTCATATTGTATTTTGTTTTCTACAAACCGCCGCAGCGCTGCCAGCCTCATGAGCTAATAGGACCCCTGAAATTCCCTATAGAGCATTCATCCCAGGGTGACCTGTTTTCGGTGGTGCGCTGGGACAGAATTTGGGCCATTTTCGGTGATTTACATGATAGATTTTTTCAAGTCAGCCGTTTTCAGTGGTTCTTAGACTATACATATCTAAAAATAGTCTAATTTCCCACGCCTTCGGCGTCGAGGTTTCCAGAGCAGAACTCTCATTTTATGCACAAGCTTGCTATAACATGCCTAGTTTGCTTCCATAGACCCATGGGAAGCAAAATATGCAAAATACTTGTGATTGGAACTGACAGATCCTCGGCGTGTTCAGATGCTTACCATTTTCGGTGGTGAAGATGGGACTTCGGACGGGCGGGTTCCTTTTCAGTGGTTCTTAGCTCCAACATGTCGGCCCTACGGGGCCCATTTTCGGTGGAGAGTACCATACATAGGTTCCCATAAGGCCCAAATTTTCGGTGGTCCGAGATGAATCATTTATAGGGAATTTCAGGGGTCCTGAGCTAATCAGCACTCAGTGACAAATAAGGTGGTCAGTGTGCACAAAACCTTGTATTCATATACAGATTCGTGTACAGTGTAATGGGCCAAAGCGTGAGGATGATCACTCGACGCTACATAGGACAGCTTTGGCCCTTTGGGAGAGCTCACTCACAAGAGGTTGCGTTGCCTAAAGTGGATGTCCCCCGTCCCCGAGGCCGGGTTGCCCTCCTCTACCCGCTCCCACGGTCATGTGACACCGGTTGCGAGTTGCCAAACTACAGCCGCCTACAGTAGAGGGGTTTGTGACGGTCCCAAATGCTCTCGCTCGTGTCGGGCTCTCTTGGCAATCTGCCATTTCGATAGCAGAGTGGGTTGTTCTGTTCCTTGAGGGTTCAGAGCTGGAGTCCTTGGGGGCGTAGGAAGCAAGTCGCCGAGGGCCGAGTAGGCCTGCGAATATGCAATGTCGATGAGGACATATCACCTGTGATATGGATAACAAAAGGATCAGTAAAGCCTTTACTATCACATTGATTGATACTGTATGCACGTACCATCTATGAAAGCTCCGTTCGAGGCTTGCTGGTTGGTTGGGTTCTTGCATTATCGTGTCACCTGTCGTTGATTCGGACGTGGACGACACAATACAATGCTGTTGCGGACCTTCAGGATCCTGAGGATGTCGTTGTGCTCGCACTCAAGACCGGCGGTGGCCAATGGCGTCAGCCGAGGAAAGCTGTAGACAACAATATAGTAAGCAAGGACATTGATCAGTTTGTTAAGGTCAGTCATACCTGGACGGCCGTGTTCTCGTTCGCTTGCGAGGAGGTTGAATGGGCACTGTTTCTGGGGGCTGCATCTTGGACGGAATCAGTGGACCTGCGTTCCTGCTCGGTGCACCGTCCCAATGGCCAGCCAATGTCACCCCCAACTCGCATAGATTCTTCTGCACAAATAGTACATGTCAGTTCGTCTCGCAAGAGAGAAAGAAAATGCGCACATGATCCAGATGAACGCACCGAGATGCACTGGATGCAGATGACAGGGTGTGCTGTACTGTGTCGTGTCGGGTCGGGTCGTGTCGTACATCACTCGAGCTCGGGACCACCACGCCTCATCCGAGCACCGAGGAAATTTCCCGAAAAATCTCTAGATATATAAATAAATCCAATCAGGGGGGGTGGGAGCGACGCGGTCATCGTGACCGAAGCGACAAAACACGTCCATGTTGCTGCACAAACATTGCTTTGGAGGAAAATTGATTTGAATTTGTTTTCTGATATACAAAGTAAAAGGTATAAGTAGGGCTGTGCCATGGAGGCTACTTTGACGCTAACGGCGGTGCGTAGAGGTGCCATAGAGAGTGGGAAGGTATGACGGTGGCCAAGTACGTGGTGGAGGTCAAGACGAAGAGCGACGCGGCGACCCGGCCGACGCGCAAGCCTAGGATGACGCAAGCAGCCACGTGCATTTGTCAACGCGACTTGTCACGCGTCGCGTTACGATGACGTGGCTGTTGTCCCACAACCAATCAGAAAGCTCACTTGTCTCGCGGTTTGTGTCGTGACGTGACGCAGCGCTCCACCGCGTCTCTCTTTGTATTAAAGGATATGTTCTGTAGCATGAATATAATGGTTTTTACATCTTGTATCTGCTTTTGCGACGAATGGAGAAGGGGTGAGGGAAAATGAAGGCCTGTTTGGGGGATGATGCACTGATGACGATTGGCCCACTGAGAGATCTGAGAGAGATCTGTGCAGCCTGATGGAACAGGCACGAGCTCGTCAGTATTAAGAAATTCGTACAACATGGCTGATGTACGGAGTTCCCAAAGCGAGGCAAGTGGTAATTTCTTACGAATAGGCTAAGAAATCTCTAAGATCACGTTTTGGAAGATTTTCTTAACGGACCTGCCTGCCTGTGTAACTCACCGCGGTTAATCTAGAACCAGGGCGGCCATGTCCATCAACGCGAACGACAGATCCGTCATAAACTGTCGACGGGAGTCTCGCGGATCGCACTCACTTTGGAGCGTTCGATAGCGTTCGAACTCACATCTGGACGGAGCTGGGGGAATTCATCTCACCTCGAGTGCGGAGTGATTTCAGAGTAAGGATCTAAGGGTGGTATAGGAAACAACAACGATTAGAAGTAGAACGACGCAACCCCGAACGCGCCATACGATTTATCTGCTGCGAAATATTACATGCTATTACAACAACATAGCTTTCGTCCTTCCAGAGACATTCCTATTTACATGGTTTAAAGCGCTCCGTACAATACACGAGCCAATATACACGGCCCATTCTCTATACCCCCCCACCCCAAGGCGAAAAGTACGTGAGTAGCATGGTGAGAGTCGAAGACATTCAGTTCGCCAGGCTGAGCGTCCCCGTGTGATCAAACTTGTCATCGTCTTCGTGGACAACACTCTGCGGCCGCGTTCGACGTCCCTGCTCCTCGGACTTCGCCGCCAATGCCGCCGCCTCGTCTCTTGCCTGGAACGACTCTACCGTGATGAACACCCGTGGAGAATGCACGCCGGAGAACCCGAGTATTACATCTTCCTGGACGATAGAAGGGACGGTAGTTTTCAGTAATTGGACATTGCCCGGACGAGATACAGATGAGGAGACGACGTACGCGAGGGCGCGATGAAGACTGATCGTATCCGAGCGAAGAAGGTAGCTGGGCCGATGCGAACGCCCAGCCGCGACGCATGTTGAGGCTGGACAAGAGCGAGTTGACGTATAATTTGGGTAGGATGGTGTTGAGCGCGAGATGGCTATATGACAACAAGAGCACGGCGTCAGGACTTCGTCAGCGGGGCGGTAGGGGAGGGATCGCACGCTGTGTTGCGCTGTATCACGTGGGTGAGTTGAAAGAAAACGGGACGGGGGCGGACGGCTTACATCGGACAGAGCAAGGTACAAGGTGACGTCGGCCGTCGCGACGACGGAAGTAATCAGACCGGTTTGTACGGACACTGGAACAACCCCTTAGTATGCTTTCTGCATGTGAATGTGGAAGGATGTGAGCGTACAACGTATGATTCTGTCCACGATATCATCGGTTCGCGCATTGCCTGTCTTGTTCTTGCGCTGTCGAGTACTGGATCATCAGCGCACGTTCCCCAAACGGTGTGGATGGAGACGCACCAAAAACCAGACAAGGCTGACAGTGATGAGGACGTCGCACACGGTACTCGCGATCAGCCAGGTGGTGACGGCACCCTTCGCCTTGTAAAGGTCAAGATAATTGGTGTACTTGAAAGCGAGGACCGTCACGGCCACGCTTGCAGCTGAGAAGGACGAGGACGATCAGCTCATATTACAAGATGAGTGGATATCAACGCACCGAAGCCAACGCCAGAGGTGATGAAGATCGATCCGGCCATGAAGCGGTTCTTGGTGAGGATGTAGATTCGCCGACAGAAGAAAGTCTGGATCAAAAACGCCACGAGCCCCTGTTCGTCTATCAGTCACCGAAATCGACGCAGGTTGCAGGTTCACCCAACTCACCGTCACAGCCCTATCTGGGAATGACAGAGAGGGATCGCTGAGCACGGTTTCTCGACGGCGTCACTGGGGCACTTACTGCAGAAGAACGCTATGGATAGTCGAGGAAATCGTAAGGGGCGCGCAAAGGTTGAGCAAGACCAAGACATACGCCATGATGCTTGTTGCACAGATACCGGGAAGCCTGACAACGAATGGGACGTTATTGAGGGGATAGGCACAAAGGCCAATCTCGACGTACCGAAATGCTTGACGAGGGTGACATAGATAAAGGTCATATCGAAGCTTGAGCCGACCGAGTCGAAGAAGTAGATGGCAGCGATCTAGGAAGCGTGAAGAGCGTGAGTGGTCGGCGCTCTTCAAAGCCAAAAAGCGACGCACGTAGTACTTCATCCAGGTCTTATCTCTGCCGAGTGATAGTGAGTAGGTAGGTATGTAACGGTCGAGCTGACGGGGGACACACGTTGAGCATGATGAGAAGTAGATGTACACCTGCATCGTCGAAATGCCGAAGAATATCAGATTGAAAAAGACGCCCCATATGACGGGAGTGAATCTGCAGGGAAAAGAACTCGGTGGTTGCACAAACGATGCGGAAGGGTACGAACTCACATGGCGTCTGCCTGCTGCGCGAGCGCCATTTGGTCCGGAGTCGGCGCATATTGCGAATCCTCGATGTCACGGAGCAACATACGCGATATCCAGGAATCCATGGTGAAGGCGAGGCAGTGGATGAAGAAGATGGGAAGGCCTTGCGGGGGGCTGGGAGGGGAGGGTGTGGAGGCATGTCCCTTATACTACCTCAGGCCGCCAGGGTGAGACGCCATCCGAAAGTGAGACCAGGGGAAGCAAAAGTCCCATCATGCGATGGAGGTTGATGGAGGCGAGAGAGGGGTGCTGAGAAGGCTGCTAACAGAACCCCTGAGAGACGATCCGGGTCGTCCTGTGGAGCATAATGCCCTCGGTAAAGTCTCTGGATCCGGAGTCTGCATGCTCGGGCACGTCGGTGCAAAAGGCGTGCGTTAAGCCCCAGCCCAGGTGTAAATGTTGGTTGCTATCTGTCGCCATGCACGACCAAAGAGGGATGCAGAAAGGAACGAAGCAACGGGAAGCAACGGCGAGGAGACAATGACATGGGATTTGCAATGCGTACAGTCTATGGAATATGAAAAGGGCTCGGGCGACAGATGTCTTTGATATAAGGGGTGCTGTTCAAGGCCCCGGGAGCAGAAACTGAAAGAACGAGGATCCGTCGATCTTTGTCAAGCCTCAGTGATGCCTTGAAGCTCGAAAGGTTGAAGTTGGAAGCCTGAAGCCGAAGCCGAAGTCTGACGAACCCACGTCGAACAGCGCAGGTGAGTAGAACATAAGGTCCGGATGGAAGTCGGAGGCTCGGAGCAATGTCCATAGTTGGTACGGCGGACCTTGAAAAGTGCCGACGCCGAAAGCGGCGCCGAGGGTCCAATGCGGGTGGCTTTCACAATGCCGAGCGGCATCTCCCGATGCATCCCGCCGGAGACCGATCGAGACCGACGTCGATGGATTTTTTGTACGGCGCGTTACTGCCCAATTGCCAATACTCGCCATGACCTCCTCCCTCCTCGCTGATGATCGACTCAAAGTCCCAGATTGCTTTGAAAAAAAGCTGACTCTAGGTATCGGGTGCGATCCACTTGGGCTCTGCAGATAACGGAGAGGTACCCACCTCCTCCGTGGTCGGCTGTGACATCAAGTGCTTCCCGAGTCTCGGCTGCAAGTCTAATCCTTCCACGCAAAAGAGAGCGCTCGTGCCACCGATGTCACTCTCTCTATGTCAAGTTCAACGTTCAACGGTGGTCATACTGCTTTTTGCGGGTGTTCGCAGTACAGCCTTCACCTCATGTAGCTAACCTCATCGTCCGAATACCATCCTCCGTAGTCGGGCGGGCCATTCTACTAAGCTGAAACCACCTCATCCTCGCGCTCAGCGTGCATCCCGTGGAGTGCGCCGGCAATTGCTCAGTCATACCGAAACTTCATCACGCTCCCAGGTTTACGATGCCCTTACTGGAGGGCGGAAAAGAAGCGTACTTCCAAACTCGCTACCACACCCGGGGAAAGCGAGCGCCTTGAGGTGCTTCTCGTAACGCCCGGATAACCAGGTATAAAACATGCTTGGAGCTCGTGCAGGACTTCAGGACTTCTATCCATCCACCCTCCGAGTGCACCAGATGACGGCTACAACTTCACTACCCTTTGTTCCCCTCCTCATCGGTGGCCAACACCGCCCGTCCTCGACTGGCGCTACGTACCCCGTATACAACCCTTATACGAATTCCCTCGTGGCGTCTGCGGCAGCCGCCTCCTCGGACGATTGTCGCGCCGCCATCGAGGCCGCCCACGCGGCCCTCCCTGGTTGGGAAGCTACGCCCTTACAAGTCAAGCGCAACATATTCCTCCGTGCGGCGGCGATCATGGAAAGCGAAGCCTGGATGTCCAAAGTCGAACAGGCGTTCCGGGAAGACGTGGCGGGAACGCGCCTTTGGGGCACGGGAAGTGCGCGATTGGCGGCTGGCGACGTCCGCGCGGTGGCCTCTCTGGTGTCGGCGTTAAAGGGAGAGACCTTTCCGAGCGTTGCACCCGGAGGACACGCATTTGTCCAGCGCCGTGCCCACGGCGTCATGTACGTACATCTCTCCCTGGTTCAGTTTGGCTCGCTGAGAACGTTGGGCAGATATTCTGTGATCCCTTGGAACGGTCCTGTGCCGCTCACGATTCGCGGCGCCGCCATTCCTGTCATCTGCGGAAACACGGTGATCATCCGTCCATCTGAATTTGGGCCGAGAGCGCACGCGCTGGTCCTGGATGCTTTTCATCAGGTGCGCACCCCGCCGTGTTCACCGCTACCGAGCGCGCAATAACGCACAATGGAACCGAGGCCGGCCTCCCCGCAGGGGTCATGAACCTTCTCCCCATGTCAACCGAAGACACGCCGAAACTCACAAGCGAGATTATCAGCCACCCGTTCGTCAAAACGATAACGGTGCGCACCCACACTCTCGGGGATGGTCCTTTTCTTCTAAGTAGCATTTTCTCCGTGGCATGGGATATCTAGTTCACCGGGAGCGAGAAAGTAGCTCGCATCATCGCAGCGCAGGCGGGACAGCATCTGAAGCCGTGCGTCCTCGAGCTTGGAGGGAAAGCCGCGTCCATCGTAGGGTCCGCATCACTCTCCGTGCCTTCCCCTCTGTTAACCGCGTGCGTGGTCGCTGCAGGTGCTCGCCGACGCAAACATCAAAGAGGCCGTCAAAGCCATCGTTTTTGCCGGGATGGTCTTCTCTGGCCAAGTCTGCATGTCGACCGAGCGCGTCATCGTCGAACGCGCAGCTTCAGAGGGACTCCTCGCGGAAATCAAGGACCTTGTTGCATCCCTCACCACGGGCTCTCCCGAGGACGCGCTCGTGTCATCACTGTTCACGGAGGCTCATGCGGAGAGCGTCGTCGGGCTCCTGCGCGACGCCCGAGAGATGGGCGCGGAGGTCATCGCGGGGGATCTCAAGCGCGACGGAACGTTGGTGAAGCCTCACGTGTTGACGGGAGTGAAGAGGGGGATGCGTCTTTGGGTAGACGAGAGCTTTGGCCCAGGTGAATCCGCCGCCGCCCATCATCGTGACGATCGCTGATGGACCTGGCGACAGTTCTCGCCGTTGCGGTCGTGGACACCGTTGACGAGGCCGTTCGACTTGCGAACGACACCGAGTACACGCTCACCGCCTCTATCTGGACCAACAATCTGCAACACGCGATGCAAACTGCCATGTCCCTCCGCACCGGTGAGCATCCTGCAGCGTCCCATTTGACTCCTTTTTCACGGACTCACATAACTAGGCGCGGTGAATATCAACGGTGGCACCATCCACGTTGAAGAAGGTCACATCATCGAAGGTCTCGGGTGAGTGCTCGTCATCTCGTTGGGTTGAGGCCGAGATTGAGGCTTTGACCTTGTCTTCCAGCGGGGGCAGCGGGTACGGTACCTTCAACATCGAGCAGTTCACGCATAAGCGGGTTATCACTCTTCATCCCGAGAAGCAGCAGAATCCTTGGTTTGCATGATGTGGCGCTAGTAGAAAGTGTGCATGATCGTTTATCGTGTTAGATATTAGAGACGATACTTAGGTTGTATGTGATCTCCTCGGTCGAACCCATCCTATCGCTATTTCGCCTTGCCTCGCGAGACAATTTCAGTGCACGACTTGTGGGTGCTACACTTACGAACCTGGGCCTGGACCGAACACTGGACGAGGACAGCCAGAAAAAACAACATGCATCGAGCACCCAGAGGAGCGAATACAACAGGTCAAGATCCCCAAACAACCTCTCACGCCTTCTTGCCCACCACCGCCTCCTTCGCCCCCTTCTTCCCCTTCGTCTTCAACAGTTTCTCCTTCTTCTTCTCCCCCACCACCCCCGCCGCCCGCTTCTGCTTCAGCTCCTCCTTCGAGATACTCGACGCCTCCATCACCACTTCCGCCCCCTTCTCCACAGCCTTCGCCGCGACGCCCGCCGCCTCCGCCTCCGCTTCCACGTCCACTCCCGCCTTCGCCTTCTTCGTCCTCTTCTTTTTCTTCTCCGAAGACACGGCGGGCGCAGCCTCCGCCTCTGCAGAGACGGGAACGGGGGCAGCAGGCGTCGCCGGCTCCTCCGCCACCACGGGCGCCCGCGCCTTCTTGCGTTCCTTCTTGTCCTTCTTGCCCTTCAGCTCGACGCCGGCGGAGGACTCGACGTCGGCCTCGCTCCCCGACGCGACCGAGATCTGGATGGGCGCATCCGGCACCGCCCCGGCCTTCTTCTTGCTCTTTTTCGGCAGGGGAGGTGTGGAGAGGGTGGCCGAGGGTGTGGACGAGGCCGGGGGCGCGCGCGCGGATATGGGCGCAGACGCGTCCGCGTCCGCGGTGGACTTGCGTCGCTTTTTGGGGGGAGCGCTTTGCGCTTTTGGTGATGGGATCTGGAAGGACGGGGGTGAGTGCTCGCGACGACCAAAACGGTGGCGCGTACTGCGTACCTCGGCTTGGGCAGCCTCCTTCGACGCCTTGCTCGCCTTTGGAGGCGGGACGGGCCCAGGAGAAGACTTGGCCTTCTTTTTTGGTGCGTCGACCTCCTGCTCCTCCGCCGCACGTTTCTTGCCTTTCGCCGCCGTCGAGTCCACCTTTTTAGAGCCCTTCTTCGCCGGCGGCGGCGCGACCTCGACCTCCATCGCATCCTCCCCACTGCTCTCGCCCTCCTCGCTCTCCTCACCCTCCTCCACCGTCAACCCGTCCCACCGCCCGCCCGCGCCCTCGCCCAGGACGCACGACCAAATCGGCAGCGCCGCGCTCGCGTTGGTCTTGATGCTCAGACTCTGCACGTTGTCCCATTCGCCCTTGAGCGCCTTGACGACCGCGGGGAGCGCGGCTTCGAGGTTGGCGAGGACCTTGCGCGGGCGTGTGGGAGAGGGCCGCGATTTTGACCGAGCTGCGAGGTGAGGCACGGATGAGAATGCGCGCGCGGAGTGAAAAGAGGGGGGGGGGAGAGAGGCGTCGTACGTGCAGGTGCCCTGGTTCTGGTGCATGTATGTAGACGAGATCGCGCGCTCGAGCTCGCCCTTCAGATCCTTGCGCGTGAGGTTGACAGGGATAGGCTGCCTGGGAGGGGGGAGGGTGGAAAAGAAACACGTTTCCGAATGTTAAAAAAAACCACGCGGTCCGATGCCGAGCGCGGCGCACGCACTTTTTCGCCTTGAAGAAGATCTTGCCGAGCAGCGCGGGCAGGAGCGGCACGATGCGCTCGTCCGCGAGGAAGAGGCCGTTCTCCTGCAGGAGCAGCCGCCGCGCCTCGAACGGCTTGAACTTGCCCTTGAGCTTGGTGACCCCGACGACGCGGTTGACGAACTTGATGCCGTCCGCCTCCAGCCTGTCCTTGTACTCGCGCTTGGGGGTCCTTCGTGATCAGGCAGACCGGCGTCGTGCGCGGGTCAACGAGCGGGTGTTTCACCGGGCTGTCGTGGGCGATCGCAAGGACGAGGTCAGCGACGGCCGATGAGAGGGAGGGAGGGGGGTAAAAGGCAAGCGCACATCTTATGCGGCTTGAGTTTGTGCTCTGGGTGCATCTGCTTCACCGCGACCTGGAGCCATACGTGCTGCTCTTTTCCCGGCAGCAGTTCTGTCTCCTCGCGTGCGGCCTGGTGTTTCCGGGCGTGGGCGAGCAGGGCGTCGACGGCCTTCTTGCACTGCTTGGCGGAGACAGTGGCCATCGATGAGCTCGGTCTTTCTGGACATCGGTGGACAGGATGCGGGATGAGGAAGGAAGTGGAAGAGGCGGTCGGTGAGTCGCGGCGTCCAGGTGCACAAAAATTCCAGCCGAGTTTTTCGGAAATCCTGATTTGGGGAACGATAAGGGGGTACTTGTCACATCGCTTCCGAGAAATTCGACGGGAAATTACCGTTTCTCATTCGCGTCCGCCGGTCGGGGATCGCTTCACGGCTCTCGTTCTCGAATGGAAACCTGCTGCGACTATTCAGAAGTGTCTTTGAACTCCAGCGAGATGTCTCTTGTACTCCCAGTCTACAACGCTCGATACGTATCTGGTCAACAAGGAATCAGGCGTCCAGGAGCTCCCATCTGTTCGTTTGTACAACGACAGCGTGGTGCGTGCTCAGAATCCAGTCCCACCCTCGCCGACTCTCACCCTTCTCTCTCTCAAGGAATACAATCGACCGGGGATGCGCCCTCCGTCTGACGTGTCTTCCCGTCCCTCCTCTGGGTGCTCGACGACGCGGTACGAATCCCCGTTCCGCCGGTTATGCGCGCGATACGTTCCCCCTTCACCCCCCGACGCCTCTATCGAACGAAAGAACGACAGAACGCGCGATGCGCGCCCGGCGAACGATGGAATATGCCCGTTTATGTGTCCTGCGTGCCCCCAGAAAGACCGGTCACCAGGTTGCGGGCACGCGATCGTTGTTCGCCTGCGTGCGATGGGAGGGGGGGGGGGGCTTGTCTCCCGGACGCGCGGCTTGTAATCGTCTTCTTCGTTCCAGGGGGAAACGGTGGGGGCATATGAACAAGGGCGTTCGTGCGCTCTGCGCTATATAACGCGGGCAGAGGCACTGCGAGCGGGCGAACCCAGCACCATGCCCTCAGCTGCAGATGAGTAGGTCCGTGACTTTCCCCCTCCGTCCCCCTCTCCTCCTCCTCCTCCTCCCCGTCTTCCTTCCCGTAATGCCCGAGGTGCTAACGAAGCTGACGGTCGACCGGGAAACTCACAGCTCACCTTCACCTCGAACGGGTCCCGTCTCCATGCGTCTCGCCACCATCGCCGCGCACCACAACACCAGGAGCCACCCCACTCCCCGCCCCGTCCGCCGGGCCCGAGCCAAACGCTGCAAAGTCAAGCTTCGCCGCCACCCGAACCCCTGCGATCACAGGTACGGCCGCCGTCGCACCCTCCTCCGACGTCGGAAGCACGGCCGTTCCGCGCGCCAGCACAGGATCCGTCTCGCGACCCTCGAGGAATGTTCGTGCGCTTCCCCGCCACCCACTCACCCTTAATCCATCGCCACTGACCCCCTCTCCCCCTCGCTCTCCCCCTTTCCCTTTCTTCCCCTTTCGGTTTCGGTTTCGGTCGATCGCGCGGATGCAGTGCAGCGGCGGCTCGATTTCCGCGACGAGCTGAAACGGCAGGAGGCGGCGGAAACGGCGTGTCTCGCGGATCTGCGCGCCGCCATGGATGCCCTTGTAGCGCGGTTGGACGCGGTGGAGGCGGCGCTGGACCAGTACTGTTACTGTACATCCTGTCGCGTGGCCTGTGCGGACCTCCGATCCACCCCCTCGGTATACTTAGCGCCGCGCCGCGTATGGAAAGAAAGTTTGATACAATTGAAAGACGAATGGCGAGTTAGCAGAGTTGTAGTATACACGAGTCGGAGAAGCGGGAACACGACCGGCGGAGCTCGCGATAGAAGCTAGGGACTATGGGGCGGTGTCGACGCTAGCTAGGTATCGTATTATATCTTGTACACGGGAAATACGTTATGGACTACAGGGTTGGGAGATGTCGGTGAGGATGCAGATGGGATACAAGAATCTTCCGGGACGCTCGGTGCAAGGATGGCCGGGATAAAAAGATACACTACGATAAAAGGGGGGAACGCAGAACGAACTCAGGTCTAGGATAAAACGGTGATAGCTGGTGAGTGAGAGCGAGAACGGGACGGAGGCTAGGGCTACAAGGGGTGAGTGGAGAAGTCAAATTAGGTAAAGCGAAATAGAAAGCGAAAGGATGGGTTGTGCTTGGGGTATGATGGGTGGTATAGGTTGGGGAGGGGGGGAGTCGGGCGACGGCTTCACCACTGCTGGGCGTTGACGTTGAGGTGCGCGGCGGAGTAGGACTGGGGGAAAGGCTCGAGGTGCCCCACACGCTTCTGCAGATCGAGCACGCGTCGGTTGGCATCATCCAGCTCGCGCCGGAGCTGCCTGACCTCCTCCGCACGACGGTGCTCGCGCTCCCTCGCGCCCATGAGCTCGTCCACGCTCGCGATCGCTAAAAAAAACCCAAGCGCGCCCGTCAGCACCGAGCACTCGCTACCGAAGAGGGAAAAAAAAGAGGGGGGGGCAAGGAAAAAGACGCACCTCTCTCGAGACACTCCGCCCTGCGCGCGTGCGGATCGTTGGGGAACAGCCGCCGGCGCAGATCCTCGAAGTACCGCCGCTCGACGTCGCGGAACGACTTGGCGTACTGCTTCTTCTTCTCCCGCTGCGTGTCCACCGAGTCCTCGCCCACGTCCTCCGCCTCCTCCGAGCGCGGCTGGCTCTCGTGCCGCGTCGCGGCGCGCGGGCGCGAGGAGCGGATCGGGCCCGTCGAGGACGGCACGCTGGGGCCGGCGGTCGCGAGCGCGGCGTCGGCGGCGTACGGGGGCAAGGGCGGGAGCGCGAGGCTGATCGAGGACGGCGTGCTGGAGAGCGAGCTGCTCGTCGCGGGCGTCTCGGGCCACGCGCTCGCCGCCGTCGCGTACGGCCCTCCGCCCCCGCTTCCGAAAATGCTCTCAAACGTCGCCGAGCTCTCCACGGAACCGCTGCGGCCGCCGAGGTACTTCCCTGCGAACGAGCGCGAGCGCGAGCGGGAGCGGAACCCGTCAGCATGGCGCGTGCGTGATGTATAATAATGGAACGAAACGCAGTCCCGATCGACGGTCGATCGATCGGGCGGAGATGGGAGGGAGGGAGGGGAAGGTCACTCACCAGTACTCCGGAGAGGACGAGGGCGCGGGCGGCGCGAGCTGGTGTTGGTGGTGTTGGTGTTGGTGCGGGTGCGGGTGCGGGTCGGCCATGCCGTGGAGCGCGTGCTGGGTTTCCGGGCTGGGAGGTTCGCTGGGGAATCCGGCGCGCAGTTGCGGGGTGTTGGACGCGGTGCTGCCGTCCCATCTGCCTCCAAGATACCTTGATGAACAGAAACACGTCCGTCAACACGGGGGCTGTGAGGGACGCCGGAGCGCGGGAGGGACCGCTGCACTCACGGGCTCGTCAGATACTGATTCGCAGTTGGGGGCGGCGCGTTGAACGGCGATGATGATGCTGATGATGATGACGACGACGACGGGGGCTGCGCGGGGGTGCTGCCGTACGCATCCTGCGCGTGGACGAGGGGGAAGGACGCGTCGGGCTCGGAGGTGGAGGAGGTGTAGCACTGGTGGTGGAGGCTGGTCGATGTGCTGACGAAGGAGTCCGGGGGAGCGGATGAAGAGGGGCCGAAGATGCCGTGGGTCGTTGTTGAGGGGGGCGAGCTGCTGTGATGGCGAGAGGTGGGGCCAGCCGGGGCCACGGCGAACGTCTGGGGGTCGAGATTCGCGTCCATCGAGTCGTCGAGGCAGGTGCGAAGTCGGGGTCGGTCGTGTGGAAGGATAGGTGCGAACAGGCAAAAGCAGGAGCGCGCAGGGGATGCAGTCGGGAAAAGAACCGAAGAGGCGAAGACAAGATGAGGACGTAACACGGGTCAGGACAGGACAGGACAGGAATATTGGACAGGACAGAGAGGGAGCCGCTCACGGGGAGCAAAATGGGGAACGGAGGGGGGTGATACTTATACGGCGGAGGCCAAATCCGAACGCGCATCGCCAGGTCGCTAACCAAAACCTTGAGAGCTGGTGTTCGAGCCTATACTACGGCAGAGAGGGGGGGGGGGCGAGCCGCGGGAACTGGAAGGTGGTGCCAACGGAGGCGCGAACGACGTGCCTTTACCTCAAACGGCCGCGGGAGGAGCTCACTCCCCCCCCATTTTACCATTTATTTTGGTATCGCAGATGGGCGGCGACCGGCGAGCGATGAGAGTTGGCGTGATCGAGCGAAAAGAACAAGGATTTCCGATCCTGGGCGGTTGATGGGGCGGGGGTGTGCGTGTGGCTGGCGGGGTGCGAGCGAGCGAAGGCCAGTGCGGTACAGTTGATTATTTATTTTCTTGAGCGCCCGTCGGCAGGGAGCACTTGGGACTGCTTCAGCAACTGCTTCAGCGAAGGGGCTGTACCGGTCGTCCGCGGTGGCCCCAGCGCCGACCGTTTGGTCCTGTCGAATCATCATGATGTTGATCCACTGTCGTCAGGGCACTTCCCAACCCGTCCCGCCTCCGTCGGTGCACGCTCCGGGGCCCAATTTCCGTTCCTTGTTCTTGTTTGGTTCGGTGGGTCCCTCCCCTCGAGCGTCTCCGGATAGCCAACAACCCCGGCGTAAATGCCATCGGTGCACTCGTCCCCCGCTCACTGCTCACAGAATGAGACTTGTTCGGGAAACCAAGTCGATGAACGAGGTGGACCGCGGGATCGCCGCCGACCGGGCAGGGAGGACACACAAAGCGCGGGACACTGGACAGGACAGGACGACGGACTTTGCTCGCAGCCGACCGTGCGCAAAACTCGCACATGGGCCTCGGACAGCCCCGTGACCCGTCGGCGCGGCGATGGGGCTACCACCCGCTCGCTCGACTCGAAACACTTCGTCGGACGAAGGAGACGAAGGACGCCATAGCGGCCAACTGTTGTTCCCCACCTGGATACACGCGGCCACGAACGCATCGGTTCACAACAGGAACTCGCGAAGGATTAACCAACCAACGGGCGTTTGAACGATCATGGACGGAGGATACGTATAGGCAAGGACTTAGTAGGGTATGGAGGGGCTGGAAAGTATGCGTGAAAGGGGGATGCAGCGAGGCGTATGGAGCGTGATCCGTAGGAAGACGGAGGAGGAACCGGATGCGAAAAGGGGATAGGGAAATTCGAGTAGGGAACGCGGCGGTGGGGAGAATGGGGGGAACAGCGCTCATGGTACAGCAACAGACGAGGGGGGGGGGGCGGACGGGCGAAGGTGGCCGAAATGACGGCATCATCGAGAAGGAGGAGAGCCCTGAGGCGGGCGCGAGGCAACCGAGAAGGATGAAGGTTGGCAGCAAGGTCCGTTGACGATGGGGAGGGGAAGCAGCGTGGAAAAAGCGGGAGTTACAAGGAGATTGGTCCAACGGACAGCGACGATTGCCGATGTTACTGTTGGGGAATCGAGGGGGCGCGCGTGCCGAAAGGATGGCATCCATCCACCAAAGAAGCAGGGGGGGTGCGATGGGGAGGGGGTGGAACGAAGAGGACGCGAGGGAACCGCAACAATTGGATGGGGGGAGAACGAGCGACGAGGACTGAGAGTAGCAATGGGGATAAAATTGTACGTTCGGCGTGGGTTCAGACAAAGGTGAAATGCGAACGTAGACCCAAAAATCGAAAGCGAAAACAAGCGAGGGGGAAGAAAAAGCCCAGAGAAGATACTACCACACAAACGGAGATCACATGATAACACACTTGCAGCATCCTCCATCGTCGTCCTCGTCGTGGTGTTGTCGCTGCGCCAACTCCGGGTCAACGGACACTTGCGCCGTCGTCGCTGGGATGTGTGCTCCAGCTGATTCTTCTGCTGGGATGGCATAGTGCGCGAAGGGCGCCGGCGAGGGCGGTGGTTCTCGTCGTGTGTACTGTCGCCCCTCGTACACGACGTCTTGCAACGGTCGAGGAGTAGATGTATGGGCCTCGTCGTCCTGATCGTCGTCCGCCGCACCTCGAGGTCGCTGCCCAAACTCGTCCATCGGAATGCTCTCTGATCGTTGCCCGGGCCGATACTTTGAATAGTCGAAACCAAACGTCCCCGGGGCCTGAGACGATGGCGCTTCGGGGTCAGCGAGGTCGGATACGTGGACGACGCCATGGTCGCTTACCGGTTCTGGAATAGACTCCACCCGCGGCTTCGGTCGAGGGCTTCCATCTGCTTGGGTGTAATGGCCGTCCAGTCCCTTCTTTCTTGCCACCACCGGGAGCACCACCTGCGACGACGCACCCGAGTCAGCCACACAAAGCACACGGAAAGCGCGCCAGCAACGCACCTCGTCCCAATTCCCGCCTGGAGGAACGGGTTGGGTCCAGGTCGGGATCGCGTCGGACATGTCTTCCCCCCCGGGGACAGGATACTCAGCGATCGACCGCCGCGGGTCGTCGTACCTCCCCCGACGGGCCTGCGGTCCCGGAGACGCCCTCGGTTTCTTCTTGGCAGACGCGGGAGAAGCCGCCGCGGGGCTTTTACCGCGACGTTTTGGGTTGGGAGTGGAAGGGTTGGGAGTGGAGGATTGCGCGCGTTGGGTGGACTGGGACCGGGATTGTGATGGTCTGGAGGCGGCAGCAGGGGCGGGGGCGGGGGCGTGGGTCGGGGTCGGGGTGCGCGGGGGATCTGAGGTCTGTCGAACCATGGTGGGCGTTGGGATACGGCTTGGAGGAGCGCGTTCCCGCGCATGGTTCGTCGGCGTGACGCTCCTGCCCTCCTCAAAGTCCATCGCCGAACTCGAGCGCGGCGGCATCCTCCTCCTCTCCCCCATCGTCCTCCTCCTCCCCGTCCGAGCCGCCCTCCACATCCGTCAACGGCATCTCGTCCAGCACCCTGCCACCGTCCCCGTCCGCCTCCATATAAAAGCTGCCCCGCGCCCGCGCCCCGATGCTCCCCGCCCGCCGCCGCCGCGCGTTCTTCGCCTGCCAGCTCTCGGTCAGGTTCCCGCTCGCGGGCGCCTTGGGCTTGTGGCCGAAATTGGCGATCTCGAGCATCTCCATGCGCCGGCCGACGCGGTACTCGCCCACGCCACCGTTCCGGGAGACCTCGCCGCGGTACCAGTGCTCGAACGGGCGCTCCTCCGAGTCCATGGACGGGCGCGGCAGGTCGTCGAGGGGCTCCCCGCGCTCGTGGCCGACCGGTGTGGGCTCGCGCTGCTCGGCCACCGCGCGGAGGTCGTGGGACGACTCGGCGGCGTAGGCGGTGTAGCCGTTTCTGCTGTCGCTGCGGAGGACGCCGTTGGTGTTGGTGTTGGGGTTGGCATTGCCGTTGCCGTTGCCGTTGCCGCTGCCGTTGCCGTTGAGGTGGGGCTGGGGGTTGGAGACGCTGCCGGTGCGGGTGCGGGGGATAGGGATGCGGGTCGGTTTGGCGTCGTTGGCGGCGGAGCGCTGGACGTTGGGGGAGGCGGAGCGGGAGGCGACGGGCATGGGCGGGGCGCTGACCTTTGAAGCGGAGGAGGTGGAACGGTCGAGAAGTTTGGGCTGAGAATGGGTGCGGGCGCGGCCGGAGGTGCCCGAGGAGCGAGAGCTGCTGGCGGTGGGAGGTCTGGTGCTATCGGAGATGGAAGGTCGAGCGGACTGGAGGCTGGGTCTGGGTATGGCACTGGGACGGTATAAGCCCGGGTCCGGTGAAGAGGAATCGTATTGAGGGTGGTCGGAGGCGTTGGGGGAGTAGTGATTGGCGTAGGCGTTGTCTTCGAGCGAGGCTATCGAGGTTGCGGAGATGCGCTTGGCCAGTACACGGCTCTCGTTCTCGAGACCTGAATCGTCGTCGTCGAGGATTAAAAAAATGAGATGAGAGGGGTCGGGTGCAGGAGGCGGAGTGTGGGAGACGTACGTTTGCGGAGAGCGGGGACAATGGTCTCGTCCCATGAGAGGGCGGGGGGAAGTGCAGATTGCGGGTTGGCGGTCAATGCCATGCAAGACGAGTTGAGAAACAAAGGGGCCCTCCAGGGCGAAGACTAGAAGAAGGTGTGTACGGTACGAACGAGCGGCGAGGAGGAGGGGGATTCGGGAATGAGCAGAGGACAGCAGCAAATGCTCAAGCAGCGCCGCGCCGCCGTCAGCGTCGAACGAAGCCTAAACGAGCTACCGAGAAAACCGCGCTGCTACTAGTCCGGCTTCTAACTCCTCTACGATTCCAGCTACGTTCCTTCTAATCCTCAGCCGACGCTTTTGGTTATCACACAAATCCTTCCCAAGGTCACAAACGTATGTAGCTACTTGGTACTTAGCACCCGCTGGTTATGTCCACAAACCGCGTCGACTTCAACAAGCCCTCAGGGTCCACCCTCACCTCCTCCGTCAGAAACTCCACCGCAACCTCAAACCGGCCCCGGTCCTGCCCCTCCTCCAAAACAACGTACGTCGCGTTCGCAAACGCCTCCACCGCGTTCCCATCTCTCGTCCACGCGATCGTGTACGCCTCCTGTCCCCCCCGCGCCTCCCCCACCGCCCTCAGCCCCGCCAGCGGCAGCAAACTCGCGTTCAACGCGCGCGTCCACCTCCCCTCCCGTCCCATCGCCCCGTCCGCATGCGCACCGTCATCGCGGTCATCGGGGGGCGCGGGCACGCACTCCACCCCCAGGCTCTCGATCAGATCGACGCGGGACAGCAGCGCGTGCCACAGGCCCTCGACGCACGCGCGGCAAAAGTTGGGCTGGTCCACGATGCGCATCAGGCAGTCCTCGTTCGTCGGCCGGTACGAGGTCGTGTTGGCCTCGGAAAATCTGCAAACGCGCGCACATCAGCCAGCGCTCGTGGAAGACGCGGACGGATCCCTTGACGGGAGCGGGACGAACGTAGGGTACACGCCGTACACGCCTGGCGCAGCGGAGAACCTGGCAAAGGAGTGGCACGCGCGACCCATCAGCACTGCACCCGGGACCGACGCCCAAAAGCATCTTTGACCCGACCCGAACTCACTCGTCCTCGTCCCCAAACTCCAGAATCTCGACGCTGCACAGTTGCGCGCCGCCCTCCCGCGCGGGCGCGTTGAGCACGAACGTCACTTCGTGTTCGCCCGCCCCGAGCGGAGCGTCCCTGTGAACGTCGTAATGCCACCGATCGACCCCGAGCCCCTCCTTCGCCGTCCACCCGAGATCGTCCCCGTCCAGCAGGACGGTGAGGTCCGTCGTCGTTGGAAGGCCGGACAGGGAAAACCGAACGAGGTGGCGCGCGTAGCTTCCGGACGAGTTGAACTTGGTCTTCCAGGGCGTGCTCGTGTTCAGGAGCGTCCACGGGTAGGCTTGCATGGGCATGACGGACCGCTCTACACGGGGAAGGCCGTCGGCAGGCAAGGTGTGCGGCGTCAGCCAATGGGCCCAGGGCATGGGAACACTTGCGTCGTGGCCGGCATTGGGTCCGAAGTACGCGAACCCGCCGTCGTACTCCTCGCCCACCTGCAAAGGAAGGATGAGCCTCGACGCTCGTACAACACTGCGGCCTCCGGCGTCCTTCGATGACGCTGTGTCCCAGCTCGTGCCGGAGCACCAAGGCCCCGTTCATCTTGGACGGCGTGATGGTCCTGCGTTCGCGTCTGAGCCCCCCTAGCCTCGCGCCTGAGGAGCCATCGTCACTCACACAAACTCCCCGCCCAAACCTGCGTGAAAGGTCGTCACGAACTGCATGATAATGACGCCAGAGCACAGCGGAACACCCACCTCCATACAATGGATCGTTGCCTGCAGCACACGCAGAAGGGTCAGCCTACAGCAGATCCCACATGAAAAGCTCAGTCGCGCACCGATAAGAACGGGGTAGTCGCAGCGGCTTCCGAGCGAATCGCACGCAGCCCTGGCCACTTCTGGCTTCGCATAGTAAAGAGCCCTCAGCTCTGTCCCATCACGATAGAGTCCGAACGGCGTGCTGCAGGTTCACCAATGAGCTGTTGGCCGTTTTCGTCGGAAAGGAGGGAGGGTGAGGAGGGCGAAAGAAACATACTCCTTGGGAACACCACCCACACCGACCCCGCTCTAATTCACCGCTAGGTCAGCCCATGCGCGACCCTACACAGGGAAGAAAAGACGCTCAACTTCCTTGCTCGGCGTAAACGCCGCCCAGAAATTGAGCAGAGGCGCGACGGTGTGGAACGTCTGGTTGCCGGATATCTCCCCGACGAGACCGACGACATCTTGGATGAACTTGGCCCGCTCCTCCGCAAGATCTGCGGGGCGCACCGCCCATGTATGTAGCCCGTCAGAACGCAGATCGGTGGATGGCAAAACGCGAACTCACAGCCATCCGCGAAGAACGTGATATCGACGCGGTTGTCGGACGGGCCAGGACGCGAGGGTGCGATGGGACACGAGTTCGAGGGGGGGCACCGTGGGCGCATCATTCGGGATCTTGGCCTCTTCGTCTGCAGCGGTGGACATGGGGTCTTGCTCCGCCGCGTCTGCGAAGGGGATCTGCGCGTGGAAATGGGGGTGCGGGCCCTCTCGAGCTGGCGTCTGTGCACCTTCAAGGCCGCCACTCGCGTCTGGAACGTTGACTTGGGCGCTCGAGCCCAGATTGAGGCAGAGCCCCGCGAGCGCGTCGTGCAGGACTTCCCGGCTGTGCGAAAAGACGCGGAGGAGCTCGACGGTGCCGCGGCCGTCGTGGGCGGGGACGATGGTGGACCTGGAGATGGATCCGGTGGGACGCTCGGGTCGGAGCCGTCGATGGGGTTGCGTTTCTCGGATCCGCGCATCTGTGCAGAGGCCCGTCGGCGCGTCCGTGGGGCGGTGTATGGTTAATTGGTAGGTTTTGCCGAGGACCTGCGGGGAGAAAAGGAGGGCGAGGAGGAGGTGGGGCCAGCTGGGGCTTCGCATCGTGTAAGTTGGTCCGTCGGATCCGTCTGGGACTCTGCGTTTGTCGACAGGCAGTTAACGGGGACAATGTTCGCGTCGCTCCTGGGACAGTGCCAGTCGCTGGATCGACTGCGGTCGGTTTCGATTTTTTCCGGAGGTGTGTGATATAGATCTGGAGACGACCACGAAATGCTATGGTCCAGTACGTCCAGCGGTAAACGCAGTGGACGACCACAGACGTGACAATGTCAGACAAGCTGCTTGACTCGATAAACGTGATTACATCATCGACAAGTCGGTGGTAAGCCCACTCCTTGATTTCTTCGATTATTTACATAATTCTTCCTCCTCGCCACCGCCATTCGAGATGTGCAAGCGAGATCCCTTTCAATGTGCAATGCCTATGATCGAACATCCATTCGCCCTTAGAATCTCTTTCACAATATCGTCCATTGTTCACCGAGTATCCTGCAGGACCCAGTGGAGTCTCTATCTCATGGTCATTACTCCGATTAACAACACCGGGGTCCGGTACCCTGTCCACCTTACAGCCCCAAGATCGAGTCTCCACCCTCAGGATCATTCTGACCTCCGTGTTCAGGCTGATACAAGATCTTAATCCCGAAACGGCACGCCTTCAATCCACATGAAAGGCCATCACCGCACCTTTTGTCGTTCGTCCTCGAGGTCATTCTGCACGATCTGGGCGTCATTGCAATCCTTTGTCTTTGTCTTCCTTTATCTGCTTCCCTATGAAGCACGCTGAAGCCAGTGGCGACGGGGCTTCTGGCTCCGCCACTCGGCGACGTATAAGAAGAATGGCTAGCAGCGGTATGTCGTTCCATCAATTCCGTTATCGCACACACACTCGTTCATTTACTTCTCCCCCCCCCTTGATATGCCTAGCGTAAACACTCCTAACTGCCCTTCGTAAGCTTTACCATCCGATATTGTCGCGTCTAAGCTCTGACAAGCTCCCGTGTAGCGGCGGGTCCGGACATACATTCTACCAGGCTCCTGTGGAAGCTTCGTACACCTACTACTCCAGGTACGATGCCCTTCTCGTACGACACCATAAAGCTAACTGCTTCATCATAGCTCGCAAGCACCCTCGCAGCTGTCGCAGGGCGACAGTAACAACGTATACCAACCGACGCTGTGGCAAGACGATTGGTCCCACTACGGGTACGTTCGAACGGTCGCGCTTCGAGCGCCACGGAGCTGAAAACATGCGTCCATAGCTCCCTTTTTGGTTCCCAGCACTCGCAGGCCGAGGCAACGCACGAGACTCCGTATGTTTCTGCCGCCTTCAGGATGTCGTACTTCGACCAATTGGCCGCGCTGAGGGACAGAGATCGTGCAGAGGAACAGGCCGCCAAGGCGCAGTCTCCGGCCCCAGCGCGCGTACACCGACGAGGAATGTCCCTTCCCCTCGAACCAGCTCGCCCGCACCCACAGCGCGGGATTCTCTTCCTCGCAGCGATCAAGCACGTCCAACGAGGAACGCGTCCTCCCGTCGTCCCAGGAGCTGGAAGAACCCCACCCCTTCCGGCCGCCCACCCGTGACGACTTTGGGACCTATGACGAGGACGGGCGGCCGCCGGGCTCCCCAGGTTCGGACCACACGCTCGTTCCGTCCCCTTCGCGTCACGCGTCCGTCGCATCGCTGCAGGAACATTCTTCGTCTTCGTCGTCGTCGCAGCAGGGCCGTGCCACGCAGTCGTCACAGCATTCCTATGACTCGTGGTCCAGCGGGTCGTCGCAATCGCCGTCGTCCAGTCAGGCTGACGAGCCGGCCCCTCAAAACGCGATTGGCCCGGCACCCCAGGAATACTCGCGATCCCCGCTGTTTTCTCAAGAAGTTTACTTTCCGTCCCAGTCGCGGAAGGCGGGCGATGAGGACGACGAAGACGAAGACGGTGGGCCACTGGACCGCGAACCCGATCTCCATCAAACCCTCTGCTCTCAAGATGACGACGACCTTCAAAAGGAGCGGGACAACATGACCACACCGGAAAGGAAGGAGGAGAACCTTCAGAAAAGAGACGCGCTCCAGATGAAGAGCCGCAGGTGAAGCAGCAGGATGACGACTACCGCGAAGACATGATCCATCCCACGGCCAGGAGACTGTACATAATTTCGATTGTATATTTGTACACCAATTATGATACACTACATTTTGAAGACTACGCCGATTCCTAATCCTACCGCTGTCCGATATGAATGAGTGGATACAATAACTACTAGTAAGTGGGATGGGTGGGGAGACTAGACCGTAATGAGCGACGTCGATATCCATGGAGCAGCAGCGTCCGATCGTCCGAGAGTGACAGTGGGAGAGGAGGGGGATAGACTGAAGAACGAAGGAACCAAAAACGAAAACAGGAAGAAGAGAAAGGCCAAGAAGATGCCTGTCCGATAGGTCCGTCGAGAACGAAATACGAAGTTTTTTTCTACCCAGTGGGAGCACGCGCAAGCCTACGCAGCGTCCTGATCTTTGCTGTCACGCCCGACGTCTGATTTCTTGCTTTTGGGGGATCGAGAGGACGGCTCCCCCTGCCTTTCAGCAAGAAGACGTTCAAGCTCTTCGACACGTCCAGAGAGCTCCGTCTCACGACGTGCGAGCGTGTTGATCCGTGCCGCCTGATCATCCCTCTCGCCTTGCAGCGACTGCATTTGCGCGGTGAGGTTTTCAATGTGTTTTACCGCTGGGTAGAAAAGCACGAGTTATGCAAGGGTCAGTCACAAGGTACCAGGGGACGGGAGACGTAGCAGGGACGCACCGTTCACGACAGTGAACGACCGGGCCTGTCGCTCGAGCGGACGCATGTGCTCAGGCAGGATGTCGCGGAGCGTCTTGAGCGCGTCCTTGGTCTGCGCGCGATAATGGCGAACGTTCATCATTTTCTTGTACTTGCGCCGGCCGTCCGCCTGCACCCGGCGCGGGTCCTTCCCCTCCCCGGGCGCGTCGAGGTCGTCGTCGATCAGCTCGTCGTCGGAGGTGTCGACCAATTTGCGCTTATGTGAAGACTGGGAGAGTTTCGCGGGTGGAGAGAAGGAGGGTCCCGCTGCCGGTGGGGGCCCGGGAGGGGGCGGAGGAGGTACGATTTTGCCACGGCTGGAGGAGAAGGTGGTCCCCGCGACCTGCGCGTCCGCCGGGGTGGTGTTGATGAAGCGCATCTCGACGGGCTCGGCGGATCCTGCGTGGATGCGGCCTGTGGAAGACTTCCGGCTACGAGGGGAGGTGGAGCGCATGTGGGCGTCGGGGCTGTCGGGGTGTTCGGAATCGTACTGACTCCAAGAGTCCGGTGTGCGTCCTCTGGAAGAAACGGACGCCGAGTCGAACGCAATACTAGAAGGAGCACCGGAGTCTCGCCTGTAAAAAGCGTGAGCATGTGAAAGGAAGGGTGGAGGAAGAACCGACCTGCGATGGTGAGACGGACTCCGACCACGGCCTGCCGCAGAGGTGGACGAGATTATAGGATGGTACAGTTTGGATGAAGGAATGTCGTGATGAGTCGTACTCTGCGGGGATGGCAATCCTACCCTCATAGGTGCATCGAACGCGGCAGGATGATTCCTGGGACGGAACGTCGAGTCAATACCGCGCATGCATCACGCGCGCAAGCGCCGACGAGATCGACGCACCTTGAATCGAAGCGAAACGTGCCCAATGCGGGCAAAGGGGTCGCGGGAGGTCGAGCATCCCAGATGCTCCCGAAAGAAGGCGACTCCGTTGACCCACGCCGTACAACACTGCCAGACCCCGAGCGCGGGCGCGCGACGTCGCTTGACGGCGGGAGGTCCAGGGAGCTGATTGGGGGCAAGGTAACGCGTTCGTGCATGATTGCCATCTGTCCCGGAGTTGGACCCGTGCGTGCGTGCGCGGGCTGGCGAAGAAAGTAGACGAAGAAAAAGAGGGTAGAAAAGAGGGTAGGATGCACGAAATTATGCGTAACGACGTGCGGGGTCCCGCCTGAGATATAGGCAAGGCGGCACCAATCCATCGGGACGGGCACCTGGGGATCCCGCAGATAAACAGATCGCGAAGCGAAGCGCATCTGCGAATCGGGCCTGGTATAAGGGGCAAACGAACGGTGGCTACCGACGACGAGCCCGAGAAAAGAGTGGACTCGTATGGAATTTGGCTAGTTCCCTTTGAAGTAGTTGCCATGGTTCTCAGGCTCAAGATACCTGCTTCGACCAATCAAGTGAAGTGCAAACGCGACGGGCCGCCAAGTTTCCGCCTTGTAGAAACGGATCGGTGAGCAAAGGACGGTGTTAGTGGGTCCGATTTTACCTCGCTCAAATGTCCGGAGGGAAGCCACACTGTGGAGACACTGACGTTCGGTGGAAGAGCACGGGTGATAAATGAGACTTAATTGAAGCATGACGACGTGCCAGCGTCTCTTGGAGATGAAGCCGACGAGACCGATGACGACTGATCTTAACGACCAGAATCAAAGTTCATATCTTGCTCGACGGCGTTAAGAAGTGGAAAGCACGTACGACCCAGCGACGAGACGACCATTGAAGGATCGTGCGCGATGCCGTACTCTGCGCGGTATTCGCTGTTTTATGTAAATAGTACGTGCCGCGGTGCCGAACGTAGTGGCACTGATTAGTACGTTCGCGATCCGACTACAAGCGTGTTCCGAGTCTGACTTCACTATTGGACGATACATGATCTTTGGACGGTGCGAGGTATGCCTGGATACAACGTGGATTTCGCTTGTTGCAAACGAGAAACTGTGCAAACTCAGGTTGAGGGTAAAGAAAAAAATTGTGGCGTGTACAGAACGCTCTGCCTTGAAGTTGGCGCGCGGCTTTTGCTACAGCGCAGTCCAATCGAAGAGAGCACGGCAAGTGGGTACTGCGTGATAACATATCGACATTCGCACATTGCGACGGACCGGCTGCTGGCCCGCTGCCAAAGACCACCGCAGCCTGCACTGACTTGTGATTGTCAAGATGGTTACTTACCGTACTTGCCTCCTTACAAGCATTATTGAGCATAGCATTGTACGGTTTACCATACCGCCGTTCATCATAGCTGGATAGCCTTGTGCACGACAAATTTATGACAGAAAAGATCAAGGTCGTGCTGTGTTCGTGGGCGCCGATAGCACGCGTACATACCCCTTCGCTCATTGATCACCTGTTCAAGGCTTTGATAAATTCTGAATCCCCCGCGACTATCTTCGCAGTCGATCAGTTTAAGTTTAGTCTTTACAATGGCGCCGACTTACCACATCTGGAGCGCAGCACACCCTCCGGAGTCCGTACAGGGGAATGGGGACATTGTCGCTGGGTCACCGTGCACTCCGGGTGAAAGTGAAGGTTTTTCCTGGGCCGATCGTCGTGGGTTTTCTGGTGCTGCGCGCTGCAAGCTACGCGCAGATGCAGTGAAGGGAGCTGGGTCACGGCGGAAAACATGGACTCACGGCGGACGGATCGAGGGCCATGTAGTCGTAAGAAGCAAGAGTGAGGGAACAACTCTGATGCACCCTCAATGAAATGTCCGAGATCGCGTGCGAAACCCGTAACGGGCCCTCGTCTTTCGACTATAACAGCTCAGAGTAGCACTGCTGATTAGTAGATTCGGGATAAGCCCGGCTTGGACCCAGTGCCGATGATCGCAAGACAACTTCAACGCCGAAGAAGTAGATGAACGAAGCCTGAGAAAAGGAGGAAGAGGTGGGTGAACGAAGCCTGAGAACGAGCCGAATAGAAGTACCACTGACTCGGATGGTAAAGGACGAGGTCCAATATCAGTCCGGGTCCGCTTCCTGTGGGTTGGCGGGGAAACCAGGCAAGGCGACCGCATCGTAATGGCGTCGTAGCATCATGTTATCTCTTGCCATTCAGGCGTGGGGGCGAGGACGGCAAGGGACGGCACCAGGAGTGAGCGATGATCTTGTGTAGTGATTACGCGTGCCCGCGTGGTCCGTGGCCTGTGGACGTCGGTCTACTTCGAAGTTTAGCACCAGAGACTAGTCCAAACGCATCAAGATGGGGGCGTATCCATTGTGATGAGAGGGGAAAAGACAAGCCAGTTGGACGTACCATGCACGCTGAAACTGAAGGGATGTTGGAACATGAAGAGCCAGTTAGATAGATTTGAGGGAGTCGATGTTCAACTTCAGATGCAAGGGTTTCCGAGGAATATCAGCCGTGCATGATAAGAGTGTTATCGAAAGGAAGCACAATTACATAATTCACGCCATCCTGAGCGGCGAGCGCGCCGATTCTCTTCGAATCATCGAGACCAGTTCCGCGTTCGGACTTGACGAAAGGTGCGCGTCCGTCGTTCTTCTCAACGCGCAGACGGGCTAACAGTGTCTAGATGAGTACTCGTGCAGCGCGTGCGATGCCTCCCTCCCTCCGTGCGGTGCGACCGACGCGGATACCACCCAAAATCCGCAAACCGCTTTGTCACGACCCACAGGGCCTCCCCATCCCCCACGTCGACGTCACCGTGCGCGACACGCATGCTTCGCGTTTTGGAGACCATTACCACACGACCCTCCAAGACGACCTGCTCTACATGACCTACAAGCACGAGTCGGGCGCACCGTCGACGGCACGTCAGGTTCGCCTCACGTACGACCCGGAGGACCCGTACACCAAATTCCGTCACAACCCTCCCATCGGCGGCTCGCAACTCGGACGCAAACCGGCACCGCCCACGACGCCCGAAAACGTCGTCTGTCTCGAACGCATACAACTGCACACCATGGTCAAGGAGTCGCTCACGAGTCGGCAGAACCTGCTTGGGGCCATCATGGCCTTCCGCGCGTTGTCTGGGGAGACGGAGGGCGGCGGCGGGCGGCGGGGACCGGAAGGAGTGCAGATTGTGAAGGGAGTGAAGACGGTGGGAGGATGGGTGCGCCCCGGGCTTCCGCTCGGGGTCAAGGTCGACATGAAGGGCCACAAGATGTACGAGTTCCTCGGCACGCTCGTCGAGTTCGTGCTCCCCCGCCTGCGCGAGTTCCCCGGGCTCACGCTGCCCTCCCAATCCGCCAACCTCAACACGCCGGCGGGTGTCTCGGGCGTCGTGTCCTTCGGTATCCCGCCCGAAGCCATGGGCCTCTTCCCGCAGATCGAGGTCAACCTCGACTCGTACCCGAAACCGTACGGAATGCACATCCACTTCATCACCAACGCGACCGGCGTGGGCGCGCAAAACAGGGCGCGGCAGTTGCTGTCCGGCTTCCAGATTCCGTTCGCACGCAAGTGACCGACGTCGCGGTCAGGTGGGGGTTGCGTATGGACCCGCCGCGCCGAATCCACCCGTCAGTCGTCTTGCCACCCGCTCCCATCCCCACGTTCCGACTGACGCGCTCGCCCTCCTTCCTGTCTCGCTCTCTTTTCAGTCTATCATACACTCAGTCCCGTCGGCGCTGTATACGCTATCAGAGTTCCTAATAAATCAAGCGCTTCCGGTGCACGTACTTACGGCCGTCTTGTCTCCGTCCCGTCGCCGAGGTGCCCGTCGTGGGTCCTGATATCTCCCTTCTCGGTGCCCATACAGTATGTACCCACATCGACCGCGCCGTCGTGCACCTGCAGCCACCCTTCAACAATCAGTCAGTGTGATGTCCGTGCGCGGTCCCGCAGAACCATGTCCGTCCTGGCTGTCAAGGCCCGCCGGAAACGAAGTCGTTCTGTGTTGCTACCGCCTTGACGTTTTCGCGACTTCAATCGCGTTTGTGGAGTGTATTGTGTCAGACGTAAAAGACTTGCGCTCACCGTGCTCGCCGAGAGCAGCGCCGCTCAAACGGAAGTGGAACCTCAAGTGCGTGAATGTCCGAAACCTTCAGCTTCGTCCCGTGAGCAGAGGTCCGTTCCTATGTAGCCCCGAAAAATATGGTCCACTGATCATTAGAGTGGGTATGGCACCGCTGCTACACTAATATGGCTACTGCTCCTCATAAAGTAGAAGTATGAACGAGAGAGGTGGAGGATGCATGCATGACAGGACGTAACGAGTGTAGTATGTATATGTAGGTACGTACGTATGTAATGCGAGTGAGAGACGAGAGACCGGGCGATGCGATGGTGGTGAGGGACAGTATGCGAGCGAGGAGCAGATAGGCGTGCGAATTGCGATGGGGAAGAGGGGTGGGAGAGGACTGCAAACAAACGAGTGCGTCGACAGACGGACGGTGATGAGTGAATGAAGAATAACAGGAAAGGGCCCAAGAAGGAAAGAAAATATATGCTTGAGTAGGTGGGAGAAATCACCGCTGGTCGCCAGCGGTCCACGGTATATCGCCCAGCCGGTGGCGCGGGGGCAACTGGGAACGTCCTGTCGCCCTCGACGTCGTGCCGAGAGAGTGCGCAGGGGAATGTCCCATGCCTTCCGACGCGGTCCTGCGCATCCTCTTCTTCGGCGCGATCGCGCTCTTGGGCGTGTCGAACCCCTTGAGCGCGTTGGCCTTGGTCAGCGCTGGCTTGAGCGACGGCTCGATCTCGCGCGCGAGCTCGCGCACGAGCACCGCGCCATCGTCCTTCCTCAACCGCACCACGAGCTCGTAGATTCCGTACCGCTCGACGAGCACGGATCGGTTCGGGTGCACGTCGCACACGGTGCGGAGGATGCGCAGGAGGTTGAGCTTCACGACAGCTTTGGAGTTGCCGAGCTTCTCCACGACGCGCCGGAAGAACATGGACTTGGCGACACCGATGGAGATGCTGGTGGAGATGCGGCAGATCTTGAGGAAGGGGTCGAGGATGTTCTCGAAGGAGCCGGCCTTCGCGGAGACAAAGCACTTGAGCAATGCATCCAATGCGTCCGGCTTGATCAGCTCGTCTTCGACGCGCGCCGTCTCTTCTTGAAGCCTGTGAGACGAAACCGTCAGAACGTGGGTACAGCGGAGGTAGTTCAGGAAGAGAGGATCTAACCAAGATAGGATCGATTCCAGCGCGCTGACTTGGAAGTAGGGGTCCGTGAGCAGCTTGACGTACATGCCAAGGCCATCCTGCTGCCACAACATCGTCCGACAACTCTTCCCGGCACTGGCAAGGTCACACAGGATGGGCAAGGCGAACTGCTTCAGCGGGGAGCTGGACTCAATAACTCGGACGAGGCAGGGAATGATACCCGCTTGGGCCGCCTCTTCTTGTCGCCCCTTGTTGAGCCTGCAAAGGTGGTAGAGGGTCTGGAATATATGGTTGGCCATTTCCTAAGTATGACTGTCAGAAACGTCAATTGCAACGGAAGACAAGGAACACGAACAGTGCTGTGCGGACCAGTGCTTTGCTCCTCGAGGATGCGGGTCACGATCTCAATCGCGTTGGCGTTCTGGAGGACATCGAGGAGGGTAGCATTCATGGAGAGGTGCTTGATCGCCTTGAGCATATGCACGAGGTACTCTGGCTCGAGCAGCTCACACGCGCGCAGCAATCCTGGTTCAGGGATCATCATCAACAACTGTCCAGCAGAGAGAAAAGAGAGAGAAATGCTCACGTCGAACGACTCTGCGCGTGCCCAGCGCGTTCCGCACGTGGATATCTGACTGCGACACCTGGCTAAACACGAGCAAAATCTGGATGATCTTCCTCTTCATCTCGGACGACGTCTCCCCGCGATTCGCCATGACGTTCAGCAGGGCCGAGGACAACGGGTCGAGGAGGCCCTCCCGGATGAACATGCGGCAGAAGTCGTTCTTCGTCGTCGGGCTCTGGAGCTCGAACACGCTGCCGATGCCGTTGAGCGCGTGCACGACGAGCTGGGTCTGTTCCGCGAAGTCTTCGTCCAAGAGGTCGACCAGGACCTTCAGGCCGCGACATCTATCCAACGGATCGTCAGTCGAGGTTCGGCGAGATTCAGGACGGAGAGAACAAAACATACGAGATGAACATCTGCAAGGTCAGCACCGACGTGTGGCACAGCAGCTGGATGAAATTCGACGCTTGAAGCCGGCATTCCGAGGGGTATTTCTTGGAAGTGAAGCCTAACGGTAAAAAATAAGCATTCGTTGATATATTCGTCATGGAGCGGCAACGTACCCATCATGACGGGGATCCCACTGTTCGAAGAACGTACACAGGTCAGCCCTGGCAACGGCGAGACAAACACTCCACACGCACCCAATCAAGCAGAAACTTTCCAGGAATCCGGCGTCCGCGGTGACAAGCTGTTATCCTGATGTCAAGATGCGGCACCGAATGCCAGTGAGGCAAGGGGGCGTACCAAGTTAACGATTTGCAATAGCTTCATGAGGACCTCGCGCGACGATCGTCCTTCGAGGACTTCCAAAATCGCCAACATGCCATGCGAAGACACTAGATGTCCTTGCATCTCGGGCGCATCCGACATGATGTTTAGCTATTCCCGCCATCCACAACGTCAGTATGACGACGGAAACCAAGGGAGGGTGGGAAGGTACGCACCAACTGATCGCACGCGTCTCGAAGTTGGAAGTCGGGTGCGGAAGGTGTGAGCTCGTCAATGAGCTGGCTGATGGCATTGGTCAGACGCGCGTATTTGTCGCGCTGAAGGTTGGCCTCGAGGTCATCCTCTGCGAAGCCTTCGTCGATCTGGACATGCAAGGCTGAGCGGCGGGAAACCAAGGGAGAAAATGAACACAGACCTCTGCGAAAGGGTCCTCCTCGTCCGTATCTTCGTCGCCCAGCTAGAGAGGAGCAGATTTAGACGCCTATCTGAACATGACAACGATGGGCCGCACCCATGACTTGTTCGATAACCGTGTATTGAGCTGCAACGTCTGTCCGCCTTGATCTGCCACCCAAGTTTCGCAATCAGCACACGCAGCGCCACGGCTACCCCGCCCAAGAAGAGCACGTACGGTTCCCGTTCTGCTTCCCGAACACATCGTCGTAATCCTCCTCGTCGTCCTCCGCGTACTTCCCAAACTCGTGCTGCGAATGCAACCTCCGCATCTCGTTCCTCCCCGCCGAGCCGTTCCCGTTCCCCGCAAACGATGGCGAGCGCGAATGCGTCCGACTGGCACCTCCCGATCTCGGACCCGACGCCGCCGGAACCTGCTGAAGCGGCGTCATCGACGCGCGCCGTGCGGTCTTGCCCTCCATCGCCTTCACGCTCGCGAGCTCAGGCAAGGGCGCGGTCATCGGGCCGGGAGAGGTGTTCGCGAGCCCGATGGTCTTGATGTCGTCCGGGTGGAACAAGCCCCGGCGGAACGAGTTCTTCATCTTGAAGTCGCTGAACTTCTCCGCCCATTCGTCGTCCTCGCCCAGGTCGGAGTAGTCCTCCACGATCGGCGCGATTCCCTTGGTTGGCGAGCGCGCGACGGGATTGGACGAGGGCGGGCCCGGGCTGCGCGTCGGTCGTATCGTCTGCGAGTTGTGCTCTTCCGGCTCGACTTCATGTCGGTCTTCTTCCGCGGCGGTCTTCTCGAGTGCTAGGCGGTGGGCGGGTGAGATGGGTGGGTAGGTATCATGCATGGTTGAAACGGCGTACCTTGGAGCTTGGAGAAGGAGATACCCTCCTCGAAGTCGTCGTCCCAGTTGTCCGTCTGCTCCTCGGGCTGCTGAAGGACGGCCGGCATCGGCAGAGCGAGAGGTGGCGCGCTCTTGCTGTTGGATACCGCATGCACCTTGCGTCCATTCGCCGCCGCCGGCTGGCCTAACAATGAGGAAGAAAGCGGGGCAGACGTTGACGCGCCGAAGATGGACTCGGTGGGCGATTCGGGCGTGGACGGCCGCGGTTGGTCGCGATTTCGACTGGGGTGCTTCGAAGGCCTCGTTGGCGCTGTGAAGAATGTGAGTGAGGATGAAAAGGGAGGGAGCAAACGAGCCCACATTTCAGCGCTTCGTTCCACTCTTGCACCTTCAGCACGGCCTCGTCGAAGTTGTAGTTGCTCAGCGGCCGCGGCCCGGCCTGCCCCTCGTTCTGCTCGCGCGCGTTCCGCCCGTTGTTCATCTGGCGCTTCGCGGCGACCATCCACGGGTGCCTCAGCAGCTTCTTTGCGGAGATGCGCAGGTTGCAGTCCTTGTGGAAGCAGTGGTAGAGAAAGTCCTTCACGATCGGAGAGGCGCCCTCGGGGATGGGCGGGCAGTCGTCTTGCACGATGCGGTATAAGGCGGGCATGGGCTTCAGGAAGTGGTACGGTGGGCGGCCTTCAAGCAATTCGATGACGGTGCAGCCGACGCTCCTTCAATGCTCGTTAGGTTGAGTTATCTGATCTCAGGAGAGAAAGACGGACCATATGTCGGACGCGGTCGTCGCTCCGAGCTGCTCGATCACCTCCGGAGCCACTAACACTCGGTCATTAGCCCTCGACGCGTCGGATCGCGTCCAAAAAGCCGCTCACTCCAATAGGGACTGCCCACGACCGCGTCGTCGCTCGCGGCGCCCGTCGGCGTCGTGTTGCTGGCCACGCCAAAGTCGGCAAGTTTCACGGCACCGTCCTTGGTGGTGAGGATGTTGGCACCCTTGATGTCGCGGTGGATGACACCTTGGTCGTGCAGGTAAACAAGCCCGTCAAGGACTTGGGAGATGTACACGGCGACGAGGTTTTCCGGAAACTTTCCAAAGCGTTTGCATATGTTGTGGAGCGAGCCGTTCTCACAGAATCTGCGGCGCGTGGAGTTGGAGGGGGAAGCGGGGGAAAGGGGGCGTGACGCACTCGAGGATAATGTACAGGTATTCGCGAGTCTTGACGAAGCCCTTGTATTTGACGATGTTCGGATGCTGGGAAGGGCAAAGGTGAGCATGCAAGTGCGTATGAGACGGGGTGACAAAACACATGAATCGAAAGCGGAGGGTGAAAGATCGCACGAGGGCATCGTATCCATGCACGTAAATGGGCACGACGATTAGCTGGAAGCGTAGGCGCATCGGATGGAGGACCATGGCGGGTGATGATTACACAGGCTCAAGGATACCGCGGAGCTCTTCTCCGCTGAAAGGCGAAGAACGGGGTGGCGGCAAGTGGACCATCCTTTCTCGGCCGTTGTGTGCAACCATCACCCAGGAAGGCGCCGTTCAACAGGAGGTGAGGAGGAAGGCGCGCGCATGACATCAAGCATGAACCACACATAAGCATCGCGCCAAATGTGCTGGATGCACGGGGACCCAAAGAACGGTTGAAAAGCGAATGACCGAGAAGGGACGAGCACGCGAGAAAGTGAAAGCGAACGGGGCACTCACGTTCAAGTTCTTCAAAAGATCGATCTCCGACTAGGACGACTGGCGGTCAGACGGACGCGTGGACGGGTCGAGGAGGGCACGCACCATGATCTGGCCTATTTCCCCCTTCGGAATGTTGCTCAGTTGAATCTCCTTCACGGCGACAGTCTCGCCTGTTGCCCAGTTGAGGGCGCCTGGGCGTGGACTGCGTCAGTCGTGGTATAGTAGGGTGAAAGCCGAGTACGAGTACGCACGATAGACTTGGCCGAACGCGCCCTTCCCGAGGGAGTCGCCAAGTTGCTGAAAGACCGTGAATCAGACGGCCAGAGAAAGCGGGCGACGAAGGCGAGAGAGACGCACGTAGTCGTTGAGCAGCTTGCTGCCGGCGGAGGAAGATGAGAAAGACGACATGGGAAAGGACGGGGAGGCAAGATTAAAGACGAGGGAAAGGATACGGTATGTATTGGATTGCGAAGGGAGAGAAGGTGAAGCAGACTGCCTGCGAGCAGATCGTGTCGAAATGAACACAGGTCCGTCGCGACACCGTCGAGATGAAGGCGCGTTTGGATGCCACTCCGCCCAACCCGCGCCCACTCGGCTTCTTCCGTCTCTCCTTCACCACTCACCCAGCCCCGACCCAGCCTCTGCCAGTGCCTCCCCCACATTGTCGTCCATAAAAAGTCGTTCTCGCGCCAGCTGCGGGCAATGGGACGCCGCGGTGTCTCAAATAACGCCGTCTCCCCTTTCTCCCACCGCTCGGAGCTTTCGTGCCGATTTTCCTCCACACTTTGACAGGGCAAGGTCGTAACGACTGAATCTATGGTTGGTTTCGTCCTCCTGGAGGGGTTTACTGGCAAGGACATCTGAAGTCGCCACAAAACTCCGTGGCAAGGCCGTTTTTGGAGTGTTTGGCCAACGTTCGCCCCCATGTTGTATCGACGTCATTCCTGTTGAAGGAGCCATGAGGCTCCCTCGTCCACATTTGGTCGCTTCTCTTTCAGACAGGCTGGGATCAGGAGAATCCGTCCCTGGTGATGCTACGGGCAGCTTGACAGTTTCTCACCCCAAGAAAATCTCCGGAACAGAGCCTCGTGGACGTAGGCGTGAAGTGTCTCTTTTCAGAACGTTCAAGGGCGCCAGATTGCTCACCGACGGCGGCCAGGAAGGATGATGGCAATGACCGCAACGAGAATGTGTTTCCTGGCGATGCCGATGGGTTTTTTTTTTCGCCACAGGCGGTGAAGGTCAGCTCTAGTCACGTTCGTTTCCTTATTATCCACGGCTGATTGTCCGCTCCTTTCTTTGGTAGATGCAGTGATCGATTATCCTACAGTACTCTTACCTCTTAGACCGTTGTCCATCCTGGTCTTGCCTCCAGAGAAACCCAGTTGTCAGTGACAGAATAGCAATCATGTTCCCTCTTCTCCTTCCGCGTCCTGTTCATCATAACCAGCCATCATCGCCACCCATAATCGCCGTCTACCAAAATGGGGCTCATATCGGCCCGGGCCAGTGATTGGTGATCCATCTGTGCTTCTAGCCGCAGATGTATAATCCTCAAGGTGGCGATCCACGTCTGCGTACACGCCACAATGTCCCCTCCCCACGTCTGCAAGCTCTTGACATCAACTGACGGGACGTCTATCTATGCCGACGCCATAGGCGATCCATGCCTTCCATGCCTCGTCTTCGTTCACGGGCTCGCCCTCAGCAGTATCGTCTTCAACGACATCTTCGACAACCCTAGGTACTACGAACACTTTTACCTGGTACGAGGCCCATCCACAGGATATCACCCCCTTGACTGAGCGTCCCTCTAGGTTCGCTACGATATGCGAGGACATGGAAGGTCCGGAAAGCCCGAGATCATCGACATGCATTCGTCGCAGAAGTACGCTGAAGACTACTCTGTTGTCGTGCAGGCGTTTGGCATCGTGAAGCCCGTTTTCGTGGGATGGTATGCACATACTTCGGCTTGCTTTCCACGTAATCAATGCGTTTGACGCATTTGGTCTTGTAGGAGCATGGGAGGTTAGTATCCTGTGGCGCTCGGAAGCCCGACCATCGGAAGGCTGACAACGTTTCAGCGACCATCGTCGCCGATATCGCCCAACACCTTCCCCCGGACACCCTTTCCGGCGTAGTCCACCTTGCAGGCCTTCCTTACATCGGCCCCATCATGTCCATCGTCGGCAAACCCGTCATCCTCGACTTCCTTCCCGGTCTTTTCACCACCACCTGACTCTGTCACAAGCGCAAAGACCAAAATCGCCTTTGTGGACTCCCTCTTCGCTGACCCCGCCGCAGTCCCGTACGAGACGAAGTGCGCAGTGGATCGGTTCCGCGTTGACACAGATGCCAGCGGTCTCGCAGTGCGTGTGTACGCGGCCTCAAGACCCGGACGCGCTGTTCGATGTGGCGAAGAAGGGCCTACCGCTGTTGTTGCTGTGTGGATCGGAAGACTCGCAGATCGATGCGGAGAAAGTCGTCGACGAGATGAAGGCGCGGTTCTCGGATGTGACGGTCAGGGTATTTGAAGGGTTGGGGCACGCGCTGTTCTATGAGGATCAAGCGGCCGTTATGGAGAGCATTGTGGCGTTTGCGCGAAGGGTACGGCATACGGTGGACTGATTGAATATCGAGCGTCGCACTACTTTGGGTACTGTGTCGGCGAGACAATCAGAATTCAGTATATCGTACGGTGCGGGTCTCTCGACGCTCAACCTAAGGAAGCTGATGTATTCGCTGTTGCGTCAAAACCGGCGGTCCCAGCTTTTCCCGATCGTGTTGAAGTGGATGAGCTCGTCGACAACAAAACACCCACCCACCTAACACTCACCACAGCTCTGCTGCCGCCCATAAATCTATCCCGGACTTGGGCTGACCAACGAATCGCCACGGTGTCATCGTTATATGTCAAAGTATCGGGCACCCGATTCGACTCACCACTGTAACTGAACCTACCTCAAGGTCGACGCTGCCGTCCAACGTTCAACGTTCAATGGTTGCACACTTTGAAGCCGGCAGCTTCAAGCCACTGGTACTATACTGGGCGTAATTTCCAACGGTTTGGTTGGGCATGCTCCATAGGTCGCTAAGAAGAGGACACTGCCCTTGGTTCAAGTCACGGTATCCCCTGCGGGGATCCACACGAGCGGTGAGTTCAGGTGTGTATGGACCAACCCGGTATGTCATCTCCGGACGCCACATTCCCTGAAGGTAGCCCTAGGGTCCCTCCCGCTCCCGTAGTATGTGCTGTGCGTTTCCAGTGTGGGTCTTGTCCACTCATGATCGACCGTGGATCTACGTCTACAAAAACAGGAGGATCTCTATCCACGCCATCCTCATAACAGTCAATTCTCCCTACAGCCGCTCGCGATGTCTTCTCCCTCCGCCCCCTTTGTGCCTCTTTTCATCGGGGGAGAATACCGCCCTTCTTCCAACGGAGCGACCTTCCCCGTGTACAGCCCCCACACAAACGCTGCTTGTCGCAACGGTCGCTTCCGCCTCGTCCGACGACTGTCGCGCCGCCATCGAGGCCGCCCACAAGGCCTTTCCAACCTGGGAAGCCATGCCCCTCCAAGCCAAGCGCGATATCTTCCTCCGTGCGGCGACGATCCTGGAGAGCGAGGCATGGCTCAGCAAAGCCGAAGGGGCGATGCAGGAGGATATCGCCGCCACGCGGCTCTGGGCATCCTACAATGTGCAGCACGGCAGCGACTGAAGTGCGCGCTGCCGCGTCTTTGGTGGCGGCATTGAAGGGAGAGAGCTTCCCTAGCACTGCTCCCGGAGGCCATGCCTTCGTTCAGCGCAGGGCTCACGGCGTCATGTACGCGCCTTCAACTAGTGTCCTGCCTTCCTTTTTTTACTGAAAGAAATGTGTATCATCCAGATATTCGGTCGTTCCATGGAACGGACCCGTCCCACTGACCATCCGCGCCGCCGCCATTCCTGCCATCTGTGGGAACACAGTGATCATCCGACCGTCCGAGTTCGGCCCCCGCGCGCACGCACTCGTTCTCGATGCTTTTCACGAGGTATGTCCAATAATGATACACGGCGTTCGTCCTCCTCTGAGCGTGTATTGACGAGGACACCGTAGGCAGGCCTTCCTGCGGGCGTCATGAACTTCCTCCCCATGTCGACGGAAGGCACGCCTCAACTTACGACTGAGATTATAAGCCACCCGCTCGTGAAAAAGATAACAGTACGCCGAGTTCTTTCTGTCGTCCCCGTAAGGCCTTTCATTTATCTTTTGCTTTCTTTTTTCGTTGTATAGTTCACTGGAAGCGAAAGGGTGGCTAGGATCCTGGCAGCCCAGGCTGGAAGACATCTCAAACCATGTATCCTCGAGCTCGGAGGGAAAGCGGCATCCATCGTAGGCTCTTCGATCGTCAGTCGAATTCACGTCGAACTCGCTGACAATGCGCTTGTCCAGGTCCTTGCTGACGCGGACATCGCCGAGGCGGCCAAAGCCATCGTTTTCGGCGGTATGGTGTTCTCCGGCCAAGTCTGCATGTCGACCGAACGCGTCGTCGTCGAACGAGCCGCTTCGGGCCCAGCTCCTGGCCGAAATAACGAAGCTCGCGTCGTCCATCAGCACGGGTAGCCCGGAAGACGCGCTCGTGTCGGCGCTGTTCACGGAGACCCACGCAGAAGGCGTTCTCGGGATGGTGCGCGAGGCGAAGGCGATGGGCGCGGAGGTCGTTGCCGGGGACCTCGAACGCGACGGCACGTTGGTCAAACCGCACGTCCTGACGGGCGTGAGGAGGGGGATGCGTCTTTGGACGGACGAGAGCTTCGGTCCAGGTAAGCCTCTTCATGGACTGTACGCGTGCAGTGCGACGCCGGCTGAACCGCGGATGTTTAACAGTCCTCGCGGTCACCGTCGCCGACAGTGTCGCCGAGGCCATCCTGCTTGCGAACGACACAGAATACACCCTCACAGCATCTGTCTGGACCAACAACCTGCAGCATGCGATGCAGACTGCCATGGCTCTCCGTACAGGTTGGGTTCGATGTCTTCTGCATCCTCGTGCATGCATGATGGATCCGATTTTACAGGTATCGTCAACGTCAACGGCGGGACGCTGCATTTCGAAGAGGGCCACATCATCGAGGGTCTTGGGTTGGTCTGTTGCCTCTCGTACTTCCCAAATTCAGCTGATGGCTCGGGTCATGGTTTACAGTGGGGGAAGCGGTTACGGTACATTCAACATCGAGAATTTCACGAACAAGAGGATCATCACTCTTCATCCGGCAAAGGGTCAAAATCCTTGGTTTGGATGACACAGGTTTTGAGCGCCGTTTTAGACAAAAGATTGACGTGTAGAAGGGGCGTGCTATGGTGCATTGCATTATTACATGGGATTCGGATGCATCTGACAACGGTGCTAAGTACAGGGTGGTGAGAACGTAGCCCAAGGCAATCGCCCCAAGGCCCTCGTGCATCGAGATGTCGTTCAAACGTTCCGTCGGAAATATATCTGGTCCCCAGGGCTGACGCCGAAATCGTGTAGATTCTGGTTGTGGTCTATGGGCCATCCGCCCTGTGCGAGACAACAATTCTCTACGTCGAGCCCGGTCCTGGCGGCGACAATTTCGAGTACGCGTGCTCCTGTGAGAGACTTCATCTCTATGCCGGCGATGCCCATGGGAGGGACTGTACCATCCATGAATTTGACCGTGAGGACCGGCGGCTCGAGGGGTCCGGGAATGCATAGGTCGTTTGCGGCGAGAGAAGGAAGGATGTGTGGCGAGGGGGTGTCTCGGGTGGGGACGACGTGCCCACCATGGATCGCGGTGTAGGTAGAAGTGGCGTACCCATGAACCGAGTGATCGGAGTGGGCGAAGAACGAGATGTTTGTGGACCAGATGCTGAGAGCGGTTCTGGATGTTGGGTCGTGTTCGGTGGCCGTGAAGCAAAGCTGGACGATCTCGGACAGATGGTGTTTGGCGAAGGTCGGGGAGCGGGATATAAACTCAGTAGTGCAGCAAGAGCCGGGTCCTCCTGAGAAGAATCTGTGACAGGATCGTGGGGAGGTGTATGATATGTGGAATCATGTGCATTTTCTGGGGAAATGTCTTCCACTAGAATCCAGTGAAAGTATGCGTTCAGGAAACGGTTGGAGATGACGACGGATGAATACACACACTCTTCCACCTCCACGGAGACGCAATGCAGAACAGATGCAATATCAGGCCAAAGCTCCTCCGAGATTTGCACAGGCTCCTTCTCAACAAGGCCGGGTATCTTCGCCTTCAGGTAAAGTCGTACGAGCGGGAAGCCCTCGAGAGCGCTCCGAAACGCTTTTTGGGCAGAGAGAACGACTTTCTGAATAACGTCTAAATGTGCACACGAAAAGAGAGAGAAGAAGGACGAACCGTGTAATCTGCATGGCGTCGGATGGCGATGGGTCCTCGCCCGTTGTGGGTGACGAGAAGAACTGACACCGCTGGGTTCCCCACCGCGCCTCCAGGTCCAGAGAACCTGTCTCGATACATCCGGGAGATCTCCGGTTCTTCCTATTGAGTGAGCAGCACCTTGATCCTAGAATGCACAGAGTTTCTCAGTATCCTCTAGGAAGTTGGAAACCGACGATGCATGATTGAGGATGAGGCCTGAGGGATCGCATTCGTTGTTGTAATGTGATGGTGGGAGGGTTGACGTACACGTTCGGCTTGCGGCCACAAGTCAATCACTCGGCACGGCCTCATACGATAGCCGGTCGACCATCCGCAAATCCGCATCTCAAGCTCGGACATCCATGTAGCTCTCATCTCTCATACTCAACCTCCGCCTACGACCAGACGAAGTCCAGAGACTGTCAAACAACGATGGAGACGAGCAAGAAGACAACGCGGGTTGACATCCCACACACCCACCTCCAGGACGTCACGCTGGTCGGAACGCTAGAGCAGCTCGCGCCCGAGCAACCCACGCACGGACGAAAGATCGCGCTGGTGCGTCAAACCCGGTTCGTTGGGCTTCGGTGTGTCTCACAAGAAGCACGAGATAGATCCTGCACGGAACGATGGGGTGCGTTTCCACGCGATCTGGCCGCGAACATGCTCGCCGATACCGATGTCCGCAGACACAAAGATTATCTCTTCCAGAAACGCCTCGCACAGAAGCTCCCGCTCGACTCTTTCCGCTTCGACTTCCGGTGCGTTCACGTTCGCGTCTTCGCTTTTGTTGTGCCACATCGGCGACTCACCGCGGAAACCCGTCTAACGGTAGCGGCGCGCACGAGTCGAGCGGGACGTGGAACTACGCCGGCGTCGGCGAGGACGTGGAAGACCTGCGCGTCGTCGTGGCGTATCTCGTGCGCGAGTACGGCTACGTCGTGGATCTGGTCGTTGGTCATTCGCGCGGGAGCGTCAGCGGGTATGTACTGGCTGTGCACGTCGGAGGAGGGGAGGCGCGTGGGTGGGATGGTGAATGTGTCGGGGCGGTATCGGATGGACGTGCGTATGCTCTCTCTGGGTCCATACCTGCCCTGGCGCTGACGTCTTGCTCGGGTTTCTCTTCCCACTGTCCTAGAGGGTGCTGCAAGGTGCTTACGCGCCATGCCTCCCCCGTTCGTGTCTCTGACTCCCAGCCTTCAACGCGTAGATCGTCCGCCCGAGTGGCTCGCCGGCCTTCGGGATCAGGGATACTTCGAATGGCGCGTCACCGTCGCGCGCAAGCCGCTCGTGGTGCGCATCACGGCGCAGGATATGGATGCGTTCGCACGCTGGGACACGAGCATCGTGTGGGAGCGGTTCCCTGCGCGGACGGACGTGCTCACCGTGCACGGGTTACGGGACATGACGGTGCCAGCGTGCGTCACTCTCCTTCTCCATCCTTCGACCCCCCGCACTGCATGCATCAGACGAAGGAAAACCTGACGCGGGAGGACAGGTACGACGCGTTCATCTACGCGCGCGCGTTCGCCGCGCGCAGTCCTGGGACGCACAACCTGCACGTCGTGGAGGAGGGCGACCACAACTTGACCGGGGTGGGTCTTCCGTTCGCTTTCACCCGGAGCGGTGGGGGCTGATACTCCGCTCGGTGTTTAGCATTTCGACCACGTCGTGGAGACGGTGCTCGATTGGTGGGCGGCGCGCGAGCGGGACGAGTTGCGCACGGGCGTGTGGGGGACCGGCGAGCGGCCGGGATCGGCATCGAAGCTTTGAGACTCGTATTGCTGTGCATCCCCTCCGGAACGTTATCCGTGTTTGGAGGTTCTGTGGAGGTGATACGTCCCTCTTGTGCTGTAACAAAGTTGGGGCTTCACCAGCTCAGCGCCAGCGCTCAAGTTCAAAGATCACAATCGCCCTGCGGCCGCTCTCAGCGTCCAGACCGAATTCTTGGGACGACATTCCGCTGTCGATGGTATATAGCATAATGTGTATTCAAGTGCTCAGCCTGTTCGTGCGGAGCTCCCAAATACAATCAGTGCGCGCAATGTTAGAACGATATCTATGTAAGGCGAGGCGAGGAACGCAATCATGTTTTTTGTCGCACTGTGAGGAAGAAACTGCACGTTCAAACGTTCAGCTCTACTCCGTCGACTGCCAGAGTGAACGACTCCATTGCGGAAAGCAAACGCAAGTGGTGTATACCACAGACCGATCAAAGGTTACTCGTGATTATCGCACCTCATCTAGACGTTTCCCGACAAAATCTCGCCCTTGTCGCCCAGGTAAAACACAGGAATCTGGTCTAAAGGCGCGCTCACGTCCACCGAGTGGCCTCCCTGCCCAAAATCGCCGTCCGTCCACCTATCCCAATAACATATGCATCAGCACGACGGGCCTCGCGCCCCAGGACCAGGGAAGGCATTTCGCTCACCAATGCGTCCAGTTAAATCCTTGACCGATCTGCGCGTCCGTGAGACGGGGAAGGTACACCGTGTGTGTGGTCACGCCCATGTCCGCCACGGGCGACACCAACATTCTCGGACCTGCCACCCTTTCTGAATCAGCGTCCGCCCTGCACCACGAAGACGTGGCAAGAGCGCACCGAAAAGGTATTGATGCACGACCAGCGGGTCGTTCGCGCGCGTCGCGTTCACGACGAACGGGTCGCTGAGCGAAAAGTCGAAGTAGAGCGGGCGCATGATGGGGCCGCCGTTCGACTGCAGGTCCTCGAAGAGTTTCTTGACGTAGGGAACGAGCTGATAGCGTGTCGAGATGTACTGTGGGTCCGGTTAGAGAGGGCGGTGGGGAGGAGCGAACGGGAACGGGAACGCACGTTCTTCAGAGTGGGGAAGTTCGCCGCCCCGAATGCCCACGGCTGCGAATAGGACGGCGCAGACGTTATCAGCGCGACGATGGGCGCTGGTGTGTGGAAACAAACGGACCTCGTTGGGGCAGTTGTTACCGGAAAAGACGTTGGCACCTGCAGGGATGTTGCACTGACGGTCCCTACGCAAGTAAGGTCAGAGCCGCCCGCACGAATAGGCGCATTCACCCCACCCATGCACGCGCATCTAGGCGAAGTCAAGAAAGTGGTGAGGACCGCGCATTCGCAAAGGAGCACTCTTCCTCAACTCACATAGGGCAGGAACGTCCCCATCCCAAACCACCTCACAAAGAGCTCCCTCCCCTACCACAAACGCTCAGTCCCCTGGCCCACACCGCGCAAATACGCTCACCACCCACCGACGCGGAATCCACATCCAACCCCGAGAACCCGCCGATGTCCAGCGTCCACGAGCTGATCCCGCTCGCCGCGACCGACACCGCCGCCGTGATCTGCTGGAGCATCGTGTCCGACCTCGCCTGCGTGTCGCCGCTCCACAGGTACGAGCAGAAGCGCTGCCCGCCCGCGAACGTCGAGCGGGAGAGCGACATGTACGGGCAGGATCTCGCGTCCGCCGGCGTGGACGTCAGGTTGCGGTGGCCCTCGTCGATCGCCTGCTGGTGCGCCCATGGGTAAATCTTCCCCACGCCCGTCTGGGTGCCGAGGTAGTACTGCGAGAAGGCGCGCTCGTACGGGATCCCGGTGATGCTTTGTCCATCTGTCGGGCGCGAGGGTCAGGCTGAGAGATGCGGGTGGAGAAGGGTGAAACGGAGCACGCCGGACGCACTGTTTTCGAACGGCTCGCCGAGCGAGCCGCCGTCCGCTTGGTCGATCCAGAAATTGTGTATCCCCTTCGAGAAGTAGCTCTGGTTCAGCCTCTGCCCTGCACCCGGCTCGTTCAGCTGAGACCCCCCGCCCCGCCTAGTGAATAGTGCAACCTACAGAGGAACTGGCGCGCATCCGGGTTGGTGGAGTCGATGAGGCGCGTGTACACCCCGGCGAACGAGTCGCTGACCCCGGTGCCGTCGCGCGTCGTCGCGAGAAGGCCGTTCTGTTGGAGCGGGAGGTAGTTCACCGACAGGTCCTCGACGCTCGGCCAGAGCGAGACCATCATCTCCGCCCCGGTGAGCGCCTTCACCTGCGTGGCCATCGCCGCTGGGTCCGGGAAAAACGAGGGATCGAACGACCTGGCCCGCCCTCAGCTCGCAGAACATACCGTCGGTACACAGGCGAAGTCACAACGCACCAATCTCCCTGGAATTTCCACGCGAAAAAGTCTGCGGTGGGGGGCTAGGCGAAGGACTCGGAGAGCGTGTGGCGGGGCAGGCTTACCGACAACAATCAGCGAGACGTTGACCTGCTCGTCGTGGAAGCGCTGCGCGATGTCGATGACCTGGGTCTGGTTCCAGTACCGCAGCTTGGACTGCTGGTACCCGAGGAGGAAGTCGGGAGGCGTTGGCTGGCGCCCGGTCGCGGCGGTGTACTGCTTCTGCAGAGCATCGTAGTCGCCGACGGGGGCCGTGGTGCTGTCCGCAGATGAGCTTCGTCTAGCACGGAAATCGAAGGCGGACGCACATGTAGTAGTCCATGACGGCCGCCTCCTCGGCGACGAAGCGTGTCTTGTACGGCGAAAACTCTGAATGCTCGTCAGTCGATGCCATTGCCTGCGTTGAGAGGGGACGTCCTACCCATCCTGCCCTGACCAGGGTAGTTGAACAGCATCAGGTATCCCTACAACCAGCCCATCGTCAGCCAGCTCATCGCTCATATCGTCCAACCCCCCGAAAGACGCACTTTGTCGGACATGAACACCGGGATGGGCACCTGCGAATTGAAGTTGACCAAGTCGATCACCTGTCCCTTCTTGTTCACGGTGTGGTCCACGCAACACGCCTGCTGCCCCGCCCCGAAGAACATCTCGCTGGGATCCGACGTGAACGAAAACTGCGCCTCGAAGCTCCGCGCGCGGAACTCCTGCACGTAGTAGCGTTTCGGCAGGGCCTTGTCGTCCGTGTACTCCGCCGTAAGCCGCGTGCGCGCGCCGTCCGACTCGACGCGGTAGAACGCGAGCACGCCGGCGTCGAACTCGGCGACGAGGTTGCCGTTTCGGAGCGTCGCACTGCCCTGGTACGCTATGGTTTGGGAGACGCCGAGCCCCGCGTTCCCGCCGGGGCCCTCGAGCGGCGGGTCGAGCAGCACCGAGGTCTCGGTGTCGGTGGGGTCCCGCATCAAGCTTGTGCGCACGCGAAACCCGTGCTCGCCAAAGGGCTGATATGCAACGCCACCCTCTCAACGCCGGTCGATGCACGGACGGCGGACCGGGGAGAGAGCCCGCACCTGCACGAACACGCGCTCGAACCCGTTCTGGAGCTTCACGCCGGTCGAGTTGGGCTGGAAGTAGATGGGATCCTCGGCGGCGCGCGCGACGAGGGGCAGCGCGCTGAGCGCGGCGAATGTTCGGAGACGCATCGTTGTTGTCGAATTCGTCCTGGGTTTGTTGCCTCCCTCGTCCCCCGCGGCGAAGCCTTTATGGTACCGACGGTCGTTGATGAGAAGCAGGTCGACGGCTGGACGGTCCGCATCCACATGTTCGAACTCGGCCCCGTGGTCGCGGGTCGCAGAGGGATGCTCGCCGCGTTCGAGAGGGCGCGTTTAGACTTCGGCATGGGGATGGTCACAATGGTCGAGGAGACAAGTGGATGTTACGTATATGCCACCGATCATGCGTCGGACGGTCGAGGATGGCGTTCTGAAAGGAAGTTGGAAGGCGTGTGTCGCCATGCGCCAGAAAGAAGGATATGCGAGCATAACAGGAGGTCGCGGGGGCAGCTGAGGTGAAGGTTGGGTGGAGGCGGTCCCGTCGTCGCGCGATATCCGGTGGTGGAAACAAGGAAATGTTTTCGTGGGAAGCCCTGTATGTACTAGTTGGTTGACCACCACCTTGCCAACATTTCCAAAGTTCTGATATGCACCTCTACCATATTATGCACGCCGACACGGTGGACCATCTCCCCTCAGACCTGGGCAGCAGGAGATTGACAGAGGGGGTTTGGTTATTATGCGCACTTTGATTCGAGGGGGCTGCGGCGGCCGGCTGGAACACTATCCTTGGGTTTCGAATAGAAGAGCGGGGCGGGATGAATCGAGATGGACAGACAAAGATGGGTGAGCTTGACGTGGACGAGCATGATCAACAGTTGTGGGTCAAGAGAGCGTCTCTCACGTTTCTCTCACCACGACTGGGACGCATCTGCTGATTCTCTGCTCGCCCCTGCTCGCCCTGGCCACATTTATGTCGCATCTTATTGCACTTCTTCTGGGAGTCTAAAAACTTGTCGTTTTTTCTCTTGGAGTCAGGTTCGAGTTGGTCAGCGTGGACCACTGGTCATTGTCAGCGAGCTGGGTGTGGGTGTGCCGGTACTCGGTGACGACAACATCCGCCGGCAGAATGACACATCTCTCAGATTTTCCTCTCCTCTTATCCCCCAGCCCCAAGTTCGTCCCCGCAATACGCACCGCCATCCAGCACCTTTTGCGTCTCGCCGTCCGCGCTGACCTACCCTCGCCGACGACGCCCTGTTGATCACCCAGCACCCTTCAGCTCTCCAAAAGCACCGAACTCCAAAAGCACACGATGTCACCGACCTCCTCGTCCGAAACGATGCGCGCGATCCTGATCAAGGACGGCAAAGGACCCATCGAACACCTGCATCTCGGCACCGCGCCCAAACCAGCGCCTGAACCGCGTCAGGTCCTCGTCCAGGCAAGTCCCCTGCCTCCCCCCCGCGCTCTCCGTTCTGCGCAACTTCCCCCGCTGATCAGTGATCTCCCCTCCCATCATCCCTCCACGGCCCGCCCGCCCCCCACCGCTCTGCGATGAGCAGGTCAAAGCCTTCGGCCTGAACCGCATGGACATCAGCCAGCGCCAGGGCCTCTACCCGCCCCCGCCCGGCGCGTCCACCCTGCTCGGCGTCGAGTTCTCCGGCCTCGTCCTCCAGCTCGGGTCCGAGGTCCAAGGGATCGCCGTCGGGGACGCGGTCATCGGGCTCGCAGGCGGGGTGCGTCCGAGCTCCTCCCCATGATCTAATTTTCGCCCCGATCGCTCACTCCGAGGCCCGACATCGCAGGGCGCGTACGCGGAGTACATCGCCGCGCCCGCGGCGAACGTCGTGAAGAAGCCCGCGCACCTGTCGTGGACGGAGGCCGCGAGCATCCCCGAGAATTTCCTCACCGGTGCGTCGCGTCCCCCCCCTCCCTTCATCCTCCCTCCTAAGCACCTCGCGCGGGGGTCCTGATCGCGGGGGTCCTGCGCAGCCTACCAAGCCCTCCTCCTCGTCGCGGAGCTCAAGGCGGGCGACCACGTCCTCATCCACGCCGGCGCGTCCGGCGTCGGCGTGGCCGCGATCCAGCTCGCGCGGTACTTCGGCGCGTACGTTCCGCCCTCGTCTTTCTTCCAGTGGCCTCCCCGCCCTCACCTCCTCGCCCTCGCCCCCACCCTCAGCGCCACCGTCACCGCGACCGCCTCCACCGCCGAGAAGCTCTCCTGGCTGCTCTCGCTCCCCGCGGGCCCCACCCACGTCGCCAACTACCGCACCGCCGACTTCGCCGCCACCGTCCAGGACGCGACGGGCGGCCACGGCGCGGACGTCGTCGTGGACATGGTCGGGCAGAGCCACTGGCACGCGAACGTGCGCAGCATGGCCCTCGACGGGCGCATGACGATCCTGTCGTCCCTGAGCGGTGCGTACTTGTCGCGCGCGCGCGCGCGGCGTAAGCGGGGCTGAACGGCGGCTTGCAGGCTCGGAGGTGGCGAAGGTGGACTTGGGCCCGATACTGTACAAGAGGCTGAGGATCCAGGGCTCGACGCTGCGCTCGCGCCCGCTCGAGTACCAGGCCGCGCTCGTTGCGCGGTGCGTCTTTCTCCCTCTCTCCTTCTCTCTCTCTATCTGTGCCTTGTCTCACCCCCACCCCCACCCCCGGTGGTCCACACCCCATGCTTGCCCCCCGACAGATTCGCGGAAACCCTACCCGACTTTTCCGGCAGCGACGGCGCGGGCAAGCTCCGCACGTACATCCACAAGGTGCGTCACTCGCGGCCTCCCGCTCTGCGTGCTCAACGTTGAACGCCGACGACGGCGACGCGCAGGTGTATCCGTGGACGGAGATCCAGGCGGCCACGCGGGAGATGGAAGCCAACGCGAACTCGTGCGTTCTCCGTTTCGCTTTTCCAACCCCCCCTCCCCGCCTTTTCCGGGCACTGACGCGTTGCTGGGCGGGTTGTCCTCGCAGGGGGAAGATCGTCGTGGAAGTGCGCGACTGAACCGAAGGGGCGGGCGGGCGGGCGACGAGGACAGTAAGCGTCGATGGGGGAAAAAGTGTGCGAAGTGTATCCAACGGCTGTACACAATAGTTCGCCGATGCCAATATTGGCCCCACGCCCGAGTTCATCTCCCTCGCACCGTCCGATCTGTGTAAGGAAAGCGCACGTTCACGCGTTCGCTGCCTATTCTATCACCCCCCTCCAACTAAGTAAAAATCCAACCCCCCCCCCCCCCCCCCCGACGGCCATCCCCGACCTCTGCGCGCCTTCGCTCCGCTCTATCCTGAGTATCCAACTCGGGGCATTCCATCGGCGGGTGCCCCACGGTACGGCGAAACCGCCCACCTGTCCCGGCAACCCTCCCCCCCGACGCACCCGGCAACCTCCCAAGTCGCCAGACGCCCGCGCGCCCGTCCGTCCTTCGCGTCCTTCGTGGCGCTGCCCTTGCCCTTGCCCTATACGTCCGTTCTGTTCGATTCGACTCCCCCCTTTCGGGCAAGGGGTGGAGATCGGCCGGGGGGGGATACTTATCGACGGGGGGCGGGGGCGTCAAGCGTCAAGCTTCAAGTGTGGATGGGCTCGTGGGGCGTGGGCAGGAGGCGTCGTTCGTGCGGGGGTGCGAAGATTTCGCGATGCCGGAGGGGGGTTGGAAGCGAGCGAGAGGGGACCGAACAAGCGGCAGCGCGGAGTCCGCCGCTCCTCTCTCATCGGGATTGCCAACTCTATGCGCTGTGTCGATGGAAGGCGAGGATGCGTACGGCGGCGGCGGCGGTCGATGTACGCTCGACGGCTGCCACGACGTCCTCCGACGTCTTCTGGGATGCATCGTACGCGGTGAGATCGAGGCCTCTTTCGTGATCCCGACGGCGTCCAGGTAAACTGTCGATCGGGAGTGCCACTGGGACGGCGGCGGCGGCGGGGGCGGCTCGGGCTCTCTTCTGCACAACGTCGACAGCTGCCAGCCCCTCCGACTTTCTTCAATTCATTCATTTCGGTCGTGACTCCACCTCTGGAGCGGATTGAGATCGGGAGTGTGATCCCGATACTCTCTCTGTGCAACCCATGACCGCAAGCCCACAGACAGACTCGCGTTCGACAAGTTCCATCTGGCTATCGAATCAACGTCACGTCGCGCCATGGTCCGCGGCCCCCGACTGGGTTTCGATGCAGCGGCGACGGGCCTTCGTCGAATCCGCACGTAAGTACGTTTGAAGCGGAGAATGCCCGCGCTCGTCGCAGTGCCCCCGCGACGACGAGGGGGATTCTAGACGGGCTCGTGGCGGGGCGGCGTGGCGTCCCGTGGCGTCAGACAGGGAAGGTCGGAGGCAGGCGCTCCTCCGCGCGCACGCTTCCTTGATCCTTCGTCGCGGACGGCCTTGGCCTAGGGGTTTTGCGCTGAGCGTTTTGCAGTTGGTGCCTACTCAGTACGCAGTACTCACCGACCGACCTAGTCTCGTTCCCGCCGTTAGATAGCGAGTTGTGCAGGGGTTTTTCAGCGGGGAACGAAGGATATATAGGATGATGAAACCATGATTATGAGATGACACAATCACACTTGACTCACCCTCGAAAAACCCCTGCACAACTCACTATCTAACGTCTGGGGCACTTCGTCAAGGCACCGCACCTCTGTGACAGAAGGTCACAGTCAGGTGATTTTTACTCATACGAAATGCATCATCGAGCCATCAAAGTTCGTTCAGCGTGTCGTTTACAATTGAATATTGATCCTTTCTACTGTCGACTCACTCCGAGTCTGTAATCATCCCACTTGAGCTCAATGAAGCACGGAAATTTAAGTTGCATACTATAGATTTTGTCCCAGGCAAGCCCGTAAAGTTGAGTAACTCTTAGCGACTGGAATCCACTGCTTGCTAAGTTGCGCGTCGGTTCGCGCGCCGCCGGCGCTGTGGGTAACAATGAACGCGATCAGACGGGACCACAGCCAATGAAGTTCAGCATACACAACCAAGACGGTCATCGACAGCAACAAGCGTAGATTAAACGAGAACCAAATGGAAAGAAACAAGATACATAGCCTGGTCAGTGGTCGTTACAAGCTGGCCGGCTCTGTGGGTTTCTGTACGCAGACAGAACACCGGAAGATGAGATATCGGGGACTCAATATTCGAATCAATGCCCTCTGACAACCCTCCTCTCCACCCCCTCGAACTGCACCTTCCTTCTCCCTGTGCTCCCCATCCCCATCCACGTCCTCAGCTCATCCCCACCCTGCACCTCCTCCGAATTCGCGCATTTCTCGTGTTCCCTTTCGCTTGACCTGGTCTCACAGCCGGTGTTGCCGTGCGACCGAGTGCTCGTCTTGGAGAATGAGGTCGCGCAGCTGCAGAGAAGAGAGGTAGGGCTGCAGCACCGTGATCGGGTCCGTGTGGACGAGCTCTTGGTTGCGGAGTGTGTCCATCGTGATCTACACCAGCTCCGAGATGCACAAACACGGATCGATGAGGGCGGACTGGGTTTTCTAGCAGTATTTAGGTATCTTACACTCTCAAGATGACGGCATTTGAACGCGTTTCCTCACGTGGGGCGCTTAGTCAGATCAGTTCCTGTGACGGCAGTCACAGAGGTGCATTTCATTGACAAACTGCCCCAGACGTTCTACGAGTCCTCGCGTCGCCGGTTTGAGTAGAACGTCTGGAACCGAGACTACGACCGACCTTGAGTTTATTTCCATCAAACCGCATCGAGAGGGGACGCCGAGGGCGGTGCTTACCGATGCGAATGACGTTTTGACTTGTCCGGATACAAGTAAAGTATACACTCTACAGCGCGTTCGAAACCTTGATCGTGATTATAGATTCCTCGACGTACAGCGCGTTCGAAACCTTGATCGTGATTATAGATTCCTCGACGAAACGCCGGCCGGGTACTGTACCCCTGGTATCGATTGTGCGTGTGGGCTTACCTCTTTACAATATATCAGTACGATGATACATGTTTAGTTGCGCGGTTGTCCGCATCACGCGCTGACGCGTACACCAGGCTGCAGTGGTCATTGATTGCTGCTATGGAGGGGGATGTGATCCCGTTCGTGATCGCCCGGCCGTGGACACTGGATGGTGTTTTGAACCTTACGAACGTTGTCCGGACAGAGTAGAGCGACGGTGTTGCGGTGTGGCCTCGGCAGCCTGGGATTGTAAGTTGACCGTGTGGGACCGCGCGTGCGGGTCAGCACCGTCGTGGACAGTCAGCCTTGCGTCGTCGCCGTCGCGGTCCGGGTAGGAGTAGACTTGGATGGTAATGGGTGCGACTCTTGCAAGTAGCCCGTACATAGATTGCATAGTGAGAAGGAACTGGAGAAACATAAGATCGGCGAGATCTGGTTCCGCTCAGCCCGGATCTTCCCACCGAGGCCCACGTGGCATCTCCGCTCCTTCCATCCGCGCACAAGTCCCAAGTGCCTCCTCCTCCCTCCTCCTCTTCCTCCTCCGTCTGCATCTTCCGGTCCATATCACAGCACACCCCCTCGCTCCACCTCCAAATTCAAGCGTCGGAATTCTCCGTTCCGCTCACCTTCCGAGCGTAAAACTTCCAGGATGCGACGGGGCACAGGACCGAGTCAAGCTCGGAAACACTGCAGTCATCTTGATCCCACGCCGCCTCCCTCTCCCAGCCTTCTGCGCGAGCGCCCGTTTCCGTTTCCGTTTCCCTCGAATCAATGGATTGGCATCACGCCCGTCGCGGGCCCGTCGCGCGCTCGTTCTAATTGAAGATTTCAGAATAAGGACTCGGATGGGCGAGGGCGATGCGAGGGGCGATGCGCCTCCCCCCTCGACCCGACCCGTTCGTGAGTCGACGTGACGCCTCGACAACGCGCGCGCGTACTTGCGTGCTGTACATATATAAGCTCGCCAGGAGCCATCGACATCTCTCCATCCCTCCCCCGTCGCCGCACTCGCCCACCCCATCGCTACCCGCGGCTCATTTCCTGAACACCTCTCCCTCCTCTTCGCTTTCTTCCGCACCCCACACGCCATGCCCCAGTCCACCGCCACCTCCCAGTCCACCAAGGGCGGGTCCAGGCCGTATCCCCCGCCCGCGACGTCCGCCCCGTCCCAGGCCACGATCGCCGCGAGCGCGAGCGCATACGGCGCCGTCTTCTTTTGAACGGCAAGCCGGCCAGCCATCCGGCCGTCCTTCGTGCTGCCCCCTATCTCGGCCCACCCCCACCCAGCCCCAACCGCATCCACCCTACGTCCTCCCCAGCCGCATCCACCCCACGTCCTCCCAGCCCCGGTCTCCCCACCCGGCCCTCCCCACCGTCATTCAACCCGATTCAGCCCAGTCATGGTCGCGCGCGGGGACCGTCCATCGCCTGATTTCCCACATCGCCGTCGACGTGACGCCCGCCGTCGGGAGCGCGTCCTGCGCACTGCGCAGAGCCGTCGCACGCGCGTCTTTCGCTCCCTCCATGGATCTTCTGCCTACGTATTCGTTCTAATGTGGCCGTCGCCCCTCCCCCTCCGCCCCTTACCTTACCTTACCTTGCCCGATCCTATCCGTCCTGTCTAGCTTACTTATCTGCGCCCCCACGAAGGAATGCTCTCGCCCGCTGTGTATCGTACCTTATCTCGTCTCGGTCGCATATTGCCTCTCCACGCTTCATTTCGTTCCCATCGTCTGTTTTGTTTTGTCTTTGTCCCACTCCCACTGTAGTAGAACCCCCCTCCCCCCCTTCCCTGCCCTTCCATCATCGCATTTTTATAGCCATACTTATCCTAATTCGCAACCCCCCCCCAAATACATACGTCCCCGAGCATCAGTTTCACCCCGCGCATACTTACTTATCACTGTCCACACCCCCTGTAATCCATCCATCCCTCCACTGCACGTTCCTCCCCAGAAAACCATCCAAACACCCGCGCAATCTCCATCCCCACCCTCAGCCGCCTCCGTCGCATTCTCGAGCTTGGCTAGGTCAGGGACGGAAGACTACGTACGTACGCCTTCGATTTCGCGCTCGGCGCCACCGAGTCACCGACGCGCGCGCAGATCCCCCTCGTTCTTCTCCCTCGAACACACTGACTATGTACAGTCCGCACCCCCCTCTCCGCCTGATGAAGCATAAGTAACGCATCCCCTCCCCCCGCGCTCCCGTCATCCCAAACCCAAAACCCCGAACGATTGAATGGACGAACCCTCGTCCATGGCGCCCCGCACCCGCGCCGCAATATTGCTCCCGGAATACCCCCTCATACTGTATGATATCGACAGGCCTCAGGACCCGTCACGGCAACACCCCCCCCCCCCCCCCCCCTTCCCTTCTCTTCCCCTCCTCGATTCAATTTCCCATGCCGCGTCCGCCGCGCAGCCGTCAGGAGCGTCCGCGAGCGTTCCACGGAGCCGGGGCGTCGACGCGGATCGTGCCGATGGTACAGCTCACGTCGGAGGGGGCCTGCCGCTTGTGCGTGTGTGAGGGGATCAGGCGTCCGCACGTCCGCACGTACGTACGTGCCAACGTCGACGCGTAGTAAGTATCCGTACGTCTGCGCGGGGGCGTCCATCACGGTTGGGGCTACACGCACGCACCCGTTCGCTGTCAGGGTGTCTATCATCTCACGGTGTCGGGCGAGTGCGGTCGATTCGGGCTCTGTGGAGAGGGGGAAAGGGCGGGGATGCCGAGGACTGGCGGGACTCCGCGGGTGACCGTACGCAGAACAGACCGGTTGTTCTGAGCATAAGCGAGGAAGCGACGGCAGCGTCCGACACGCGAGATCGGACGCGCTCGCTGTAGTCTGTCAGCCCGGTGGAGTCCGTGGTCATTGGAGCAGAAATGGAGGGGCGCAGAGGCATTTTGGATAGGGTTGGTGAGTTGTGTATACTTATGGAAAGGTGACGGTACCGGTGACGGAACTTGGAACGGCAGCTGCGCTGCCAGCGTCGCCCGCTCCCGCTCCCGTTGGGATTCGACAGCTCGAGTCGGCTGCAGCTGGGGGGAGCATGGTCCGGCTTTGAGCGCGGAGGGCATCACCGCGGGCAGCGGGGACGAGTTGGATGCTGGCGAGGTCGTCTCGGGAGCGCTACGCCAATGAGTCGGTCTGGACCGGCGTGGGTATGGATGGATGAACGCGAGCGGACGTGGACAACTGTGCGGGGAGGGGGGGAGGGGGGCAGGACTCCGCGCCCTACCGTCCACGTCAGGAGCATGTCGTTTCGGCTACGAGAGGGCCTGGTCGATCCTGGAAAGAAAAGGCGTGGCGTACGGCTGGACTCGTACTCGGTCGTCGTGCGTGCTGCCGGGGCCCGCCCAGGTGTGCATGGGCCGCTCGTTTGTCGTGGATAGTACGATGATGTATGGCGGACTGTTGGCGCAGGCGGCGGCGATGTCAGCACTTGTTTTATAGCTAGTACACCTGCTGGTGGGTGCGCTCTTCCGTGCCATCCCTGGTCCGGCGGAAGCGGCCTGTCCAAGGGTGAGCGTAGTGTGCTGAGGCGTTGAGGTGGCGAAGGCGTATATTGGCCGAGGAAGGTTTCCGGGGGGCGTGCTTGTGCTCTTCGGGGTGCTGATAGTTACCAGTACTCGTCTTCAATCCGCTCGCGGACAAGATCCTTCGTCGCCCATTTTCAGGGTGCAGATACCTGGATGTTTCAGTGGGCGGAAGGTGACTTTTGAGGAGAGTCTTGGTATGTTTGTGGGACCTGGGACCTGCGGGCAGTGAGGTTCTCGTGATTTATGTATCTGGAGGAAGCCTGAGGGAGATAATATTGTGGCGGACAGTGTCTGCCAGCATGCGATACAGTAGGCCGTATTTACATACCGCTCCGCGAGCCTGTTGGTTTAATTTGCGGTAGACTGGATGACATTTGAAGCTTGAAGTTCGTTCGACTCCGGAGTCCGAGAACGGACCTCTGGAGTGATCGCGACCAGCCGGGCCCATCGGCTCAAACCGGGGTTGAGGTATTTACTTCTGTTTACGTTACGTCAGCGACCGCGCCCGGGCTTCGTCGACGCCGTTCCCCTCGACGACGACCCACACTCTCTTTCTCCCGCCGAACACCGCACTGGCATCGACCACGACCACGCCGACTGCAACCTTTTCTCACTGTCAATCAACGCAGGCGAAAGCCATGTCTCAGTCTTACTTCCCCTCGGCTGGCAAGCAGGCCCCGCTCGTCGAAGAACCTGACAATATTCCGCACCCCGAGTCGCAGCTCAAGGATGCTGAGCACAGCTACCTTGAGCACAAAGACAGGTACGTGTCTGCTATGCTAGAAGGTCGCCCCGCGTTTTCTGACCGCTGTGAAGACTGCTTCGCGCACTCGACTCGTCAAAAGCCATCCTCGGCGACCTGCGGGCGTTCAACAAAGACGCCTGGGTCGTACGGTACCCTCAGTTCCGCAACAAGTCCGAGCTCGCGCCTGAGGCAGCCTCCGAGCCATCTCCCCGCCGCCGTGGCGTACGCCGCTCCCTCTCCTTTGCCGACGAACCCGAGCGCGAGACCGACGTCGTCGTCGACTCGCTGTCGCGCTCCCAGACCGTGTCCAACCTGTCCGACGTACAGGAGGAACAAGCTTCGACGGGGGAAGGTGCAGACGTCGATACGGACGGCGAGCGATTGATCCCCCCCTCCGATGCCTCGGACTTCCACGTCTTCCGCCTCGACCTCAAGCTCGGCGCCCACGGTCCCGCGGAGCTGGTATCCCAGCTCGAACGTTCGTCCATCGCGAACTTGTTGGACGAGCGCATGGCCGCGTCCATGCACCACGTCGACAGGCTCCGTGTTCGTGTCGAGGATACGTCTTCCAAGGTCCTCGTCACCGGCGATCTCAACGCGGGCAAGTCCACGTTGGTCAACGCGCTCATCCAGCGCGAGGTTATGCCCGTCGACCAGCAGCCGTGCACGACCGCCTTCTGCGAGGTGCACGATTCCGCCGAAAACGCGGGCGTCGAGGAGGTCCACGTCGTCAAGGACGGTGTCGCGTACGACGTCGCAGACGAGGCGACCTTTGACCGCGTTCCGCTTGCGGACCTTGAAGCGCTCGTGGCGGAGAACGAGTCGTCGGAGCGCGTGCTCAAGCTTTACCTCAAGGACACCCGCGCACCCAACCAGTCCCTGCTCAACAACGGGATCGCTGATATCTCCCTCATCGACGCCCCCGGCCTCAACCGCGATAGCATCAAGACCACGGCGTTGTTCGCAAGGCAGGAGGAGATCGACGTCGTCGTTTTCGTCGTCTCGGCCGAGAACCACTTCACGCTGTCCGCGCGCGAGTTTTTGTGGAACGCGAGCAAGGAGAAAGCCTACCTGTTCATCGTCGTGAACAAGTTCGAGCAGATCAAGAACAAGGAGAAGTGCAAGCGCCTCGTGCTCGAGCAGATCCAGGAGTTCAGCCCTCGGACGTTCGACGACGCGGAGGACCTGGTGCACTTTGTCGACTCCGCGCACGGCACGGATTCCGCTGCGTTCGAAAACATGGAGTCCGCGCTGCGCTCGTTCGTGCTCGTCAAGCGCGCCAAGTCCAAGTTGAACCCGGTCTCGAACTATCTCTCCCACCTGCTCACCGACGTTGACCTTCTCGTCGGCGCCAACGCCATCGTGGCGCAGAATGAGCTCTCCCGCGCGCTCGACGACCTCAACCGGGCTCGTCCCATCTTGGAGAAAATGAAGAGCTGCCGTGAGTTGCTTGAGGATACGCTCGAGGTCATCGAGGAGGAGGGCGCGCGCACCGCTGCGTCGGACACCAAACAGAGCCTCTTGGCTGCCCTCGAACAGGTCGGGCAAGGCTTGTCGGCCTCCGACGTGATCCAGATGCCATCCTACCCCGGATTCCTCAACATTTGGGACTATGCGCGCGACGTGCGCAAGGCGCTCCTCTCCAGTCTGGACGCCGTCGTCCTCGCCGCCGAAGATCACGCTCGTGTCGTCACTAGCGACGGCGTCACCAAGATCACGCAGCTGGGCGACGAGCACCTCCCGGAAGGCGTCGAGCGCAATCGTCGGGTGTTCATGCCCGAAGCGATGTTCTCCCCACGCGCAGCGAAAACCTCCCGCCGCAGGGGCCGTCGCTCGTCGATCGGCACCGCCATCGTGGCCGGGGGCACGCTCGGACTCGGAATCGGCCTCGCGCAGCGCAGCGAGCTGCTCGAGCCGACGTTCCTCGACCTGTTCGATGTCCACCACCAACTCTGGGCGCACTTCGGTCCCGAGAAGGACGACTGCGAGGAGGCCGGCCCGACCGCCCTCGGCGTCGTCTCTGTCGGTCTTGGCGCTCTCACCATGGTGGGCGGCCAGGCCGTTGGCGCGCGCGGCATCATCGAGGGTGTCGTACGGGTTTCCGACCTGCTGGGCAACGACAGCGCGCGCAAGTGGGCCGCGCCGGTCGTGGGCGCGTGCGTTGTCGGCGCCGTCGCGTATTTCATACTGGAACTTCCGAACACGATCCCGCGCACGGTCGGTCGGCGCATCCGGCGGTCGCTCACCAAGGCCGGGGACGGACGGGACATTAACGAAGAATCGAGCTTTGTGGGCGCGCAGGCGACGCGGGTGTCGAGGGAGACGCGCAAGGTGCTGAGGCTGGCGTCGTGGGATCTGAAGGAGCGGTTCCGGGGCGCGATGGAGGAGAGCGGGAAGGAGGTGCAGGGCGCGGAGGAGATGGAGAGGAAGGCGGAGCGCGCGGTGGAGTGGTTCAAGGAGGTGAGGGCGAGAACCACCGGGGTGCGCGAGGAGGCGGGCTTGGTGCGACTCGCGTAGGCGCGGGCGCGGTTTCGTTTTTTGTAGGTGATGCACGTTCATCTCTTTGGCTGGTTTTCTGTTTCGTTCTCTTAGACTTGGGGCTTCCCCGTCCATGACGGCTTTTTTTTCATTCAAAATTCTTTTTAATCACCCCGCTTCATCCTACTTACCTACGTTACCCGTGACCCCCTTCGCTTTCGCCAGGATGCATCGTGCGCAAGCACCGTGTGTTCGTTTGCTTTTGTTTCGGTTTACCTTATGCGCTTTCATGTCCACATATGTTCCTTTACCCAGCAGACGTCCACGCCTGCCCACGCTCGTTGTGTTTGTGGTCTTTGCGGGGTGTACGATACGAAGCTGTACGAATGAATAATGAAATACATACGCAGGAGAAGAAGGAAGTACTACTAGTAGTACTACTTAGTAGTGTGTTCGAGGGGGGACAGCCACGTTTCCAAATTTCGAAAATAGCTCGGCGACGGCCGAGGGCTTTTGTTGCGAGGCGGAGGCGCGCAGGCTCTTGATCTTCGTCCAACGTCGTCGTCGCTGTCCCCGCCGTCGTCCCCGCCGTCGTGCTCCTCCCGTCCTTTGTCTTCCTCACCTAGACCGGCAGGCTCCGCTGGTCTTGTCTAGACGCAGCAGCTCCCTCTGTACTTAACGCAGAGCGACGCTCCTTCATTCTAGCCAAATCCCGCCCCGAGCCGACTCGACGTCGCGTCTCGCTCCCCAGACCTCCTTCTCAGGAAAAGGATATCCACTCTCCGTCTCCCCGTTGCGAGCAGCACCCCTCCCAGAAACTTCCCCTTCTGCCCTCTAGCTTCCATCTACTCTGCCACTCCCCCACCTTTTTTCCACACATCGACGATCTTCTTGAACGAGAACAAAGCAAGACATGGCTTCACTCAGACCCCCGTCCAGCCCCAGCCCCGGTCCTCCCAACGGGAAGTCGGCCAACGCCCGCGCATCCATGGGCCCCGCCGCGCGCCCCTCCGCGGGCGCAGGTGGCTTTGGCCTCGCCTCGCCTCGCCCAGGAAATCCTTCTGCGGGGGGAAGACCCACGAGCGAGCTGTTGCAAAGCGCGACTTTCCAGACGCCTGAGTGTGAGTGTTCACGCTGTTTCTCGTCTCCTCGCCGCGGGTGGCGAGCATCGGTTCCGGGATGCTCTCGTCAGGGTGCAGATGTGGCAGGGCGGCGTTGGCGATGCGACGGGAAGGGGCTTGATGGGCGGTAATAGGCGCCCGTGCGCCCGTGTCGTCTGACCCTTCCACGTTCTCCTTCGGTGTCATTCTCATTTTCCATTCGATTTCTGGCGCTGACGTTGTTTGTTCCCCCAGCGGATGCGATCGACCAGTGGTTCGAGAACTTGCACCACTATGAAGTGACCTTGGTGAGTTTCGGTTCGAGTTTCGGCTGGTGATCTGGGCAGGCGGACGATGGAATTGGCCGAATGGGTGAGGGGGAAGGCTTGAGATCACGTAGGGGCGCGTACACTGCCACCCAGATCATGATGCACCCTTCAGTTGTCGGATTGTTGTGTCGGTGATGTGGCTGCGATGCTGATTTTCCCTGCAGGAAGAGATGGCTGCGGCCTCGCTCGACGTCAATTTCAAAGAGGAGCTCAGCGCCATCGAGCAATGTGAGTTGATGCTCCTCGCCACTCACGATGTTGCTGACACCCATCGTTGAACAGGGTTCAAGGTTCTTTCCGAGGCGGAGCGCACCGCCGCCCTCTACAGTCTCCTGCAGCATTCCACTCAAGTCCAGATCCGATTCTTCATCACTGTCCTGCAGCAGATGGCCCGGTCCGACCCCATGACCGCCCTGCTCAGTCCCGCCATGGGCGGATCGATGCAGAACCAGATGGAGGCCAAACTCCAGAGCATGAGCCTCAAGTCTCCCGCGCTCAAGTCCAACATGCCCGGCTCGCCTTCCGCGCGCACCTTTAGCGCCGGCGCGGCCGTCAACCGCCAGTCTCTTGCCGCGTTCGAGAATCAGGGCTCCTTCCTCTCGCCCGAGGCCGCCTCCAATATCGGGAGCTCCACCGAAGCCGCTGCGACCCTAGCCCAGCAGCGCGCCAAGCTGAAAGCGAACAACGCTGCCCACCGCATCTCGGCGCCGGCTCTCGCCTCTGCAGGCGCAGAAGGTCGCGGCGTGTGGGGCGGTTCCCTTGGTCAAGTGGCAGAGCGTTCGACTTCGCCTTCGCCCTCTCAGGAAATTACGATCGAAAACAAGTCTCGTCCCCAAAGCACGGACTTCACCGGCCTCGCCGCCAGCGCCGCCTTCCGTTCTCCTCGTCCCGCTCCCGAGGGCGAGGCGATGTCGCCCATGCCGGGCGACAGCTGGGCGAGCATGGTCAACACGCCTCTCATGCCTATGTTCCAGAAGAACACGACCTCTGGACCGGCCATCGACGGGGCAACGTCCAAGCTTTCCGAATGGCAGGACGGTCGTGTTCCGCTCATGGCCGACGCTAAGCAGTTCCGTCGTAACTCCAAACTCATGAACGGCGACGGCGGCAGTGCGCACGGCAGCAGTGTTTACGACAACGATGGAAACCCCATGTCCGGTCAGCAGCAACAGCAGCAGCAGCAACAGCAGCAGCAATATCAGCAACAGCAGCAGCAGCAGCAGCAGCAGAACCAAGGACAGCGCGGTGGTATGCGCAACGGCAACAACCAGGGAGGAAACTGGAACGGCTCGCGGAGCCCCGCACCCTCGCACGGGTCGGGTCGATTTGGAGACGATAACGGATTGGCTGGTCTCGGGATGGGTGGCTTCAACCTCGGGATGGGTAGCCCTGGTCTCGGTATGGGTCTTCCCAGCGGCAACGGACTCATGCCCGGGCTCGCGGGCATGGGCCAGCTCAGTCCGTTCGGCATGAACATGGGCATGCTCAACATGGCCAACCTCAGCGCGATGGGCATCACGCCCGAGCAGCTGCTCGCGGCGCAGATGGCGGCCTCCGGGTTCACACAGCCCGGGCTGAGCCCGTTCATGGGCATGCAGCAGCAGCAACAGGCGGCGGCCATGAACCGCCAGATGAACCGCGGACCCGGCGGTCGTTCGCCCGGAGCCAAGTCGAACGTGTCGTCCTCGCGCGACAGCGGGAAGAAGGACGAGGAGGACGTGGACCCGGCGCTGTTGAGCGACGTGCCGGCGTGGCTGCGCTCGTTGCGGCTGCACAAGTACACGCCCAACTTTGAGAACGTCAAGTGGCAGGACATGGTGGCCATGGACGAGGCCGCGCTGGAGAGGCAGGGCGTCGCGGCCTTGGGGGCGAGACGCAAGATGCTCAAGACGTTCGAAATCGTGCGCAAGAAGATGGGCATCGAGGAACCGACGGGCGCAGCGTCGCCTGCGGCGGCTTGAACGCCGACCCCGGACCACATCGCCAACATCTACCCCCCCCCAAATTCTTATATCACTCACTCGAAGGCCCCCGGGAATGTCGAAAGGAGCGTGTCTAGATGATCGTGCGCATTTGATGCGCGCGCGGTGACGCTCGACTTTTGGGTTTGCAAATTTGTCGCTGGCAGGAAGTTCGTGCGTCGCGCACGAAACGAATTGGTTTCTCTTCGTTTCTTTTTCTTTGTTCTTTCTGTTTTTTTTCCGTCTCTCTCTCTCCTCGATATCTCCTCCGTGTCCATACATCCACCTGACGTACTGTGTTTGGCGTGTTCGGATCGGCGATCCCTCGAGGCGTGGTTACAATATGTATTATATGGCTCGTGGCCTATGGACAGGTCTGGAGGCTACTGGGTTATCCATCTATGCAATTTATCTCTCTCACTCTCTTCGCGGGCGTGGGTCGTCTCCCTGGCGACACGGGTCGGGGTACTGTACAGTGCAGGTGTCCTTTTATTGGTTGTTCATGTAAGTTATGATAGCAAAGCAATCGGAAGGGGTCGAAGGATATGCGCGGCGAACAGAAGAGACATGAAAGTACAAGTCCACGGCAGGTAGCTGATAGATAGATAGGTAGATAATATGGTAGGGTGAAAGATAGAGAACAACAGAGAACAGAACTGAGTGGATAAGCCCTGGAGTATCGCATGCTCACATCCCATCAGGTATACTTTCGTGAATCGTCACGCCTTTCACGAAAGGACATTTGGTGCCATGTGGAGCTGGAGACTCATCAGGACTCGGGAGAAGAACTCTGGGTGAGCCGCATCTGTTTGCGCTGCATCTCGGTCTCGGATACCGTTTCCTGGAACATTGTGAGTTTTGCATCGATGCGCATGACCATGTTTCGGGTTTCGCGCATCTCGGTGCATACAGTTCCTTGGAGCACTTCGAGTTTATTGGTCTTTGTTCCTCTTGGCGAAGAAGAGGGATTTCAGGGAGGATTGTTTGTATATCGAAGTCATGTCATCGCATAGGGACTGCATGGCGCTGGGGTGTGACGTCAGTTGGCACAGGATACGCGACGAGGAAAGGGACAGACTTCTCGAGCGTTTGAAGCGCGTCAGCGGGTGTCGACTGTATATCGCCGCCGTAAAGTTCCACCGCGCGGTGGATGGTACCACAGATAGAGGCAATGTCTTGCCCGAATTCTTCAATTCGTTCATCGTTCGCGCCCATTTGCTACCCGTAAGATGTCAATTGCATTCGCCCGCGCGAGAATGTCAGCGTACCTGAGAAAGCGCCACGAGATGCGCTACCAGCGTGACGACTCCCTTGGCGGGAGGAAAAGCGTCGGCGAGGGGAGACAATAAGTCGAGGCCGCATACGGCGACAGAGCTAGCAACTTGAAAAGAGGGGCGAAGGCGTTGAGAAAGGGAGGTGATACGGTCCGCAAGCCTGCGGATAAAAGCACGTTTCAAACGTGGAGAAGAACATTGGGGTGGCATCAAGAAAAGATTGAATCGAAACAGGGGAACAAACAAGACTAGGCGTGCGCTAGGGGAGCGACGGCCTGGTCTGAAGAGTGGCAGAATCCATCCAGAGGGCTTTAAGAAGGCTCTTCGTGGCTGGGTCCGTGGGATAGCTGGGACGAGAGGCACTGTCTATCGAATGAGTGCGAACGGGACTGGCTTGCCTTTTCGTGTTCACCGCGAACTTGAAGTTGATCTGACTTGAAACAGCAGCAGATTCAGATTCGACCTATCGGTATCCCCAGAATGTAAGGGCGATGCGCCTCGTGTGACATAAGCTTGGATAGTCGGAAGCTGCTAGGAACATCGGGTACATCCACCTTTCTATTATCTAGCGTGGTCGTAAGTGGGCGGTCACTGCAGGAGGCGAAAGCGATGCAAGAACTCGAAGAACCCTGATAGATTTCCTGGAACGGTACCCGTTTGAAGCTGTTGCATAGGACGAAACCGGTGGATGGTTCGATTACATTCGTAGGCTTCTGTCGAGCTTCTGAGTATAGGCGGGTGGTTGCAGGAAGTGAAAGCGATGTAAGGTCCCATATGCGCTTTTGTACAGGTTTCTCGAGTAAAATTTTGAACATACAAGGAAATCTGCGTCGGAATAAAGTGCCCTTCAAGTCGCTGCAACGCCCCGTCACCCTCAGGCTCCACTTGATTACAGTACTTAGCTTCAGTGGTCACAGTTACCACGGCAGAGGTTGACAGCGATTCATATTGCATTGAGATTGGAAGGCGCATTTGGTCAATTTCAAGGAGAGATGATATGGATATGAAGGTAGATTTCAACACGGCTGGTGTTGATATATATGATTATGAACGGCCTTTGCGATTTGCGAACGACTCAGTCGTCGGAGAATCGTGAACGTGGCCAAAATAGGCAAGTTTACCGCACGGTAACCACGTGGCTCACACCTCGATCCGACCACTCCCGTTCATTGTCCAACTCCCCTCCGCTTTTCTAACAAGGTCGTCGGAGCTGCGCTCCGAGGCTAAACGAGACACGTGACGGGGGAACAGGATCCAGCGCCGACCTTGCAGCAATTCCGAAGGTCCCTTACTCTGCCCCAATTGGGCCATTGAAGCATATTTAGCTGCTTAACCTAGTATAGAATGGTATAAAATTATAAATTCAATGACCGTCCGAGAAAGTCTTCGAAAACATCCTTTATGGTAGGTGCCCCGTTAACCCCATCATCCTGACGTCATCCCAGCTGTTACACGAGACTCTCGCGGTATGTTACATTCCTCGTTACCCAGTCGCCCTCCTTCAACCTGACCATACCATGATCCCGCCTCCGAATACGTGAAAAGGCGGTGTAAAGCTGACCATGTGAGAACACGGCTGAAGTCAAATCAATGCCGACTCGGTCTAGTGTGAGGCCTTGACAGCTATTGAATGTAGTGCTGTATGCGAGGTCGAGAGGGAATTGTCGTCGAACGAGGGTATGGCCCGACTTGAGAGTGTGGTGAAAAGGGATCCGAGGAACGAGGATGTCTTCTGGGTCGACAATAACTTGATTTCCTGGAAGCTCCCGGAGCAGTCGGACGGTGATGATGCGGTGCCCGATGTCAACTACAACGACGCGGGAGTTTTTGACCAAGCCTCTTGCTATCGAAAGGTTCCTCATGCTGCGACATATTACGTTTGTTTTCAGGGTGAGAATGTGAGGAGGAATACCGTGAATATGCCGGTTTTGAGCCCAGTCCAGTAAAGCATCAGGAACAATGTCTATGAGACCTGTATCGTCTGCCTCCTTGATTGAATCAGAGGAATAATACGACCGTGCACGTCCGTCCAAACGCTCCAGCATTATGGAGTTGTAGTGCTTCACTTGAGCATTTGTGGGCGCCAGGATCGCGCGACGGAAACATAAAGAGGGAGAGCGGAGAACCTCGTCGGGGAATGTGAACTTGACGAGTTCAGTCTCGGAGTGTGTGATATTAAGCATCATGACAGGGATATCTGGACCTGGTAGATGTTCAGTTCACTGGTTGCATCCGGCTGTTAACACCAGTTGCATCTGATCTGTCTCCCTCCCCAGGCACAGGTCCCGTGCCCGGCTTCAATTTCGATTACAAAATAAATGACTTCCTGCGGGATTGAACTCCAGCCTTTGGAACCTATGTAGCATATTACCACTTAACCATATATCCTTGAATTTAAGTGGCGCATCATCGCTTCTCGTTCCAAGGTCATCTCGACCTCTACTCAGCCTGCTCCTCGCGCGCCTCCTTCACGTCCTCCCTCCCCGATCCTTTCTCATCCGCCCCTTTCGCCACTCATTCCACCACCTCTACGTTTCAATCCGCAGCGCTCCGTCCAACGACGACGTCAGGGTGCCCGCGCCGCCCCCTCTACCCTCCTCAAGCTGTGCGAAGGATGCGTTTGGGTTGGAGATTCCACTTGGCTCCCGGGTGAGCGCCCCACACGTCTCCTCTCTCCATCCGCTAACCCCTTCTCTGGCGTTCAAAGGCGCCATTTCGGCATTGGTGCATCATTGGTCTGCCTTCTCCCCAGCCACCGTTTCCACGGCCCCGCCATCCACGCCTGCGCGGTTGGTGAATTCACGTTCACCGTCGCGCGCGTGCACGGCGCCGCCCCCCACCATCCCGCCGCCACCCGACGTCTCCCATTAGTCCCGCCCCTGTTGTGGTACGCGACCCCCTGCGTCTGTCACGGATCGCTCCATTTCTCTCTTCGTTTGCAGACCTCGTACACGCGACGTGTCACGGCACATGACTTTCCCTTGCATCACATGCTTCAATGACGTCATTGCCTGGACTTCCGAGCGGGATTCCGCATCCTTATCTATGACATCACTGCTCCGGACCTTCGTCCTCCGCCCCATGACTCCTTTCCTATTGTTCCCCCCGCTCGCACCACTATCGCATCACATCGCACCATCATTCCCACTTGTATATAAGGACAGTGTTTCTCTTCCCTTTTCCCTAGACTGTCCATCTCGTCATACGGTACTGTAGCGCACGTTGCACTACCCTAGACCCCGGCACTCTCGAATCTATTTTCTTCTCGCTCCTCCCATCGTCGCGACTTAGGCGGTTCATCGGTCTCATAAACTGCGTTTCTGACACCTGGACAGTCTACCCCTACGCCTACCTCGCACCCCTCTCTCCATCTACCTCTGCCGTCTCTACGACGTTAAAAACTCCCACCACGGACCTCCCGAACGCACCGGTCTTCCTCCCGTTCAACGGAAAGCCGATCACCCCCCGCGACGACGCACCACTCCCCTACCCTTGGTCCGACGCCGTCACCGTCAACTGCCTCGTCCCCGTACAGAACCTCTGCAAGAAAGATCCCTGGACCGCGCACGGCCTCAACTTCCGCATCTTCGAGTGGAGGTGGCACAAGGATCACGGTACTGTCGTCCTCGCCCTATACGTCCGGATCACTACGTGCATCAACGTAGATCTCGAACGCCTTGAATTCACCCTCCACGCCCCCACCTACCACACATACCTCATCCAAGACGCCCCCAACCCGATCCTCCAAACCAGTTTCACCTCCGTCTCCCAGTTTAACCGCCGGACCCCCGAATCCACCCCGCCACCAGTCCTCCGTCCCACCATCAAGGGTAAGACCCTTCGTCGCCGCCACCACGAACATAAGATCCGCCAGGCAGTAAAAGCCGGCTACCTCACCAAGAAACTCCTCGGCCGTCGCCCCATCGCGGCGGACTTCTTCTAGACCATCATCACGTCCTCCACAGCCCCTCGTCCCCCCACCCCGAACCTTCCCCCAGGCGTCTTTCGAGACTACTGTCCCGAAGAATACTATATCCTCACCTCGCAGCAGACTAAGGAATCCGTACGTTGGCTGCACGACGAACCAAACCGGCAACGTCGAGACTGGTACTTCGACGACCGCGACGAACAACCCTACATCGAAGAATCGGATTTTGCCACCGCTGCGGACGTTCTACAGCGCTTCCTGAACCCCCCTCCAACCAACTCGCCCCCACCCCGTCGACGTACTGTAATCGAAGTCCCAGAAGGGATCAACCACAACGACACAACTGGGAAGTGGTACGCCTATAGACGGAACAAGAACGGAACCCCAGGACGATCAGTAGTTGAGTGGCAGCCCACTTCGTTCAGTCCCGTCCAAGATCACTGGTCGTGGCATCATAACCAGCAATTCCTCACCCCCGCCGACTTCCTTGTCGCAAAACAAGTTGAGGACGAAGTTGAAGAAGCAGAAGAACGCCGACGAGAAACCCTACGCCGCCTTGATCAAGAACTCGCCCAATCCCTCACCGTCCCCCTCCCCTTCGACAAGATGTCCGACGCCGAATCCAAACCTGCCGTCTCCAAGCGGGAGATCGGCCCCAAGCCAAAGCCATTCAAAGGCGATAGACGCGACACCCTCCGGTTCTCCCTCGAGCTCCGCATGTTCCTGCGCGTTAACAAGGATGTTTATGCCACAGATGACGCCAAGATGATGCTTCTCCTCAGCCTGATGGAGGACGACACGGCGAAAGCCTGGGCCACGCATCGCCGCATGGAACTCTTCGCCGACGAAGACGAGAAGGAAGACGCCGACACCCTCGACCCCACGCCCCCAACACTCCACTATAGCTCCTACAAAGAGCTCTTCGAGAGGTTTGGCAAAGACTTCGTGCCCGTCGATCCGAAGATAGAAGCTCAGCGTAAGATCAACGAGCTCGCAATGACCACCCAGGACGTCACTGACTTTATCACCGAGTTTGAGATGCTGGCAACCATGTCAGCGTACGACGACGAGGCGCTAATCCACTTTTTCAAGAAGGGACTTCAGCGTGACCTCGGCAAGCAGGTGGCCCGGTCGTACCCGTTCCCCACCAAGCTCGCGGAGTGGAAGGAGCGCGCCCGCCGCATCAACCACCAGTGGCTCGAAGAGAACCCGGAGAGGAAGAGCAGTCAGTCCAAGGGGGCTGTCGCGCTCACCTCGAACGGTTCGACCAACGACTCCTCGTCGCGCCGAGTCGGCGCCTTCACCAACACCTCGACCCGCCCTGCAAAGCTGACGGACGACGAGCGCGCAAAGATGATGCGCGAAGGCAAGTGCTTCATGTGTCGACAAGCCGGTCACGTCTCTCGCGACTGCCCCAACCGCGACTTGAGCACGCGACGGGTGGGCGCAGTAGAGACTGGGTCCAAGGCCCCTCCCCTGCCGACGAACACGGCTCCGTCCACTGCGAAAGCAGCTCCCGACCCATCCAAAACCATCGCGGCGATCACTCGCCAGCTGAAGGATCTGGACGCGGAAGGCAAGGAGCAGGCAGTAGCGCTGTTGAAGGACATCCTGGAATCGCAGGATTTTTGAAACGCCCCCCAGTCGCGTCGTCTGGTGGAGGCAAAGGACTTTTGGTATCATCGTCGAATCGTTTCGCTGTATTATCATCCATGCATACCTGTGAGCAATCGTATCCCCCGTGTTTGTATCTGTCTACTGTCACCAAGAACAGGCAAACACCATCAATCACGCTCAAAGTCAAGCTGATCGGACGAGTTACCAAAAGAGAAATCGACGCAGACGCGCTGCTTGATAGCGGCACAGAAGGAATTATCCTGAACCGAAGCTTCGTTGAACGCAAGAAGCTCACCACAAGAAAACTAGAAAACCCGTTCCCCGTGCGTAATGTGGACGGCACCGAGAACATCATGGGCTGGGTACGCGACACAACGACCCAGCAGATCCGGATATACTCGCAAGATTCAAAGGCGTACCATGAGGAAGAAGCTGAGTTCTTCATCACCAACATCGGCGATCATGACATGATCCTTGGAACAGACTGGCTCGATGAGCACAATCCAACCATAGACTGGCAACGAGACCGTGTTGACATGCTCCGCTGCCCTCCCTCATGCACTCTGTCCGAACCTCCTGTGACGAACCTCGCAACCAAGCCACGGAAACCATCATCGGTCCAATCACAGCGTAAGGTTGAAGCGGGTAAAACCCCGAGGACACCTCTCGTCGTGGACGATCCCTTCCCAGAGCCGACATATGTGTCCTGGACCCCAGTCCCCACTTATGTTATTCCTGCACGCAGAGTCAAAGGTGTTCGCGTCCGCACGGTCCATCGCTCCCCTCTACCCGCACGACTCTTCACTGAAGACGACGACGAGCGGCCCATGGTATTCCGAGACTGGGAGATCAATGGACTACGCCGCGCCGGAATCCTCCCTGAAACCGATGGTCCTAATCCAGATGCAATACCCATCCGCGCGGGCTTTACAAAAGCGCAGGAGCTTGCAGAGCATTCAAAAGAGAACGCACGCCCGCAAACCTTTGAAGACTTAGTCCCCCCGCCGTACCGCGACTTTGCGCCTGTATTCGACAAGAAAACCTCTGAGCGACTTCCTGACCGACGACCATGGGACCATGCTATCGACATGAAAGACGGCTTTGAACCCAAACTGTGCAAGATCTACCCCCTCTCACCTTCCGAGCAGATCGAACTCGACACCTTCCTCGATGACCACCTGAAGAAGGGCTATATCCGCCCATCGAAGTCACCTCAGGCGAGTCCGTTCTTCTTTGTGAAGAAAAAGGATGGAAAGCTGCGTCCCGTACAGGACTATCGAGAATTAAACAAGGGCACTGTCAAGAATGAATACCCCTTGCCACTGATCTCTGAAATTGTCGACCGCCTCAAAGGTGCAAAGATCTTCTCCAAGATGGATGTTCGCTGGGGCTACAACAATGTCCGCATCAAGGAAGGCGACGAGTGGAAGGCTGCGTTCAAGACGAATCGCGGTCTCTTCGAACCTACGGTGATGTTTTTTGGGCTTATGAACTCCCCTGCAACATTTCAGGCAATGATGAATGAACTGTTCAAGGATCTCATCGACTCGGGCAAGGTCATCATCTACATGGACGACATCTTGGTGTTCACTCGCACCATGGACGAACACCGTGCCATAGTGCGGCAGGTTCTGCAGCGTTTGCAAGACAACGACCTCTTCCTCAAACCGGAGAAATGCGTCTTTGAGCAAGACTCTGTCGAATACCTCGGACTCATCATCTCGCACGACAAGATCGCTATGGACCCCGTCAAGGTAGCAGGTATTCAGGACTGGCCAACACCACGAACGGTCAAAGATGTGCAATCCTTCCTCGGCTTTGGCAACTTCTACCGACGTTTCATCAAGGACTTCTCCAAGGTGGCACGGCCCCTATTTGATCTGACAAAGAAGGACCGCACATGGGACTGGTCGACGGACTGCCAAACTGCGTTTGACGCACTGAAAGCTGCGTTTACTTCCTCCCCCGTCTTGGTCATGCCTGACCCAAAGAAGCCTTACCTCGTTGAAGTCGATGCCTCGGACTTTGCTACTGGAGGTATACTCTCGCAGAAAGGCGACGACGGTCACTGGCATCTAGTGGCGTATCTGTCCAAGGCCCTATCGGAACCGGAACGGAACTACGACATCTACGACAAGGAGCTGCTTGCAATCATCCGTGCGCTTGAAGCCTGGCGCCACTACCTCGAAGGCGCCCCCGACACCGTCGAAATCTGGACAGATCACAAGAACCTGGAGCACTTCAAGACGGCACAGAAGCTGAGCCGCCGACAGGCACGTTGGGCTCTATTCCTCACTCGATTTGACTTCTCGCTCGTTCATAAACCAGGAATTTCCCACCGCCCGGATCCAATGTCTCGACGACCCGATCACAAGGATGGTGTTGAAAACGACAACAAGGAGCGCGTCTTGCTTGACCCCAAGTACTTCCAAGTACGCGCAACAAGGCCAGGAGCAGTAACCTCCCTCGGTGATGTCGAACTCCGACGACGTATCCGCGACTGCAAAACCAAGGACATCGAGGTCGTTCAAGCCCTGGACGCCATCTTACGAAACGGACCACGTACACTTGTCAAGAACCTTCAAGAGTGGAACTACGAAGAAGGCCTGGTCCTGTTTAGAGGAAAGGTATATGTCCCTGCAGACGACGAGTTGCGACGCGACATTGTCAAAATGTACCATGAATCGCCCCTGGCTGGACACCCTGGTCGCTTCAAGACTTACGAGCTTGTGAGTCGTGAATATTGGTGGCCTGGCATGTCTGTCTTTGTCCGCGACTTTGTAGCAGGGTGCGCAACCTGCCAGTCGACGAAGACACAGAGCAGCCGACCCCACGTCGACATGATCCCAAACGAAGTACCCGACCGACCATTTGGCGTCATCTCCACTGACTTCATCGTCGAACTCCCTGACTGCGAAGGCTATAACGCCGTCAATGTCGTGGTCGATCGCCTCACCAAGATGGTGGTTACCACCCCATGTACAACGAAGATCACCAGCGATGGCACGGCCGACATTCTCTTCGATAAGGTATACCGACACTACGGCTTAGCAGACAAGATCATCTCGGATCGTGGACCCCAATTTGCTGGACAGGTGATGCGTACACTCAACGAGAAGCTCGGGATCAAGTCCGCCCTCAGCACAGCGTATCACCCACAGACAGACGGCCAAACCGAACACGAGAACCAGAACCTCGAGCAGTTTCTGCGAGTATTCTGCAACTACCGTCAAGACGACTGGGTGAAGTGGTTGCCCTTCTTCGAGTTTTCTCACAACTCTCGCACCCATGCAGCGACTGGAAAGCCTCCCTTTGAAGTCCTCTATGGCTTCCTCCCCAAGATGTACCCATCCGTAAACCCGTCCTCAAAGGTCCCTGCAGTTGAAGAACGCCTCCGTCAACTTGAAGAAGTCCGACAAGAGATCAAAGCCAGCCTTGCCCTCGCATCGGACTTAATGAAGCACTACAATGGTGACACGATCAGCAAATCGACACTGTTCGCCATTGGAGACAAGGTCTGGCTCGAAGGCAAAAACCTGAAGACGACGAGGCCGAAAGCTAAGCTTGCTGCCAAACGATTTGGACCCTTCGAGATCGTTGACGTCATTAGCCCAGTGAACTACCGCCTGAAGCTGCCGAAGACGTGGAGAATCCACCCAGTCTTCCATGCTTCGCTGCTCACCGCGTACAAGGAGACAACGGCACATGGTCCAAACTATGAACAACCGCCGCCTGACCTCGTTGATGACGAAGAAGAATATGACGTTGAAGACATCATCAACTCGAAGCCGACCCGCAACAAGAAAGGCATACAATACCTCGTCAAGTGGGCAGGCTATCCTGACTCCGAGAATACCTGGCTCCCTCGCTCCTCGCTCTCAAAGGTCACCGACATGATTGACGCCTTCCACAAACGCCATCCAAATGCGCCCCGCCCTGTGCGTTCCCTCGGCATCTCCTTTGACAATTTTCTCGCATCTACCCTTGCAGATGACATCGCGCTCCAGGCGAAAGCGCGTCTTAAAGGGGGGGTAATGTCACGGATCGCTCCATTTCTCTCTTCATTTGCAGACCTCGTACACGCGACGTGTCACGGCACATGACTTTCCCTTGCATCACATGCTTCAATGACGTCATTGCCTGGACTTCCGAGCGGGATTCCGCATCCTTATCTATGACATCACTGCTCCGGACCTTCGTCCTCCGCCCCATGACTCCTTTCCTATTGTTCCCCCCGCTCGCACCACTATCGCATCGCATTGCACCATCATTCCCACTTGTATATAAGGACAGTGTTTCTCTTCCCTTTTCCCTAGACTGTCCATCTCGTCATACGGTACTGTAGCGCACGTTGCACTACCCTAGACCCCGGCACTCTCAAATCTATTTTCTTCTCGCTCCTTCCATCGTCGCGACTTAGGCGGTTCATCGGTCTCATAAACTGCGTTTCTGACAGCGTCCGCGCGTGCGTCGCACGACGTGATGCACAGGGCCGCGTTACATCAGGACTGACGTCCGCAGGAAAGGCGGGGCGATGCGTCCCGATAACCCATTCAGGAGGGGTGGTCGGCGTATTGTTTGGAAGGGTGCGTCGCCCCCCTGCCCCCGATCACAGACACACTGGGGCAAACGTGTTCGTTAAACCCATGAGTCCGCCCGGCAGCCACCTTAGACGGTGCGTGCACACGCCTCTCGACGTCCCGCCGCGTCGTCCCCGCCGCTCCTCTTGTCGTCCCTGCCGCGTCCTCTCGACGTCCCCACCGCGTCCTCTCGACGTCCCCGCCGCGTCCTCTCAACGTCCCCGCCCCGTCATCATCCTCCCGCCGCGTCCTCCTTCGGCCTCCACCAATTCGATGTCCCTCCGCCTACTCCGTCCCCGCCGCCTACTCCGTCCCCGCCGCGTCCTCGTCCTCAACGCGTCCTCGACGTCCCCGCCCCGTCCTCTCGACGTCCCACCGCGTCCTCATCCTTCCGCCGCGTCCTCCTTCGTCCTCCACCACCTTGACTTCCACCCCCTCGACGTCCCGCCGGACGGCGCGTGCACGCCCCGCCTCCATGCCCGCGCGACGCGCGAGCACTGCGGCTGGGCGTGAAGCCAGCGTCGATCCCGCTCGACTCCGCGTCGATCCGCGTCGATTCGCGTCGATCCCCTGTCGTTCTTGCGAACAGAACGCGTTGCACCGAGGGTCGCCTCGTCCACCCCTGATTCCGCTGCACCCCTCTCCCCCCCGCACCGTTCCACGGCCCACACGCCTCTCGACATCCCGCCGCGTCGTCCCCGCCGATCCTCTTGTCGTCCCCGCCCCGCCCTCATCCTCCCGCCGCGTCCTCCTTCGTCCTCCACCACCTCGACTTCCACCGCCTCGACGTCCCGCCGCGTCCTCCTTCGGCCTCCACCAACTCGACGTCCCTCCGCCGCCTACTCCGTCCCCGCCGCCTACTTACTCCGTCCCCGCCGCGTCCTCATCCTCAACGCGTCCTCGACATCCCCACCCCGTCCTCTCGACGTCCCACCGCGTCCTCATCCTTCCGCCGCGTCCTCCTTCGTCCTCCACCACCTCGACTTCCACCCCCTCGACGTCCCGCCGCGTCCTCCTTCGACCTCCGCGTCCTCCTTCGACCTCCGCGTCCTCCGTCGACCTCCGCGTCCTCCTTCGACCTCCACCACTTCGACGTGACGTTCCTCCGCGTCCTACTCCGTCCCACCGCGTCCTCTCGACGTCCCGCCGCGTCCTCCTTCGGCCTCCACCACCCTTTACCTCCGCCCACCACCTCTGCCCACATGGCCCCACTCCCGCTCTTCCTCTACGACCCACCCTCCCTCCCTCGATTCAAGTTTTGTCCTTTCGTCAAAACCGCGGGCGTTCGCATGCCCTCTCCACCTGTGTATTCCCCGCCCAGGTGAGTTCCAAGTCGCAAAGCGAAGGTGAGTTTCTCACCTTTTTAGTACCCACTCTGCCGTTCAGCCGCCTGTCGACGACGGCGGCTCGGCCATTCGGCCCACCACCACCACCACCACCACCACCCCCGGCCCCGGCCGATGAAGGCCGTCGTTCGTTGCGTTCGCCGTCTCTACCGGCACCTTCGCGCGCAGGTTTGAAGGTCGGAGAGGGGGGGGGGCTGAAGTCGAGGCTATTCTTGGGTTCTTTGCTTGAAATTTCTTGTAATTTTTTGTCTTGATGCTTGCTGTATATAGCCTGACCAATATGAATGAATTTGAATGTTAGACCGCGCGTGCACGCCCCGCCTTGATCCCCGCACGACGCGCGAGCACTGCGGCTGGGCGTGAAGCCAGGGGCAACCGTGCTCCCAGCAGGAGTTCGTCGGAGGTGGGAGCGGACAACCACGCTATGGAAAGGACGGGCGAGGAACCGGCGGAAACGGGTGGGGTCCTGCGTCGATCCCGCGTCGATCCTGCGTTGATTCCCCGTCGATCCTGCGTTGATCCCGCGTTGATCCTGCGTTGATCCCGCGTCGAACCTGTCCCGCCGCGTCCACTCCACCCAGCGCGTCCCTTCAGTCCTTCACCCTCCTCTACCACCTCGACACCTCCCGCCCTCCACCTCTACCTTCCACCTCAGCCCTCCACGTCCGACCTCATGGCCCCGCTCCCACGCTGCCTCCACGACCCACCTACCTCTCGCTTCTCGCCCTCCGCGTCTGCCCTCGGGTGAGTGCTGGTTGCTAATACAATGTTAAGTATCTCACCTTGTTTAGAGCACGCTCTGCGTGCCCCACCCCTACCAGCGCCGTGCAGCTGCCCGTCGACGACGGCGCCTCGGCCGTTTCACCCTCGACCACCCCCACGGACGCCGCCGTCGCCGTCCCCGCCACCACCCGCCGTCCCCCCTTCGCCCGGGCGGTGAAGGCCGTCGTTGTAAGGGTCCGACGTCTTTGCCGCCACCTTTCCGGGCGGGTTTGAAGGCCGGAGAGGAAAATTGCGTTTGAAGGCCGGGGAGGGAGGCCGGGGTCGAAGGGTCGAATTGAATTGTTCACTGGCGTGTGGGGTGAGTTTGGGGTGCGTTGCGTTGCAGGCGCGCACCCCTTCGTGCTCTCTCATAAAAGCCCCGCCTCCCGTCTCCCTGCGTGCCACAGGCCGTGGCATGAGGAGACAGTATGCATCAAATTTGAGAAAACGAGGATGTATACACTTGCCACGCGCCCGCCTCCAGCCGCCAAACTACATCAGCCTCTGCGCCCGCCCACACGCCCATGCAGGGCGGAGACATCTTGTCGAAGTGGGCGCCGAGCACGAGTCGAACCTTCTCCAAGCCCGGCAGGCGCTCGCGCAGGCGACGCAGCATGTGCAACGCCCGCCGAGGCTCAAACCCGCCACCAGCGACGCCATCACCCCACCCATGCCCCGCTGTGACAATGCATAGCTCCTCCACCCTTCCAAACCGGCAGGCAACCTCCATAAACTGCTCGTCGTCCCAAGGCGCCCGCCTTGCGCCAGCCATTCTCGCACGGCGCGGTGCCCGCTCCCATAGCTCCAGAGCCGTCGCACCGCCACCCTCCTCAGGCCAGCACCTGGCGACAGCAGCCAGCGCCTCCGCCTCCCCTCCTCCAGCGCATTCCCACGCCAAACAAACTCGACCCAGCCCTCTGACGAGAGGAATCGCCCGCGCCGCCGCCTCGCGAACCCCTCGCGGCCACCCCCCCCCGTGGAAGCGAAACTGCCAGCTCCTCCACGCCCAGGAAGCTTGCCGCGCGAGTCGGCGCGAGCCCTTCCATGGCGGCATAATAGCCCACAACGTCGTCAAAAAACTCCCGAGCTTCTCCGTGTCCTCCGCCCAGAAAACCGCAGGAGGTCGCTTGCAGACCTCCCAGAAATGACGACAAACCAGCGCCAGGTTTGACATGTCGCGCGCGGCGTAGTCGAGCGCGGCCAGCTGACAAACGCTTGCCCAGATACGATGGCCTTGTGGCGGCACCCCGTCGAACTTCGCGGGGAGGTCGCGGCGGGCGTCGCTTCGGGGCGGTCAGTCGGCAGGAGAAGTAGAGGGAGAAGCAATTCTCACCAAGGCGGCGGCTGGTCTGCAAACGAACATTGCTCCCAAGGCTTTTCAACCCTGCTGGGGACCGCGTCCAGGGGGCACGCGCCCGTCGGCCCCGCCCAGACCACCTCACACCGGGAAGAGAAGTCGGATGGGTCTTCATCACGGCCCCCCAGTAAAGAGTGCCTCTGTATGATTTCTTGCGCAAAGGTCAGCACGTCGCCATCGGCCTCCAGATGACGCCCAAGCGATAGAGCAAAATAATTACGTAAGGCATCCGAGAATGTGGGGGGAGAAGGGGGAGAAGGGGCGGGGGTGGGGGATCGCACTGGCCTGCACATGAGACCACCAAAAGGCGGCACAAGCATGCGTAGGTCCGCCTCAAAGGGCGGACCGCTGCGGTGGGAGGACAAGGTGTCCACGGGGGTTGGGGTGGTTGGGGCGGGAAGCAAGAAGAGGAGTCGTCCGCCTGGCACCTCTGCGGGCTGACCAACACGCACGTGCACTGATAAGAAGGCACGTGATGGGACGCGTCGCGCCAGACGCTGCCAATGATAACACAACAAAGGGTCTGCGCAACAAGAAATGTGGTTCTGGCGAGGGTTCGTCCTCGTCGCAGGGTGCCGGTATAATCACGCGGCTCCCATGCTTATATTCAGAACCCACCGCGCAAAGTGACACGGTGGACGATGTGAGGATGTGAAAGAGAAAAAAATGTACGTGCCGTAGTCGCGGCTCACGCAGCCCCCATGCTCCCACTTGGGCGGCTGGCGCAGTGGAAAATAAAATAAACCAGGCGAGGACTCACCCATGGGTCACCGTACGCTTCAGGTCGTTTGCAGGCAGTGTGCGCGTGGTCGAAGACCCTCTCGGGGTGTTGGCGCGGGGGCGGGGTGGCGGTCGCGATTGGGAGCGTCCCTTTTTAAACAGCCCCGCAGTACTGAGCCGATTCGTTCTCACGCCCCTGACCCGTTAACGCGCCTGCGTGCCAGATCCATTGACGTGTCGTGTCGCGCCGCCAGGTCCGTTCACGCGTTCAATTTAATTCAACTTGCACCAGTCCTCACGCATGCCATGGAAAAACAACTCATGCTTGCACTCCGTGATGTAAGTACGCATATATCAACCCGCTCCCAATCGCGACCGCCACCCCGCCCCCGCGCCAACACCCCGAGAGGGTCTTCGACCACGCGCACACTGCCTGCAAACGACCTGAAGCGTAAAAGTAACCAGCCAATGTTTCACCCCATGCCTCAAGGCCTCAAGCGTCGGCCTCTGGGAGCGTGCCCACGTACATCTCTGCGTCCCTCAACTTCTCCTCCAAGTCCTCGACACGCGCCTGCAGCTCCCGCACCTTCTTCGACAGCTCGCTGTTTTCCTCGCTCTTCTTGATGATGCGATCGTCGCGCCCCTTCACAGCCTTGCGCTGGACGTCGAGGTCCACCTTGAGCTTCTGGATCGTGACACCTTGCTCCCGAACAACCTTGTTGAGCCTCGCGGTCTGGATTTCGCCGAACCTTTCTTCGACGTCTGCTTCTTCCAGCATTTGGAGCGCGGCCTGGCGCTTATTGGCGCCGGATGGTGAAGCCTGGGGTGAAGAGGCTGTCGCGAAAGGGCCGAGCGGTGGGTGGTGGGATGAGGCGGCCTCGGGCGTGCGCGTCGGAGAGGAGAAAGGGGTTACTCTGGCCGGCTGGGTCGCACCGTCCTCCACTTCTCCGATTGGGCGCTTCCCTTGGGCGGTCGTGGACTTGTAGAGCAACCCCCGAGTGCGCTTGTCAATGGCTGGAAGGCCCTGCGCAGCCTGTGCTTTCACCTGTTCTCTGTTCCAGCGCGGGTTCAGGTCCTCTTTGTTCCATTGGAGGATCACATCATCCGGCACTCCGACCCTGTCGCCGTGAGCCTCGTACCTGGCGTCGTAGGTATCCTGCGGCACTGTGAACAGGTCAATACCACAGACCCTCCAGGAGTTAGGAGGCGGCGCACCGTATACACCGCAGTCGATCCACCCCTGCGTCCTATACTTCTTACACCCCAGCATCTCGCATCCCATTTTTTCCACAAATCGCACTTCGACTTTGGGTTGTACTCCTGCCTCGGGCGGGCACAAACAATCCGGGAGGGGGGCGTGTTTCAAGGAGTTGGGGAAGGCCATGGTGAGGGAAGAGGCGGAAGTTGGAGCGTGGGCGGAGGGGCGACGGGGTAAGGTAGATTATATACACCTCTTCACGGTGAAGTCACCAATCAGCGCCATCGGCGATTTGAGAACGATATGCCAAAGACATCAGCATAGCGCCGAGGCCCCTCGCCCACGCCCTGAAGCAACCCGAGTTACAGACCGAAGACGCACCACGAGGCCGGGGACCAGAATGTGCGAAACAGGTTTGGTGGGATGAACGGGCAGACCCACGCTGACGCAAGCGACCGCCCGCGCACGGCGCCGCCAAAAGGCGGCACGATCGTGCACGACATCCGCCTCAAAGAGCAGAGAGGGAGCTGCGTGTGAAGGCAGAAAGACGCGCGCGGCCTGATCAATGCCATTACCCGAACCAGCACGTGCCCTTGTGTCACGTGATTGCCTCCGTCGATCCGAGCCACTGTCAGAAATCTCGGGCCTTAACCGAATCTCGCCCCGCGATCCGTTAACGGATCTGGTCCTGAGATCCGTTAACGCGTCTTGGGGCGAGATCCGTTAACGCGTCTCGGTGCCAGGGCCTGGAGTAGCCGGCGGGCACAGCGAGATCCGTTAACGTGTCTTGATGCGCGATCCGTTAACGCGTCTTGATGCGCGATCCGTTAACGTGTCTTGGGACCCGATCCGTTAACGCGTCTTGGGACCCGATCCGTTAACGCGTCTTGGGACCCGATCCGTTAACGCGTCTTGGGACCCGATCCGTTAACGCGTCTCGGTGCCAGGGCCTGGAGTAGCCGGCGGGCACAGCGAGATCCGTTAACGCGTCTCGGTGTAAGGGCCGTTAACCTGTCTCGTAGCGCGTCCGTTAACCGTCCGTTAACGCGTCTCGGTGCGCGACCGTTAACGCATCCTAGTGAGAGAACGCGTTAACGAGCTACCCGGGGGCGTTAACGCTTCCCAGAGGGACCCATTAACGTATTCTCTCACTTCAATGCGGCAACGCGCGCATCTAGCATCCCACCTGCGCACCAGGTTGACGCGGTTCCAATGGAGACCCATGCACCAGCCGCGTCGGTCCCGTACGAGCGAGGAGCGGAGCAGAAGCGCGGCCCGAAGCCTGGGGTCGACTCCCCGCGGAACGTCGGGCCTCCTTCCCCGGGCGTACCCCTCTCTCCCTCTCCTCCTCATCCTCCTCAAGAATATGTCACCACCCGACCGCGAGATCCACCTCTTCAAGGAGATTCGCGGCCTCCAGTACGACTTGGAGAAGGCGCAGAGGAACATCCTCGGCCGCGCCAACGACCACCAGGCTGCAGAGGTGCGCGAGCGGGCCGCGCTTGAAGCCCGGGACAACGCTGTAGACGAGGTCACTGCCTTGCGCGACGAGCTCAACCACGTCCTCGCGAAGCACCAGGTCGAGGTCAACGAGCTCGTCCGCCAGCGAATGGAGGCGAACGCCGGCTGGAAAGTCGCGCGTCAAGAGAAGGAGGCCATGGCGCGCCAGTCGGACGACCATCGGCGGGACGCGGTCGCCCTGAGGAAGGACGTCCGCCGTCTGGAACTGGATGCCCAGTTGTTGCGTGCGGACCTGGGAAAAACCCTCCAGCACTTGTCGCAGGCCGAGCTGCACCTCGAGGCCGCTTGCGCTCGGGAGATGGAGTTGGAGGCGGAGATTGCCAGGCGCCCTGTGGACGCCACCAGGTAAGTGGCGCTTCACTTCGCGGTGGGGGAGATTGGGGACTGAAGTCTAAGGATACAGGCCTGACCTTGCCAAGGATGAGAAGGTGAGCAACTGGGTGCGTTCCGATCCGAAGGGCAAGCTAACCTTTGGCAGGGCATGGATCGCCTGCCTCCGCTCGGGCTTCCAGCCGCGTCGCCGCGTGGCAAAAAGAGGACAACACCGGGCGACGACGGGAGCTCGGGTGAGAATGGGCGAGGTGGGGATGGGGAAGGTAGTGCGGCCAGGAAGCCGAGGTTGGAGGGCGGAGAGGAAGGGTGGTCGGAGTAGACGCGCTGTTATCCTCACGTACGCTCTGGTTGTTGAATTGGACAAATCTACCTGGCTTCATGAAGTTCGACCGCTTGGAAGTTCGACCACCTCGAAGTCGCTTGTATTGCATACATCGGTTGCTTCACAGCGCTACTCTTCCCTTACAACACGCCCTCGAACCTCCGATATTCCCAGCCCCTGCAGCACGCTCGCCACCTCTATAAGGTCCAGGACCCCCTTCCTCCACCCTTCCCAGTCATGGTACCTCTCTGTCCAATGCCGATTCATCATCGCCTCCGCCCAGTAATAAAGGAGGACCAGGTTACATACAAGGCCGGAGCGGTCAAACCTGAACATTCGCGACCAGTCGAAGGACTTCAATGGTCGCACCATGAACGCGGAGTCGCAGGGGAGAGGCGATCGGTCGGCTGGTTGTTGTGATGCATAATACCCTTCAAAGAGGGCTTGGAAGCCGTCGCTGGGGCTGTTGAGGTCCCGCAGGGGGGAGAGCACGCATCGGCGCCGCTGCCAGTTGACTAAGAACCATGGCAGTGGTGCCCGTGGTAGGTCTCGATAGGTCTGTGGTTTCAGGGTCAGAATCTAAGGCCTCTGGAATTCCAGACGACGCACCCGGAACCCTTGAGCAGCGCACACGCCAAATATCATCTTCACAGCGCGCGCCCACTCCGCCTCGTAGCAGTCCGTAACTCCGTTCCCCAACAGCCGGTAGTAAAGCGCCCTCATCTCAACGCCAACTTTTCCTGTCCAGAAATTGGGTCACATGCGAGGTAAGTTTGGGACGACGCGCACGCTGCCCTGTGATAAACTGGTGGGAAAATCTTTGTACCCTGACCGGGGCGAGGCTCACCTTAGTCGGCAGCTCTAGGAGCACGTAGGCCAGAGGGAGAGACTGGGAGGCAGCTCCAGAGGCGGCGGGCACCGTCTGGCCACTTAAATGAGTTGAGGAGGACCGGGTCTGTACCATGACGGTGGTGGCTCGGCTTATGCGGACGCGCGCGGAAAGGCGCGCAAGTCCTTAACGCGCCCCACCCCCTCATTGATCTGTTAACGGATTAGTTAGTCTTTTCGCATGCTCCCCGACCCCAAACTCACCAGAAAAGCTATCCATTCCAGCCTCCGTACTCATCTTTAAAGGGAGAGATCATCCTTCAAAGCTGTGGGTTCGCAAGCACACCTTCTAAGCAGCAAATACACAATCTTATCACGTGGTCGAGGGGCGACAAAGTTGTAAGCTTGGGTTTAGGACACCCTCACCCCTCCCCATCGCCGTCAAGTCTGCCAGCCCCCCCCCTCCTCCCCCTCCTCCTCCAACATGCTAACTCTGTTAACTAGGGAGGGTCTGTGAGTCATACCCGCTGCCAAAATCGAATCGTCACTTACAGACATGCGTTAAGCAAAAAAATACCCGTTAACTCCCTCTCGGTACGAGCCCGCACTTCCACACCTTAGCCATGCTCAATACAGCGCCTTCAGGCAATACTCCGCGCCCACTACAACGTCCGCAAGCTGCAGTCAGCCCCTCGCGACCTGTCCAACGCGAAGGCTCGGGTGACCAACGCGCGGATTACAGCGCACTGGGGATATGTCGAGTCTGGGTCTTACCCGCCAGGCGACGAACCACTCCCGGACGATCAAAAGCGCGTGGATGAGGTGCTGCGCGCGCTTCACCTCCAAGGTTTCCTCGACTTGCCTGCCTCCAGAGATCAGGCGCGTGCCCCCCGCCCCCCCCCCCGTGTGCGGTGAAGGGAAAGGACTGACCTCCTGTTCCCTGCTTAGGCGCCACCGCGCGGCGAAGGTGACGTTGGCGGGACAAACTGCTCCTCCAACCAGGCCGCACCTCCAGACCTCCCGCAGCCGACGGCATTCAATGGCGCTCCTGGCGAAAATGTCAGCATGCTGGACCTTCCCGACGCGCACAGTGACGCGGAGCATGCTCACCCTGTCCAAAGCCTCGAGCCCCGACCATTTCCCACTGATGTTGACATCATCGTCCACAACGGGCTTGATGGCGGGATCAGTACCATCGATCGATACCCCGCCTCGTCTCCAGATCTTGACCTACGGTTTGAAAAACTGTCCAACTTGCCCACCGTTAGCGCGAAGAAGGTTGTTGACGCATGGCTCCAGTACCAGCCATCTGTCAACGGTAAGGTCCCCAATCAGACCGCTGTGCACTGTTCTAAACGCGCCTTAGGTCTGCTGGAGCTCGGCTTCATGCTTCGCGCGGCGAACAACCTCAGGTGTCGACTCTTGGCGCGGCCCCGCATCGAGGACGTCGACTCCGACGCGGTGCAGGGAGTCCTGCTCGTACCATACTTGAATCCCTCCGGCGACGGATGGGAGGTCGATCTGTACCTGGACAGGGTGAGCCGTTGTCTGGGTGACTTAATGCCCGCTGACCTTTCCTTTGCCCTAGCCCCAGCCGGAGCTGCCGCCGAGTGCGTCATCAGATACCCCGGAGCCCGAGGAAGAAGAAGAAACCCCGACCGGGAACGCGATCGTTGCCTGGCTGATGGAGGAATACGCCAACGATGAAGTGGTGCAGCAGATCCGGTCCGACGCCAGTCGGCGCGGGCAGCCCATTCACGTCCTTCGTGAGTGGATCTGGAAGGTGGAGGGGCTTTTGGAGAAGTGCAAAGCCGGGTGGCGCGTCCCCGTCAGCGTGGATCGCCCGGCCAGGCTCAAGCGCATCTTGAGAAAGCATCTGCAGGGCTTGCTAGGGAAGAGCGCGAGCTGGCTCCTCAATTGCGAAAAGGCCGCTGCATTGGTCGCCGAGCGCGGGGATTGGAATAGCGAGGTCAGGGGTTACCTCAATGACCCTGATGCTTCCAAAGTCTTCGGTATGCAAAGTTTAGCCGCCTATCTGGCTACTTTGACGCCACCTTAGAATTAGCCTAACTCAATTGCAAATGTTCCTAATTACCTTCTTTGCTCGCTCTTTGCCCGGAAGATCTCACTCATGTAAATACCAATCTCGTGCCTTGCGAACTCGGGTCACTGATTGCTAGTTACAAGCTCCGGGTGGGAATAGTGCGTGGTGGTCGGGGCAGCGCAGGGGCGCGTTCTCCTCGTAGGTGCTCGGCCCCCATCTCCGCTAAGGACAATCGTAAGCAGGAGGCCAAAGCAAGGATAACCTGACTTACCATCGCTTACGGTTTGGAGTGTTTTACTCCAGGTGATGACCTTCGGGTGGGCGAGGACCTTGCGGGCGTCGAACCCAACTACCTGCAGGCCTTCCAGCGAGGCCACACGAGAGAGGGCCACGTAACTTTGACCTGGATGGGAGTCGTCATTAGCGGGCTGCACCTGTCGAGGCTTGGTTTCCTCACCCTTCTCAAACACCTTGCGCAAGTCGACGCGCACGCGCTGGATAGTTTGCCCTTGGCTCTTGTGGATGGATATTGCCCACGCCAGAATGAGAGGAATCTGGGGGTACTGGTAAGCGACTGCCCAAAGGCCAGCCACGTCGTCGATGCTCACCTGAAGTCGCCGCGCGATCACCTTTCTCTCCGCGTCCTCGACCTTGAACTCATCTTGAGTGACGAGGACGCGAATTTTGCCTTCGTGCGTGGAGAACTCCACCCAGGGAAACCCATCGCTGTCTCCCAGTCGCAAGCCGTCGCCAGGGCTGGAAGACGGGAAATTCTCCTTTTCCTCGACCACTTCGTCGCCACTCTCCCCTGCCTGGCCCGCCGCCGTCGGCCGCCCGTCTGCGTCAAACTCCACCTCCCTTAACACGCCGAAAGAGCGACCCCCTTGTTCCGCGTAAAACCCTCGAACCACGCCGACCGCCCCGTTCACCAGCCCCCTCCCCTCGTCTACATTGCGCACCAGCATGACCTGCGCCCCCGTCTTGAGGTCCAGGACGCCGACTGCAGGCGTGGCGTCCAACAGTTGCTCGCGTTTCTCTGGTGGGACAGTGCCGGAGTCCTGAGCTCGAAACCGCACAATGGGTTTGGCGATTTTGGACAGTCGAGAGGCGTTGGCGCTGACGACCTCACGCCGGAGAGGGAAGAGGTCGGTCGGCGGGAAGTTCGCCAGTGGGGAAGGGGGGAGAGGTCTTGAGAGTCGTTGGAAGGCATGGATCGTCGCAGGCGTCAGAACGCCTTGCCGGAGCTCTTGAAGCATTTGAACGAATTCTGGTTGGGAGGGACTTAGGGCAGGAAGCGAAGATGGAGAAGAGGGTAGGCTTACTGCCGTCTTTTTGCCTATACACCTGCGTCAAAACCAGAGTCACCTCCACGGACTTGCGCCAGGAGTCGCTCTCAAAAGCGAACAGCGTGGCCTGACCCTTTTGGGTGACGGGAGGCAGCTGGAAGAAGTCGCCCGTGACGATGAGCTGAGGGCAGCGCGGTGGGTGAACAACGGCGTGGGGTCACACAGGTGCAGGACGACTTACTTGAATACCGCCAAACGGTTTTGGGCTGGGGTCTCGCAGCCTCACTGCTAAAGCGCCTAGGGTGTCGAACAAGCGTCCGTCGACCATGGACACTGAGGACGCGGCGGTCAGTTGTGCGCAGCGTAGTTCGACGGAGGGCAATACCTTCGTCTATAATCAGGACCTTGACCGCCCTCCAGCATTGCAAGGCCGGCTTCGATCGGCGGACGTACCGAGCCAGTTTGTCGAGGCTGTCCACGCTCGGGCTTATGCCTCCCCAGGAGTGCAGAGTCATGCCTGTGCGCGCAAGGGTGTTCAGGAGGGACGGCTGGACCCAAGGAGAGAATACTGACCTCCTATGTTCGATGCAGCCATCCCTGTGCTCGCTGTCACCGCGACGGCCTCGGGTTGGGAGGAATGCCGCCGCCGCAGCGCATTGACAATCGCCTTGAGAAGTAACAAATACATTCTTTCCCTCCTGAAGCACCATTGCCAATATTTTCCTCTGCTCCTCGCCGAGAACCACCTCTGTCGTCCCAGCCTTGAAACCTCGTGCGATATCCTCTATGCCCGCCGTGCGCGCAACGCTGACCTTTGGCGAGAAGAAATGGTCAATGGTTAAGCGAGGCTTTTTGGAAGAGGAGGAGGAGGAGGAGGAAGAAGGCGCGTGGCCTTGAGCCTTGCGCTTAGGGACTGGGGGTGTCATCGGTCGAGGGTGGCGGTCTCGCAAGGCGCTCCTGGCAAGGACTTGGGCATGGCTCGTCTGAACGCGGTCACATGACACGTTGCCTCGCCTGCGTTCAAGCGCTGAAGCTCACGCATCCATCGGGAAGGTACTGCTAAGCACGCATGACGTAATTACAGCACTAAATGTGACGGCGTTTGGCCGCGGCTTCGTGGAGGGCAAAGTCCACCTCCGGCGCCGCGCGTTTTTTACCCTTCTCATACAGTGCCTTGCCCGCAGAAAGACGAGGTGGGGAGGCCATGAGTTTCAGCTCCTCCCAGAGGTCAGGGCAATAGGTGCAGCCCTCGACGCGGCCAACAACCGTGGTCTCCTCTTCTTCCAACCAAACCCGATCGCCCACACCAATGAAAGACCCCCACTCCAAGCGTCCCGGCAGCCACTTCTGCCAGCGACTGGCAAGAGAGAGTTCGAACCTCTTCATGATGCGGGAATGTTGCGAGAGGACCAAGGGTCGGTCAACGTCGACGGCGTAGTCTTTGAGGGCAGGCCCTGGGATCTGAAGGAGATTGCATGAGAACTGCACCGCCGCGGAGGTGGAGGAATGGCAGACGCACCCCGTTATGGTGGAAAATCCGGATGCGTATGTCCTTGGTTAAACTCACGGGTTCTTCTTCTTGTTCTTCGTCCTGCGTTGGCCGATGGGTCAAAAATCGAACATCGGGTAAATAAAAACCACTTGCGTCATCAATGGAGATGGGTGAGGAACCCCCAGCCGATGTGCTCGCATACCCGCGGTGGGTTTCAACGAACTGATCCAGGGAGAAGAGGTCAGAACATCCGCTTGAGAGGTTGGAAAAGACACGACGCACAAAGTTAGGCTTGGGAATTTTTTTGGGAAGCTCATCTTCCGAAGAGTCACTGATCTCATGCTGCGATAGACGAGTCAATATTCAATGGTGGGTGGGTAGGTGAAATAGAGCTCACGACGAGTTCGGGCCCTGGGCTGGACTGCGTTTGACATATGCTGAGCGCCCGCGCCTTGTCATGTCTGGGCTGGCGGGCCTTGCGAGATGGGAGAATCGCCCACGCCTGTTTCCGAAGTTCAGAAAGCCTGCGAGACCTTCTGCTGCAGAGCGCACTCACCGGCGTCTGTCTCTGGGGAGGGCTTGGTGGCTCAAGCTTGATGTGCGTCGCCGAGGTGCGCCGTGAGGGATGGGCAATCGGCGAGCTGGGCGGCAGGGAGCTTGCGTCGGACAACAAGTATATCGACTGTGAGGAAGAGGCGAAAGTGGCCGACACTGTTCGCTGGGGACGGCGTGGGGGCTGACTGAGCTCGCAGCGGGTCATAAAAAGGTCATGGAAGCGGCTCACCTTGCCCTCCGCCACCCCAACCTCGTTTCTCAGCTTCCGCAACAACCTTACCCGCTCCGCGGCGCTGGTCACGGAGCGGATGCCTTCTATGCCCTCAGTGAGGTATTTGGGAACGTCTGGCTGCACTGGCTGGCGGGTGGTTTCACAATGGGAACTTTCGTCACACTAGCGGGTAGAGGGTGAGAGAGGGAGACGGTGAGGGGGGGGGGGGGGTGATACACACCATGGAGAGCCAGCGACCTGCGATCCCTTTTCGGTAAGCAAGCTGCAGCTTGACAGCACCGCGACACCCGGGACAGGGCAAGGAGGGAGGGGGTGGCTTTCGACTTTCAGAACCCAGAGCGCAAGCAGCCTTGAGTTCCTTTGTGTAATTAGCCATGGGGAGAGGGGGGCGACGGAGGGAATTATGGGCGGCGGTTGAGAGTGGACCCCTGCATGTGGGTGGTGGAGGCGACTTGCAATATATTGAAGGGCTTTGGGAGAGCTCTGGAGGGTCCACCCGCGTCGCGCGTTGCCCAGGTTGAGGGCGATCGAGGAAGATCGACGCCGAGGCGTTGGCGAAGGATGTTGAAATGTTGGTGGAGCAACGGACGGGTGGTGGGAGGGCGCCAGCCTGAGGGGCCATCGCGCCCGAACTATGCAATGGTATTTTCTGATGGACGAAGAGTTGGCAGGGGGGTGGGTGAGACAATTCGCCCCGTTGATACGGTTCGGCTCCGATGCTCGCCATTCCTCTCTGACATGAAATTTGTACTGTAAGACCCAGCCCCTACGCGGGCACGCTCGTAGAAACAAAGCTCCCAGTGCCTATGACCCAACCAGCTGGCGACGGAACGGCGACGGAAAACATTCACCACGCGCTACGCCTTCTGCGTTTTGGGGGTGGCTGCTTTCTTTTTCCTCTGAGCAGCTTTCTGGGCCTCCGCTTCCGCGACTTTGACCGGGTCCGAGAAAAAGGCGTGAAGTCTGTAGTGAGGGCGTGTGTCAATGGATGAATGGGAATGCAGCAGGGGGACTCACGGATCTTTGCCGCGCTGACGGGCGCTGCCCTTCTTCGCTCTTTGGGACACGCGCTCGGGCGCCTGGGGTGGGGCGGGGACGGTCGGGGTAATGGCGGCAGTGGAGGTCAAGCGCGCCTGGGGCGTCTTGGCGGCGCCGCGACTCTTTGCAATCTTCGCGGCTGGGCGCACTGTCTTGGCGGCGGGAGCGTCGTGCTGCAACGGCGTTGGCGGCGCTGGAGGAGAGGTGGTTCCTCCTCCTACCTCCTCAGCAAGAAACGGAGAGGGCGGGCGGGTGGACGGGGCTGGTGGGCTGGGTGTGCGCGAGGCCGGTAGTGGAGACGCCGTCAGGATGTCACAGCCCTTGTCTGGTAGCCCGAGAGGGGAAATAGGCGGCGATCGGCGCGGAGGAATGGGGGACCAGGAGAACCCATATTCCTCTGGGGCGTCGAAGGGTTCTGTTGCGGCGTCGACGGACTGCATTGGGGGGTCGACGGACTCTGTCGCGGCGAGTTCCATTGTACCTGTTTGCTCTTCTGGCTCTTCCGACGCTGCTAGGGGTGTGGCAAGAGGGTCTGGCGCGAGGTCAGGCTGGCTGAGGTCTAAAGGTCGTTGTACGTCAGGCCGCGGGGATCAGACGGTGGTGGTGGAGGAGGGGCGCACCGGGAAACAATACGTTGATGAAGTCGGCCCAGCAGGTTCCAATGTAGCCGTCCTCGAGCTTGAGCCGGTGCTCCAGGAATTGAATGAAGTTGTGGCCCGAGGGCGTCTTCCCCGAGGAGACTCTGCAAAATGGTGAGCTGGCCAGTCTGAAGGCGAACCAGGGCGATGAAATACGAACATTTCCCAGTCGACGTTGCCGCGTATATCCAGCCCCCCAGCGAAGATGACGTTGGCCCAATCGGTCTCGGCCACGTAGTGGGCAGAGCGATCTTTTAGCTCCTGCGGGAGGGCCGCCGCCTTGCTGCAAGGGCGCCGTGAGTGAAGGACGAAGTGCGAGATAGGGAAAGGCGGCTCACAGGCCTCGAGTGAACTCCCGCAAGGATGCTTGACTTTGGCGAACAGCCGCCGCCCCTTCGTCCTGGAGTGGAGCCGGGGGCGGGGCGCCTGGGCTCGAGGCTGGTGGTTCTTCAACAGGTCCAGCGGCGTCGTTATCAGGCGCGACGACAGTGGCGGCGAGAGTAGCTTGGTGGGCGAGAGTTGCTTCCTGCTGAAGCAACTCCACGCGTTCCGGAGGAAGAGCCTGGAAGGCCAGGCCGACCCGGTGCATCCAGGGGCCAACGTCCTCACCTGGAAGGCGGGCAGGACACTGCTCGGGATCTCCGCGGAAGATGGTAAAGGGGCTGGGCTTGCGGGGACGCTTACGGCGGGAGGGTTGCGAGGCAATGGGGGCGATGGGGGCGAGGGCTTTGCCTCCCTGCCGAGCGTTGCCGGGGCTCAGTCGTTTGAACAAGGAAAGGATTCGCTGCGTAGAAATGTACGGTCAGGGAATAAGGTCGCGAGACGTGGGACCTGCGACGCACCGAGGTCACCAGCTCAAGGCGTGTGGTGCACTCTGCCGCAGTCTCTGGCGGGCGACGCGTCACCCCCGCCTTACCGACACAGCGCGCGGCGTAAGATGCGTCAGTCTCCTCTGGGAACGGGTCGTGAAATGTTTTGAGATAGTCCGCCGCGACGGCCTGGGCGGCCCTGGACAAGTTGCCGTGAGCGACTGGACGAAGTTGTTGAGTTAGCATGGAGAGTGGTGGGGGCGCGGAGGGAGAACTGACTGCGGCCTTTGTGGTCGAAGACGAGGAACGCCGCCACGCTCTGACTCTGCCACTGCTCTGCAAGCCAGGGCCATTCCAACTCGTTCCAATGCTTTTGGCGGCACGCCTCGAGAGCGGGTGGGGACTAGAGATGGCGTGGGGGTGGTTGATTGGAATGAGGATGGGTCGAGGAGGGAGTTGAGGCGGGAATAACTCACCATAGGACGTGGTTGGAAGCGCAGACCGACCGACTTGGTGGGACATATGTAGGGGCCGGCGTGTGGATGGGCATCATCGGCGCCGGGATCTGCTACGTCAGGGCGCGGTGGACAGCTCAAATGCATCGCATGAATTCTTTCGCTCAATTTTTGTAGCTAGCATGGCGGGGCGGGTCGCGCCGTGAAGATTTTGTAAATAACATAAACGACGGTGTCGACGATTGCGAACCGGGGCCCTGGATTTTAGGGTCGAATGAATACGGTGGGTGGAGGGATTTCGTCAGGAGAGGGATGCGGAGCTGGCAGGAGACGTACGCGAGCCGCGTGGCCGAGACGTTCTGTGCACTGTGGTCGACTCTCAGGGCTCCGCCAATTCTGGCTTGATTGATCGTCTCCTGTGTGGGGCAAAAAATTCAGGGAGGGTGAGTAAGGCGTGGGCAAAGTGGGCGCGGAAGCGGCTTACCTTGGGGAGGCGTAAAAGGACGGAGGGCAGGTATCGACTCACTTGGGCGGATGTTCGGGGGGTTATCCGGAGATCGACGCCAGGGGGAGGAGAAGGCGAGGTATATTTCAACGGTGGAGGCGTATGTACAATGCGATCGGACTACAGAATTGCAATAATTCCAAGAAAAAAACAGGGCGAGAGGGATTGGACGGATGTGGTCGGTTACGACAAATTACATAAGCAAGGTAATCTACGTACAGGTGCGCGTGGGGAATATGCAAAGTTCTAAACTAGATTGAGCCGCGGAAGGGACGGGGGACATACAAAGGGAATGGTGGGCATGCGGTCGAGGGCAGAGTGAAAGTGGAGACAGTAGTGGCGTATGACCTCGACGTGCCAGCGAGCGTCGCTTTCCGGGGACGCGGGCGTCGGCCGAGGAGAAAGGGCGCCGCTGGACGCGGCCAGAGGCCACGCGCTCATGACGCGTGCCCACTGATCGTACCCTTGCAGGACGTATGGCGACGTCATGAGGGTGCACGCCATCGCGGAAGCTCACTAGGACGTCGCCCTCAGAGCGCCATACCTTCTGAATGGCATCCTGGCGTGCACGCCGCTGGTTTGGGGAAGCGTTCAATTTGGGCAGGAGTTGAAGGTCCAGGCGCATGAATTCCAGGCGGAACTCGTCCACCGAAAGCTCCCAAACGACCTCGGCCCAGATTGATTGGTCACGACTCAGTTCTTCGGCGGTGATGTCCCGGCCTCGCCAGTGGACCACTGCCTCGCGCGAGTACGGTGCGAATCCGCCGGTCACGCCAAAATAGACGTGAATGTCCAACCTTTCTGCAAGGCGTCCGTCCTTCCGCTTCACCTGCTGGCGGCGTTGGCCGTTGCCCTTCCTTTTTGGGGCGGGCTGCTCTTGGTCTGGGCGGGAGGCGGGAGGGCGTTTACCAAGGGGGGAGGCAGCGGCAGCAGGGCTGGACAGATTCGAGGTGGGCAATCGGAGGATGTCTCTGAGAGAGGATTTGGGTTGCACACGGCCTTGAGGATCGAGGTCGAGCTGAGTAAAGCTGCCTTCCAGGACCCACTTCCACTGCTGGGCAGTCCATTTATGCGCCCCTCCTTCTTGTTGTCCCGTGACCATGAAAAGAACCCACTCGCGCACGCGCAACCAGTTGTGGATCCAACTCATGTCGTCCTGGCGTATGCGCATGAAGAGGGAGGGGGGAGGAAGGGCGTATGTGGACGCCCGCTGAAGCTTGGGGTTCTTGAGCGCCGGGATGGAAAGCCATGCGTCCTGCCACACGCGGTCCAGCGCGGGCGCCCATTGCGGTTGGTCTGGAAGCTCGGGACGGAAGGTACGCCGTCCTGGGGTCGCAATCGGAGGTGTCGTGGGGGCAGTCTCGGCAGGACGAGGAGGCGGTGGGTGCTGGGGCCTCAGATACCTCTTCTATGGCGGGGCGAGAGGGGGCGACAGGAGGGGAGGTTGGCCAAACTGTGTCGACGAAGCTGATCGCGAAGGGACGCCATGGAGAAGTCGAGGTTGACGCTGCCCAGCCAGGTCGGCGCGTGCACGGAGATCTCACCGATGACGGTTGTGCAGGGCGGTGCTGAATACGGTCGCCGCTTTCCAGGGTTGGGCCAAGGGCGAGGCAGGTGAACTTGGTGGCCGTGGTGAGCGTGTCTCGGGGTCTGACCCACCAAACAGGAATCCCAAGGGAGTACAGGCGCTCGACGACGGAAAGCTGCGACGTGATGGCGCCGCGGAGGGAATACGTGGGATAGCAGGGCAGGGAGGGCTCGTGCATGCTGTCGTGCTCCCACACGGGCTTCAGGTAGCGTTGGTAATCCGCCCATGCTACGATGTCGATGAGGAGGCGCTGGATCTCCCGGAACCACATGATGGCATCGACGAGTGAGAGCAAGCCGTCCAATAGCTTGTTCACCGCGCGACTCACGCGAACGATTTGTTGATAAACATAGCGGCGAGAGGGGTCGTCCGATTGTGGATAGAGGGCCTGCGCATACTGAAGTGCCCACAATGACTTGTCGGAGACCATGGAGTCGATTTGTGTTGAGAGCGCCTTGTCGACGCGGCCGAGAGGTCCGGCGGCGGTGTCTAGGACCTTTGCCCACCATCGAGGCATGAAATCGCAGAACAAGAAGTCGACGTCTTCCTCGAGATGGATGTAGGAGGCGAAGGGCTTGCGATAAGTGGGGGTGGGGGTGGGGGTGAGGGGAAGGGGCGCGCGGGGGTGAGCCTGGTGGGGAATGCCACGGCGCACTGCAGGATGCAAAGGTGCGACAACCAAGTGGGGCTCTTTGATATCCCATATCTGGGGCCATTTGGTGTACTCGTGAACGCCAAGCATGCCATCGCTGAAGTATGTGAAGATGTCCCCGGGGGCATGCCACGGCAGCTCGGGGAGCCAGAACGCGTTGGGCGAGGTGATGTAGAACAGACCGCGGGAGTGGGGCGCCTCGCCGATCACGAAGCAATCGGTCGCTCGGAAGCGAAACCTTCACGGGATCGAACTTGGGGAACGACTCGGATTGCAAAACGGTGAGGTCGGCGAGGTTCAGGGGCTCGGGCGGGGGGAGGTTCAGGGACTGGGCCTCACTGAGGAGGGCTTCAGCGACGGTGACATCGAGCGAGCAAAAAGACATACATGGACGGGTCAGAGGTGCTGCCGAATGCTGGCTGGGGATTTGTGGTCGACGTGGCTGCAGAGTGCGAGGACATGGTATCGATGTTGAGGGCTGGGAGCGTGGTACGAGTCGGACAATGAGCGAGGTTGGCCGGAGATCATATGGGTATGGATATACGCACAGAATCCGTGAAGGTGATCTGATATTTGGTGGGAAGGACGGGAGGAGGCAGGCCGGAGAGCGGGGGAGCTGTACGGGAGGAAAGAGATCGTTTTCTGCGCGAGCAGAAGGGGGCGAGGGGTCGGGGGTCGGGGGGAGAGTGTGATATACGCACAAGAAGGGCCCGGGGGAGGCCTGGAAAAGGCGGCAGGAGTGTCCAGGTCGAGGATGTGCCACCACACGAACGCGCCACTGCTAAAAAGCAGTAGATTGCGTCTGAGTTTCTGCGCGAGCAGAAGGTGCACAAAGGTCCCGGGCAGGAGAGCGGGAGGGGTATATGGCGTAGGACCGCGTGGGGGACTGTGGACGTCTGTGGGTAAGGGCTTAATTGCCAAAGGGGACGCCCAAGGCGACGCGCGTGGGTTGGAATTATGTCAGAGCTTTTGGCGCTCAAACAGTGCACGTGGTCTGCGTTTGAATTAATTAGGTTTTTAGATACATTTAAGTATACCCCGGATCAAGTACCTAAGACCAAATGCGGCAGTAGCACGTGGTCTGCTTGTTCGCTTTCAAACCGGAAGTCGCGACGCCACGACCAAGACCGTCCCTCATACCAGCACTACTCTGGCTGTCCTTTCCTTTCCCCGGTGCCGCCCGTCCTCCATCCTCCAAGGCCCGGCCTCGTTTGCATTGTGGACTTCTGCCTTTGTGCAGAAGCTTGTCGGGTTCGCACTCCGTCTTTGTCACGGGTGTCCTGACTCGACCGTCCGATTCCAGGGCCCAACAATGGGCTTTCTCTCATGGACGCGCGGATGCCAAATATCGGCGGACGATCTGGTGCGTGGAGATTTACCTTAGTGCACTTGGATCTCATCGGAAAGTGCGCAAAGGCAATGACATCACGTTTTCATTGCTCACGGAGGCTAGCAAAACGTGTAGGGCGGAGGTGAGGAAGGTGGAGGGCTACGTTGGAGGATCGGGAGGTAAGTACTTAAGTATCGAGGTCTGGAATTTGGGGCGGGCTGACCGAATACCTTTTAGACGGAAAGCGGCGGGGTCAGGGGGGATCGTTTGAGGTTATGTTGGGGGTGCGTGGAGTAGTGTCAAATAGTGAGACATTAGCAACGCGAGACGCGCGTCTGGAAAGTGGACCTGGCTATGGATGTGCAATTCAAATGATGAGGTTGAGGTGATCTTGCGAAGTGCCGTCGCCGTTAAGTATCAACGCCGTGGGGCCTAGATGCGCTGACTCTCATGGCGTCAAACGACAAGTCTCCCGTCAAGCCAGGAAGATCTCCCGGCGTCTTTGCGGCCGGGTCCGTGGCGGTGAACACTCAGCGACTGCCTGGGACGCCTCGACGGGCCAGGGTGGGGGGCCCGCAGACCCCTGTGACGACTTATTCTCGGTCGGAGAGAATATGGATCACGCCGACTCAACCTCTGAAAGCTCCGTCCTTCGAGGGCTGCGTCACGCCCAAGGGACACGCCCCTGTTCAGACCATGTCGGGGGGGCTGCGTCAGGGCCGGGGGAGCACGCCGCATAAGGTCAAGGCGGGTGGTGGATCGGTGCGCAGGAGGATGGACCACAAACCCTTTCACGGGTCCTCATTCCGCGAAGGACGATGCGGCGGCTGCGGCGAGGGAGGCGAAGGCGGCAGCGAAAGAAGCGGCGAAGGCGGAAGCGGAAGCAGAGAAAGACGCGGCGGCGCAGGCGCGGCATAAGGTGTTGGGGAAGGATGGGCCTGCACCCAAGAGGGCAAGGGTGAACAACACAATAGTGAGTTTTGCTTGGCCATGGTGGAACTGCGCGCACATGCTTAGGTTGGTTGGCAGGCTCCGTCCAAGCGCATGAATCAATTCCTGAGCACTCAAGCGGGCCCGGCGCATGACACATTGCTGGCGCGAGAGGCGGGGCCAACGCTGAGTGTGTGCTCCATCTGCAAGAAGAGCGAGGGTACCGAGGCCATGCCCCTCTATCGATGCGTGGAGTGTTTTTTCTCCAAGCCTGCATGTGGGACGTGTACGATGAATGACCACCGTCGCATGCCATTTCATCGGATCGAGGTGTGGGACAAAGATACTGGATTTTGGACGCGCACGGAGTTGGACAAGCTGAACATGGTGGTGTACACCGGGCACGACCAGATGCGTTGCTTGCTCAGTTTGAGACCGCCAAGGGAGACGACGATATGCACTGACGAGGGGTTTCAGACCGCACACATAAGCTATTGCTATTGCCCGCAGGAGGGGACCGGCGTCCAGGAGCCCGAGGCGTTGCAATTGCTCAGGATCGGTCTGTTCCCCGGGTCATGGGAGAAACCTCAGACGGCGTTCTGCACGCGCCTGCTCGATAAGTTCCTCCTCCTGTCCTGCCAGTCTCAAACCGCTTGCCAAGACTACGTCAAGTATCTGGAACGGTTGAGCGAGGGCGTCTTGTTCACCAAAGTGGTGGTGAGTTACCTATCGGCGAGGGCTCGATCTAGGTACTGACCGCGTTGGTGTTAGAATCGATATCGGGAATGGTTGACTAGCAACCGAGAACACTCTTACCTGACGATGGTCAGGTGTTCGGGAACGAGGCCGGGGACCCACCTTGGGGCTGGTAAGCTGGCAATCCTGTGCCCAGCTTGTCCTCAGCCGGGCTTAAACATGGAGCTGGATTGGATGGATCGTCCCGAGGAGGAGTGGTATTGGTCTCCTACTGTGTGGGCAAATGCCACTTGGCTGACACTTAACGCTTTCAGGTACTTGGACGCGTTGTTTTACACTGTGGATGGAAATTACCAGCAAGATCAAAAGGTCAAGCCCTTGGACCCGAACGACGTCGCTTTAACGGAGGGCAGCGCCTACTTTGCAAACATGGAGGACTTTACGGAGTATCAGAAGACGTTGGGCCCGATGGAGCCAGAGGTGAGTTGGTCGCTGCGGATGCATTGGTCGACGCTGACGCACGCGTTCAGCCTTCAAGCTGTCAACCTTTCCGCGCCATGGGGCACGGGGTATGGTGGGGGAGCGTCGCCGGGACCCTGGGCTTGTCCTGCGCACGCCATATGTTCGTCCTACCAGCAGGAGGCGTGGATCTCCAGAAAGGAGAAAGGTAACTATCGTACTCCGATGTATGGACATTTTCGTTGATGGAATGGACTCGTGCAGGTTCGTTAACGTCGACTTCGCGCTGGCCTCAGGGCTGCAGCCGTGGATGACCTTGTCGCTGCACATATTCGCATATGACATCGGGTGCCAATACTGTATCAATTTCGAGAAGCGGATGCTCGAGTTGAAAAAGGCGGTCGCCGAGTGCAAATCCCTGGCAAATCTGGATTGGCCAAAGATTATCCGGGTTATCGGGAAGTTTCACCTCCCGGGGCACAAGCCGGGGTGCAGGTATAATTTCTCTTGCAACTTCTTACCTGGATTGGGGCGCACAGATGGGGAAGGGCAAGAGCGGATTTGGGCGACGCTGAACGCGCTCGGGGCTAGCACGCGGGAGATGACTTTGGGTCACCGCCACGACAGAATCAACGACCACCATGGCGACATGAATTGGCGTAGGACGGTGGGAGTGGGTGAGCATCGCAAGTGATGGTCCAATATAGTTTTTACTGATGTTTCGTAGGAAAGGCGTGCGTGAGGAAGCACAAGGAGGCTGTGGAACAAATTGGCGTCGTGAACGCGGTGGTGGCGGATGTTGAGGGCGGGTTGGAGGCTGAGACGGTGGTGAAATGGAGAGATGAGGAGAAGGAGTGGCTCAGCAAGGTTACGGACTTCAAGAACCACAAAGGGCTGAACAATCCGTACGAGCCGAGCACCAGCGCGACGAAAGGTGAGCTGAGGCGCATGCTTCCGGGGCGATTGGACTGACCAATGGCCAGGGTTCACTCAAAAGGATGCCTTGGAAATGTTGAGCGAGTCGGCCAGTCGTAAGGATGTGACGGCGGGATTGGCAGGAACGATATCAGAGGGGATCGCTTTGGAGGAGGCTAGGTACGTGGCATCCTTGGCGACGCTACGACGGCTCAAAGTGTTCTGCGCAGGGCACAGCTGCTGAAGAAGCTCGAGAACGACCCTGAAGCCGACACAAAAGCGACGAAGGAGGCAAAGAAGAACTGGTGGCGACGATTCGAAGACTGGACGGAAATGCGGCGTTTATTCTTGGACGTCGTGAAGGTGGCGGCGTCTGAGTTGGCTGTGGAAAATGTGGCGGATGGTGGTTATGAGGAGGTGGAGGATAAGCTGGAGGAGGGATACGGGGACGGGAAGGAAGCAACGGGCCAGACGCGGAAGAGGAGGCAGGAGGACGACGGTACGAATCGGGATGACGGGGTACGCGGCGCTCTGTGGAAGGATGTGGCGGAAGCGACGGTGGAGCTTCCTTGCCATTGGGGGGAGGAACTCAAAGCAGCAGCGGCGGCGAAGGGCGCGGTGGACGCAGAACGGATGCTGCGGGAGGGTGAAGCCAACGAGGCTCTGGATGACGTTCGGGTCCAACTGATCACATCTTACGCCTTGCTCAGGGGAGCGCGCAACGTCTCCGGTGTCAAGAAGAACTTGCGCGAGTTTGCGAAGCAGGAACGCAAGAGAGCGGCAGTCGCCTTAGCTGCAGACCGATATCGTCGCGCAAGGCTGGCTCTTCTGCGCCTCGGCATGAAGCCAGAAGACCAGAAGTATCGGCCCTTGGCGCGAGAGGACGTTGTGGCATTCGCGGTGGCATCAGACAAGGACACGCTCGGGGAGGGGAAGACCAGCCCTTCCTGGGTCTGGAGCGACTTCACCTTTGTTCATAACCAAGACGATGGCAAAGTGAAGAAGTACTGCGGGGAAAGTACGTGCTGTGTGGACCAAACTCAGTCCTACATGCTCATGCCGGCTTCTTTATTAGTGCTGAAGGTACACTGGTTTCGGACGCGGGCACTGCAGGCCCGGTGGACCGAGGAAAAGGCCTTGCTAGAGTGGGAGATGCGCCGTATCGTGCGCTTCTTTCGCGCAAAGGTAGAACAATGGTATGGCCTGGCGAAAGAATCTGTAGTGGCCAACAGGGCCGGCGAGGCGGCGTATCGTCGAAAGTAAGCTCTGAGTACCACACTGGTTGTGCCCCGGCTGACGCCCGCGCTAGACAAAGTCATAACTATCGGAGTCTTCTGGAAGAGTGTTTAAAGGATTTCGCGGGCGTGGTTGATGTGTCGGACTGGTAAGGGTGGTCAGGGAGTGGGTGCTGGGTGTATGACATTAGAAATATTATTATTCATATGGATGCGTGTGGCTTTCGCGCGGTTTGGATTGGACTCCGGACCATGGCCCCTGCTCCATGGCGGCGAGCACGGCACACTCAACCACGCAAAGGTATGCCATGGGCTCTGTATACAGGGGGGTTTGGCGTAGCACGCTCAACGGATTGCCTTCACAGAATGGATGTATTATTATGGGGAACAAAAAGTACACAGTGGGAGGGTGGGGTGACAATGAGGGACGACTCTTTTCGAAGACACCGGATTCACGTGAGTGTCAACTCGCGGCGGTCTGGCCTATGGATATTGGATGATTGTTGTCTTATCCGCTTGAACAGACTTCTCGCGCAAATGCGTTAACGGGTTTCTTGGGGGAACGCGTTAACGGATTTCTTGCGCGGCGTGAACAGACTTCTCGCGCAGAGGCGTTAACGGGCTTCTTGCGGACGCGTTAACGGGTTTCTTGGGCGGACACGTTAACGGATTCCTCGCGCAGAGGCGTTAACGGGTTTCTTGGGCGGACGCGTTAACGGATTTCTTGCGCGGCGTGAACAGACTTCTCGCACAGAGGCATTAACGGGCTTCTTGCGGGCGCGTTAACGGGTTTCTTGGGCGGACGCGTTAACGGATTCCTCGCGCAGAGGCGTTAACGGGTTTCTTGGGCGGACGCGTTAACGGATTCCTCGCGCAGAGGCGTTAACGGGTTTCTTGGGCGGACGCGTTAACGGATTCCTCGCGCAGAGGCGTTAACGGGTTTCTTGGGCGGACGCGTTAACGGATTCCTCGCGTGGACGTGTTAACGGTGTCCGACCGATCTAGGGCTCCGGGGGACTTGGTCTCATTAGATCGCTCAGCGCGCAATCGGTTCCTCGTCCGGGCCCGGCTTCTGGTGTCAACCATGGAGGCCGGTCCAATCGCCGTCCCTCAACATTTTCTGCCCTTCGTCCACCAAGCGCAACGACGATAATCGCTGTAACCTACCCCCTCCCGGCATATTCGTCGATTGCCCGGGTATGTTGATCACCATTCGCTTGCATTTCTTGCTAACAGATCTCCAGCTCAACATGTCTGACGCCCTCCCCACCGAAGTGCTTCAAATGGTCTTCCGCCATCTCCGCGACACCTCGACCAGCACGGGGATCCTCGTCCATCCAGGGCCATGGATTTCGGCCACGCACGTCTGTCGGCGGTGGCGTGCATGTGCCATCGCAGACCGCGCTCTCTGGTCCATAATCCCGATCGCGTCACAATTTTGGTTCGACCTATTCGTCGAACGCCTAGGGAACCACCCCGCCGACCTACAGAGTGTGCCGCAGTCCCCGCGCGATGTCGCCCGCAATGTCTTTCCAGCTGGCTGGCACGCCCGGATCGTCCATCTCCTCGGTCTTCAATGTCCGTTCCGGTCCATCGTAGCGTCCGTCCGCGACTGCCCCCCGGATCGCCTCGTCGCCGCATGCACATCCAGTTTACGCTGCGTCACTCTCACGTCCGACCAGCGCGTTCCCTGGGCTCTTCCCGCCGTGGATCGAGACAGGTGGGGCCAGAATGTCTGGACGGAGCACGACGCGACCCTCCCCAACCCGCCGCCCAACGCCATTGCCGGGCTCGCATCCCTCAAACTCTCAGGCATTTTATTGTCTCCAACTTCATCGTGGTTCAGCCCCGGTCTGGCGCGTGTGGATCTGCTCGGTGTTCGCCAATGGACAACCACCTCCGAGTTCGTGGCCACCCTCGCGTCTCTCCCCCAGCTTCGCGAATTGACGTTGGCGTACGCCCTCCCGCTCGTACGAGGTGTCATGTGCCCCCCTTCCGACATGCGCGTGGCCCTCCCTCGCTTGGAGCACCTCGAAATTGCGGACGAGACAACGCTCGTCCACCGCGCCCTCCTCGTTTGCGAAGTCCTCCCCAGCTGCCAGCACCGAATGACCGTGGACGGGTCTCACCATGACATGATGCATTTGGAGGGCATCTTCCTCCTTCTCTTCCCCTCATCCCTCCCGATCCCCTCCGTCGCCATCTCGCACGATATCGACCGCACGTCGATACGCGTCCCCGCCCGCCTCGCCCATCATGTGCACATCGACGTCGACGTCGGGAACCAAGACGCACGCTGGGGGTCTCGACAGCTCGCCCTACGGGGGCCCGTCCATCCTCCCCACCATGCTACCTGGGACGCCCCCCCGAGTCCCCCTTTTGACGTCCTCCTCGCCAACCCTCCTCCTCATATGCGTCAAGTCGACACGCTGGTGGTCCAGGCAACGTCCACGAGCAGCACGCGCGTGGGGCGCCTCTACGCCGCCCGCTTCTCACCTGTGACCCTCATTGCTTCCCATCGCGCAGCCGACGATTTGGCCGAGGGCCTGCCGTCGCTCCTCTCGCTGGGGCAAGTCCCAAGGCTCTCCCGCGTCGAGTTGGTTCACCCGGCGAAGCGCCTGCAGTTCGAAGACGACGACACCGCTTCCCTGCTGCACCGTTTGTTAGACGGGTTGTCGGACGCTGTTGAGTGCGGCTACGACGTGTGTCTGCCGCACATCTTCGTGTCGGGGTTGAAGCTCCTGTCGGGCCCGCCGATACCTCGCGATCATGACGAATACCGGGAACCCGAGGGTCCCGCGCGTCGCCCGTGGGGGTTCGACCGTTGGCTGTGGGAGCCTTTCCAGTTGCTGGGCGACAGAGACGGCACACTAGGCCATATGGTTTGGCCTCGAGGCGCGCAAGAGGAAATTGAGGCGCAGGGGCTATGGACGTATCCAAGTGAGAGTGCCGAGCCAGGCATGGTACGTGCGCATACTCTGGGCGATCGATGGTGGCGACAGAGGCTCCCCATCGTCGCCGAGGAACTGCGAGAGATGGAGACGCTCTGCCCATGCCGCTCCAACTTCGACCGGGATCTCGCGCCCATGGAGTTTTTCGCGCCGTCGATCCCCGGCGGGCATGGATGGTTTGGCGTACTCGCGGTCGACGAGCATGTGACGGGAGTGCCGCCGTTCGATAGACGTTTGTAATATAGTATGTTACATGTACCCTACCGGCGCACGGCGCACGACCATCTGACTTGCTTGTGGATGCCGCCGGTCCCCTCACGTGGCCGTCATGGTCCCGGCGTGCGCCGCACGGCGGGACAGTGGCGGCCGCGTACTACGTGGGGGCGTCAACGGCGCGGGAGGAGGGGGCGCACGGCGCACGACGAGTGCGAGCACGTGACGACGGGGCGTGGGCGACGAGCGGGGGTCGAGACGCAACGGCGCGACGGCGGGGGCCGACGAGGGGTGCGCGAGAAGGCGGGAGGGACTGGCGGCGCAGGAGGAGGGGCACGAAGGGGCGTCGAGAGGGGCGGGGTCGAGAGGGGCGGTGCGCGACGGGCGGCGACGGACAAGGGGAGTAATTGGACTTATACTTACTTGGGATATATGTAGTGCAGGTCTTGAATGAAACGTAATGTGAAATGATAAGTACTGAAGCTTGAAGCTCTGAAATGAAATAGGGGTTTGATGTGCCTGGGGAGGGAGACAGATCAGATGCAACCAGTTACACAGCCGGATGCAACTAGTCAACTGATGCTACTCGGACCTGCACCATCACCAATGGAGTCGACGTAGGCGGCGAACAGGGGGTCTTCCGCGTTACAGATTGGTCTAGAAAGGTGACGGACTGTGAATGTTTCCCAGAGGGTCGCCGACTTTATCGAAGCGTCAACAACTTGTCGTCGAGAGCCTCCGGGGATCACAGGACATGTTTGCCTAAAGTCGCCCAAGAGAAGGACAACTTTACCACCAAAAGGAATTGCGTCATTCATCATGACGCGGCGGCATGTTTCCTCCATGCATGAGAGTACGGCACGATTCGCCATTGGCGCCTCATCCCAGATAATGGCCGAGGCCTCACGCAGGAGTTCACCCCGTGCATCGTTGGCGGAGATGTCTGAGATGAGGAACTCGTTCCCATCATTGACTGGCACCTGCAGATTTGTGAGGATCTCTGGCTGTCACATGGGATTGCACACAGACCTTGAACGCCGAATGTGTCGTACGACCTCCAGGGTAAAGGAGGGCGGCAAATGCAGCGGTCGCAGTTGGGATCACGATTTTTTTTGAAGACCGGATGTAGTCGCAAATGGCGTTGACGAGGAACATTTTTCCACGGCCTGCTTTGCCGTCAATGAACAGGCAAAGTGGCCGGTGTTGCTGGATAGCGGATACGACTTCAAGAAAAATAGCCTTTTGCTCCTCGTTGAATTGGTTGTATGACGTTGTCGCGCGTTCAAGGAGTGAATCTGCAAGACGATCCCATTTTCCCCGCTCGTGACGAACTTCCCCCCCAAATGCTTGAAAAGCGGGAAGGCCGAATTGCTCTAACGTCTTTCCGTGTTCTTCTAGATAGCTAGCCATGCTTTGCAGCGCCGCATTTTGCCCCAAGATGTCACTGCGAAGCCTCAGCGTGTAGTCACGGGAAATATCAGCCTGGAAACGTGTCCATAAATAAATTGGGGATGGGGCACAGTCATTGAGAAGGAGGTCAAGGAAAAGGAAGCGAAGCTGTGCAGGGGTCTTGAGGGAGTCAACCGCCTCTTGCAACGCAAACTCAGCCTCCTGTTCATCCGCAAACAGTCCTGCAGCAACGGCCGCCGCTTGGAATGATGGGTGCAAGGTACCGTCGATGATACGCAGCTCCGTGTAAGAATATGCAGGTCAATGTTGTAAGAGGCGGCGCAGATAGAAGACTTCACCGGCGGATGCACGGACTGCGTGTAAGCGAGTGACATGAGGACGAATTTCAACACGCTGAATGACGTGCATGCGAGGGACACCCGGGAGAAAAGCGCGCTCGACAAAATAGCGCGCCTTGCCTTCGTTCGCGGGATTGAATGCCTCTGTACGAAACAACGCCCAGTATTCCGCATATGTTAGGTCTCGGAAGTCTCTGAAAATCCCTTGATGCATGAAGACGCCTAGAGGACGTACAAAGTAGTGGTCAAGCAGCGATGATGAGAAGGCCGGAACGCCGCGTCGAGTAGCGTATTGACGATGTGACAAATCCTCCGGGAGGTGTATGGGAAGAGCAGAGACTGCTGGATCCTTCTGTGTGATGTGAAATCCCAGGATACGCCACGTCGCTTCGAGAGCAGTCAGGTATCTCGCCTTCCAAAACTCCTCTATCTTGTCAACGGGTTCAGCTGCGTCTCGGATGGCAAATTTTGCATAGTCGGGACCTGAGCGTGTTGGACCAGGGTCAGCCGCGCACTGTGTGATATCAATGAATGACGAACCTTTGTGAATGTACTTGAAGAGATACTGAAAGAGATGCGACGAGTTTGCCACCTCAAAGTTGATATGGCACTTGAATTTGCGCAGAATGACGAGGTTATGCGGAACAACCAATGCGTCGTCCACGCTACGCCGCCGGTATTGCACACGGCCATCCTCGTCAATTTCTGTAACCACCTGGACGTCCTTCGGATATTTGAAGCGGCACCGACGGTTGCCAAACATGTCTTCCCTCTGGCAATATGCTGAGATCGGAGCAGGGGGTACGGAATGATGGTGGATCATAAATTGAAGGACGAGCTGGCGGTCGACGGGGTCGGGTGGAATCTCGGCGGACACAACTGCGTCAATGTTAGCCGCGTCAAGACAGTCCTCACGGTACTTAATGAGGATGTGGGCGTGAGGGAGCCCCCGCTTCTGGAATTCCACGGAATGGATGCAGTAGAGAGGTTTCCCGACGTTCGGGAACATAGTCTTGAGATTCTTGAGAAGAAGAGCCAACTTCCGCTTGAACACGCGACAGACGAGTTCAGGCCGATCTTGATATCCCCGGTTAGGGAGGAGTTCCGACGTGATCTCCGGCCATTGCGCATTACAGGTCATGGTTATGAAAAACGTTGGCGGTCCCAATGCAGCAGCGATGGCTAGTGAGTCCGCAACCTGGTCTGATGACCAACGCTTGGAACCTAAGAAGGAAGCGGGCAGGTAGACGTTCTCCGCATCGGAGACATCGGAGACACCCATAAGTGCGGCCTCTTCATCTCGAAGCCGTTTTTGATATGCCCGTATATAGTTCAGTCGCCCCTCGATGTTTCGACTGAACATGTCGACCGCGTACTCATTTGCAAGCCGTCCGAAAATCTTGAATCGTGGTTCTCGAAGGAGATTGCGCCGGTAATGCCACATCTGCGTCGGGGAATCGTCTGCATCAGCGGGACCTGCAGCCTGTGCAGCAATGGTGGGGTATCCGGTAACATCGCCGACGGCTCCGGTTTTCCCCCAGCCGAGGGTAGCGTGTGGAAAAAGGAGAGGGTAAGATAGTGGTTCCCAGAGACGGCTGTAGGTGGCTATATATTGTTCGGAGCCGTCGTTGCGAGCGATGATGACACGCCTAGGTTGGACTTCATTCAGTGTTGTGTTTTCGAATGACATGAGGGCCGCGATCTCGTTCGCAGCTCCAGACTCCGAGAGAATAAGACGTGCTGAGGGGTACGCCTGTGCATTGACAGATGCCAGGGCTCTGAGGGCTACCGCGAGAGGATTTACTCGTAGAATTGCACTGCGAACGAGATGAATCAAGTGAGCAGGGATGTCGGCTGCCTGACGGGCATGAGGTAGGACGTCATCATTGACCATTGCTCCGTCGTAAAGAAGCCAACGCACGGCGGAGTTGTCATGAGTAGGCCGGACACGGTGGTATACCTTTCCCTGGATCGCAAGAAAACCCTGTGGACCACGGAGCGATGGGAACGCGTGAGTGGTTTCGAGTGATGCAAAGGAGAAAATGAGGTTAAGTTTCCGAGAAATTTTCGAGATGTCAGAGTGGTTTATGATGTCGTTGAATTCGACAGGGAGAGGGGGGAGAGGAGGCGTTGCATCGACGTATTTCCCGTTCGGACCACAGCAAAAACCCGGGGACTCTCCTGTGAGTAGCGCGATGCCACAATGAGGACACTCGTGAGGTCTTCCGTTCCGAACCGCCCCCCACGCGAGTCTCGGTGTTGATATCGGCCCAATTTGCCAGAGTTCGGGGACAGTCATCACTGAATACAATATAACAGGCCACTTGATAAGAGGGGGTAAGGCTAACCGAGGCACTACATGCGTACCAGAACAAAGGAATGTGATTCTGAGGACAGAAAAGGAGACGTAGGCGTTCAACGCGAGGTAAACTTGGCAATATATGCATGAAGGTATGAAGCAGTAGAGGAGAGGGTAGGAGATAAATGGGTATTGGTAGAATGCTGTACCGAACTGGAGGACATAGTTTCCAGGGATGGCATTGATGAGCGCGGCGACAAATCCGACACGAGGGGAGGTAGATCTGATCGCTCAGGAAGAAAGAACTGAATGAATATCAGGATCAAATAAGACACCGGGAGCAGAGCTAAAGAGGGACGAACCGAAGGCAAATGATGGACGTGTTGCGGACCGCGTTGTTGTTGCTCGACAACCGTTAAGTCATCGGAGACTGAATGCACGGTGCCAATACAGAAGAGACGGAGGAGTTTGAGTGTTGATAGTAGTGTCATTTTGAAGACCTGATAGAGGGATAAGTGTGGAAAGGGCGTGTGTATATAGTATAGAACGTACAACATGAGGTGCAAGCCAGTTACAGAGAGGTAGGTGATCGCCCGGGGTAGTTGAACGACAGGGGTGGATTTATATGAGAGGATGTGTGAATATGATATGGTCGTCGGTCACCGCTATCACGAATAGGTGCCGACGACGTCCGTATGATATGGCTGAGGGGAAACGTCGGGTGCGTGAAGGTAGCTTAGATCAAGTCAGAGATTGACCACAGCAAAAAGATCTGGACACATACTGCACATATGAAATACAGGTCTCCATTGTGACCCTCTCCACGACGGTGGGGTTCTCGTCTGGCCATGAAACGGTGACGGGCCACCAATGTGGATGGTTCACGGGCATATTAGCATTTGCCTCGATGATGCTAAAATAGCGTGCCATGTCTTGATTGTATAGTAAATGGCCATAGATACCTGTGGAATGGAACGCGTAAGAGACGCCAAGAAGAATAGGGTTGGATCCAGTCGTAAAGCGTGCGGTGTCGGTGATACGCCACCAAACATAGGCGAGATCCAACGCAGATGATGGTGAAGCAGAGTCGATGGAAAATAAGCACGAGAAAGATGACGAGGGGTATGAATAAGAATTGGGCGGAACACGGCTCCAAAGGAATGTTGCACGGATCAGGGGGTTGTGAGCGGATGGCGTCCAAGAGGTGTCAAAAAACGGATGACCATTCTAAGATCATCAGGCAAACCCTCATCTGTTAATAAGCATTAACTCGGACATAATTCACGGTAATTAGTGGATTAGCAGAATTCGGTTCCCCCCCCATAATTTCGCGCAACATTTGCAGCTCATCCAAGCTAATACTTGGCATCGGCGACAGATCTTCCTCTAGAAGATTGGTACCCGATCCTTTCCAGTCCATTTCAGCTGCTAATTTTGCTATTCACACAGGTCATTCGAGGTCGTCCATGAAATATTCCATTACTATATATAGTACGCCGATGCAGTACAGGGTGTGAGGAACTACAAATGGGTGATACAGAGATGTACTCGGATAGAAAAAGGCAGGGGGAAGAAATGAGAAATAACATTACAGTAAGGTGTGTGAATGATAGGACACTGAGCCAGATGCGAGTCCGAGCAGTGCAAGGACGGAGAGCTGAGAAGATACAACTTACTAACGAGCAAGGGAGGACTTATTCCTCCAATCAATCAGCCTGGATACCTATACCTTGGTGGTGAGAACAAAGAAGGGAGTGCGCGCGTGATGACGCCGAGGGTGTAGCGATGGTGCTGAGAATGTAGTGAGGATGCTGAGGGTGTAGCCGGTCCAGAGAGAAGGAGAGACTCCTGTCAAGCTTCACTCGCTGCAAACTGAGTGCATTAGGGTTGAGGGTGAGATGTACGATGTGAGTTACGCACGTTGGACGTCCTAACTCATGGGCCTAGTCATACCGTTCAAAGCAGACCGTGTGCGAGAACGGACATAGGAAGAAGGACGACGTGGCTGGTGGCAAGTGTTGAGAGCACAACAGATTGCGCATGAGCGAGCGCGATTGATGACAGGCTGCAGGCGGTCGAGGGGGGTTCAAGGTCGAAGTGGTAGGAGGCAAGGTGAGCTGGCACGATTGTGTTCAATGCGAAGTCGATTCAAGCTCCGACGGCGATCGCGCATCGACCCTGTTCTTTCGTGCTTGAGAAGAGCTCGTGGCTCTCCCTCACTTGGCGCAAGCCCGATGTCGCCTCTGCTGGCTTGTGCCAAAGGACGAGCTGAGGTACGATCGTCCATCAAGGTAGGTTAGCTCTCGTTTTCTCCGCTTAACACGATTCACACATCCCATATAACTGAGCATTAAAAAACCTGGCTTTAGCTGGTGAGGGTTTCCCTGATGATCCTTCAGCACATGGTAAGAAGGAAAGATAACGGAACGCACCACCAAAGCGGCAGCCAACCGCTCGGCGACATCATCAAACGCGAATGTTCACGCATCTGAGCACAATTGTGCGAGCGAGTTCGGATTGGACGATGGGTTTCGACGGAAATGGGCCATGGGATACATCGTCTGTACATAAAAACAGTAAGCTTGACAATGCTCATAGCTAGGAAAGAAAGAACACTCACTTGTGACGGGAAAGAGTGGACAGATGAAAGGCGGGGGATGGTGTGGCAAAACCATGCCAGGTTCATGTGCGATAGAGAACGGCAGTCGGAAGAACAGCACGCATAAATAGGAAACCAGATCAGTCATGTCACAGAGACAGGTGAGATATCTATCGGGAGGACCGAGATGTGCATGCTAAGATCATGATCAAGCCAGCAACAGTCGGTCGGTGTATAGGAGGTCGGTGCAGACTGCAGAGTGTCGCAAAGAAACCGTGAGACAACTAAGTAAAGTCAAATTGCGCGCTATCTCATGCCAAATTAGGGGTTAGAGCCACACCGTTGGCAGTATGGGGCAGACACAGGTATTTCACATTGTTCACCGATTGCGATTGCGACTACTGTACTTAAACGAGGCCCCAAACGAAAACGGCGTAGTGTACATGGACATAATCAAATTCAAGGCTTGCCCCTGCCCTTGCCCTTCGAAGCTCTCTTGGGCCGTCCAGATGTCGAAGGGCCGGCTGAGACACTGTCCGAAGATACGGCAGTCGGAGCACGACCAATACCGATCGGAGGTGAAGGTGTCCTGAAGCAAAGAGTTAGAAAAAAACGAACCTTTGAACCCCAAAATGCGATGACATACACAGGAGAGAGTCTACCGCCAAATGTAGGGACTCCGGAGGCAGATGCTGCAGTTGCATATTGTGTCATTGTCGAAGTCCCTGTATTTTCAGGAGAAACCATCCTAAGTAGTAACTGTCAGCAATTTTCGAGTCAGACGAGTAAAGAACATACGGGGAGGAAGTCATGAAGATATCGCGCGAGAATTGCGGAGACGTTTGGAAAGGTCTGGGGAATTAATTAGCGTGGAACGTGTAGGGGGAAGCAACCTACACTGAGGCCGTAGTCGGCGGAACGGACGATGATTTGAACGGTGTTGTAAGTGTATGTCGGGGCCGTGTACAAATCCTGGGGCATTTGAATCCTCATGGGAAGGTAAGAGAGATGATACAAAAGATAAAGATTGAAATTCTTACCCCACCGTCGGTGCGACCATCGCCGAAGGTCCGGGCGCAGTCGGAGCAAGAAATTGAGGGCGAGCAAGGGGGGGACCAGAGAAGGCTGTTTGGGAAGGCCCCACAGAGGCTGTATTCACCGTCAGACTTTGTAACAGCGAAGGGTTAGCGAAAGATACGAGCGTGAACGGGGGGGGGCATACCGCCAAGACGACGAAGGGGATGTGACCTGGGTATTAGCACCCACAGTGACAGGCATATCCCATCGTCGCTGCAGACGCGAGGATTGGGGAGTAGACATGCCTGGTGAGGTGTCCATGGAGTCCGTCGGGTCCAACTCCCATCGAAGACGTTTCGCCGGTGTCTGAGGGGCAGACGAGCCGGAAGAGGGAGCTGGCGCCGCCACGGGGCCCTCCCGTGTCGGTGTGACATCAATTGCAATGCTGTCGACGCGGACGGAAAGCGCACGGCCAGGCAACCATGATATACCTTTGCAAGATCCAAAGACGACCGGGATGCGAGGATATGTTGGAAGGGGGGTCTTGGCCCATCGCTTGGTGTCATGTGGGTAGTAACACCTGTCCAGAGCCATGTTAGGCAAGACCAATGATCAGAGGCATGTAACGCACTGAACGGTTGAAGCCTGGCGCGAGTCGCGAACATATGCACCTACTTTGAGCGTAAACGCTCGAGAGTGGCCGTCGGGTGCCCTCTCAGCCAGGTTTGTGGTGCGGGACTGGCCAACGCCGAAGAAAAGAGGTTCGGAGATCTCGAGCGCGCGGGTCCCATAGTCGGGTTCGGAAGGGTGACCGGGGTAAGGGTATAATGAGATAGCCTCGAGGAATGCAGGTCCAGACGGAGGAAGATAGACGTGGACAACACCGAGAGCGACGGTTTCCTCGGGATACACTGTAGGGTTGTACCCGCCGTAGATACGTAGCTCAGCGGGGATGGCAGAGTTGCCCGCAAAGGACATGGTTGTGTTGTAGAGAACGTGCTGAACATCTCGGGTACTCGCCGAGTCCGAAGACGCCTTCTGTGTCGCCACAACGCGGCCGCCACGAAGAACGAAGTTGTCGATGCAGATGAAGAGGGTGGACGAAGACATGCGTGCAAAAGATGGGCGATGAAAGCGGGTCCGGGGACGACATCGAGATAGAAATACTATCCCGTTATCGGGGTCAGGCAGCCTGCATTGGAAATGGAATGAGGTTGGACTCATTAGCGGAACGAAGACTAGTGAAGGATGACGTTAGGAAAACATCCGAAGGAACGTCGTATGGTAACAATGAGACATCGTTAGCAGAACGAACTAAAAAAATTCGATCCAGGGAACAGGGAAACGAAGGTCCAATTTGAAATGTACACGAAAGAGGAATAGAATTGAGGTTAAACATAGGAGATTTGGAGGAGAACGAGGGGGAAAGGGAAGAGGAACGAGCTTCATTAGGCAAGAACAAACAAAGACCAAACAAAATGGAGGCATCTGCGTTATAGTAGGGGTGAGGGGTGATCATCGCCCAAAAAACACCTATGATCCTAATGACAGAGGAGCCAGCCGATTGTTCGGAGGTGAAGATACCTCCAGTACCCCTTCCATCGAAAACAGCAGGAACCCTTCAGCATCCCCTAACTTACCTCCAGCACCGGTACCTCCTCCTCCAACTCGGCCCATTGCAGACATGCGCGACTTCGAAAGTCCATTAACCTCCACGTTTCGCGTCGTTGACCCGGTCCAACGCGAAATGCTCACAACGTCTATGGACACATCCGTTGGCCCCACCGACCCCGGTATTTGGTTGGAGTTTACTGTATCCCTGCTCTCCCAGGTCTCTCGAGGCCACATGTGTCCTTCGAGGGCGTCTTAGCCACGAGGAATGCTAGAGGAGAGACCGCTACGTACAAGCCTTTCGTGCGTGCCCTCCTTTTTCGCATCCATATCCAAAACTAAAGAAAATCTCTACCCAGCTTGACGTATGTCGCGAGCTGAATCATACCCAAAACAACATGCGTTTTGTGGACACACACTCTCAATCGGACCCATTCACCACACCCCTCCCAGAATTCAAGCGCCTGGGCATCGCCGGACGTCATGTTCTACCACGACGACAGCCCCCGCACCCGGATCGCCCCACCGATTTCTCCCGCTGCGACGTCCCAGGAGAGTTCAAGTACAACGAAGCCTCAGACGCCTTCTGCGACGCGGTCGACTGGGATTGTAACTACCTGTTCGAGGACTGCATCGAACTCGGCATAGACACCCGCGGCCAGACCACGATGTACACCAGCGTCGTCTTCCAGCTGCAATTTCGGAAGTTCCTCTTTTCGCTCGTCGTCTTCGAGAGACTGGCGCGACTGATTCGATGGGACCGGTCGCCACTCGCAGGCTTCGTTTGGCGCTCCGGGGTTTTGATATGCGCGTAGCGGGGTCTGGACCGGGTGCTGCTGTGGATCGCGTTGCGGTTCTGCAGCCATACCCTCACCAAAAGACAACTCGCGGCGATACTGCACCGGGTGTTCGACAGCTCAGATGCGCTGGGCGAAGAAACCCCAGCCGGTGGTGACACAAAAAATGTCATGATGGTCGATTCGAGCCTCTCCAGGCGCCTGAAAACGGAGATCCAGCCACGTCGACTTCAAGCTGTTCTAAACTCAATGTGTTACGCTCTCGCCCCGCGCTACAACGTTCAGCCTAAGCTAACGGAGGACGATCGACTGGCGGCCGAAGCCATTCACCCGGGCGACTGGGATGAGCAAGTCCAGGAGAACGAGTTGAACTGGAAGATACACTGGAGAGCGATGCGTCGGCTCGAGGACGCTACGTATCTGCGACACTCGCTGGAGGTCCGCGACAGCGCTATGGCCTGTTATGGAATGTCCTGCGGTCACTAGTCTCGAAGAGAGAGCAGACGGTCGATGACGCTCCTTAACAGGTCATCGAGCATGGTCGGGAAGACGAGGTCGACCCACCGGATATGATGGCAGTGGACGTTGCAAAGAGGCTATGCTACATAGTCCAAATACATGATTTTATCTTCTTCGTCACTTCCGACATCATCTTTCGCGGCATTACGATCTACTGAACCATACGCCTCCTTCCATCTTTTCGGGATCAGTTCACCTCGGCGAAGGGTGGGTCATTGTTTATTCCACCTTTCACTTCCGATCCATTCTGATCTCGAATTGTGGCTCACAGGTGCCCACTGGTTGGTCATGCGGTACACGCTGACTGCAATTTACCATATGTTTCCCATCGCGCTACATGTACCGTGACTGTCCGGATATCGGAACGCAACGCTACCTCCCACCCATGGGCCTTCTACTGAGGTAGGCCAGCTCCCTGTGACATCTCTCCCTTTTCTAACGCTTTCCCAGGAAAGTTTTTCCCGGAGAAGTTGCATGGATATATAAGAGCGCCGTCTCTCCCCACACACATTTTGCGCACTCTCTTCTTCTCAGACGCTCAAAACATGTCTTCCCTGCCCTTTGTCCCGCTATACATCAACAATGAACGCCGTCCTTCCAGTACCGGCGCCACATTTCCCGTTATAAACACCTACTCCAACGCTCCTGTAACAACCTCTGCCTCCGCCTCTCCCGCCGACTGCATCGCCGCTATCGAGTCTGCCCAAGCTGCGTTTCCCGCGTGGGAAGCAACGAGTCCACTCGCACGCATGGCCGTCTTCGTACGTGCGGCCGGGATCATGGAGACTTCAACTTGGCAGGCGAAGGTGCTCGCTGCTATCGAGGAAGAGACGGCTAGCTCGTCGTATTGGGCCGGGTACAATGGAGGACGCGCGGCGATGTCGATGCACATGGCGGCCGCGATGGCGAACGAACTGAAAGGAGAAACCTTCCCAAGCACAGTTCCCGGTGGTTATGCCGTAGTCCAACGTAGAGCTCAAGGCGTTATGTATGTGTGCTCATTGATCCCTCTTGGTCACCGGGACGCGCTGACGGGAAGTGGATAGATACTCAGTTGTACCCTGGAACGGCCCCATCCCATTGACTATTCGCGGTGTGGTCATTCCCGCCATTTGTGGGAACACGGTCATCCTGCGTCCGTCAGAATTCAGCCCCAGGATCCAGTCCTTGGTCATGGATGCTATGATTGAGGTGAGTTATTGCAGTCTGCGTTTACCGTCCCCGCGCTCAATACACCACTCTTCTTTGTGTTTAGGCTGGCCTCCCACCAGGCGTAGTAAACTTCCTTCCCATGTCGGCACAAGACACGCCTACTCTGACCCCCATAATCATCGGCCATCCCTATGTGCGAACGATCACGGTATGTCTATCTCTATCATTCAACTACACACTTAGTTGAACCCGATTCCATTAGTTCACCGGCAGCGATCGTGTCGGAAAGCTGATCGCTATGGAAGCTGCGAAATATCTCAAGCCCTGCGTTCTTGAACTTGGTGGTAAAGCCCCCTCCGTTGTGCGTACCTATCCTCTCATCTCCTCCTTATAACCTGCTCAACGCTCATCACAGGTCCTGGCGGATGCCGATATTGCCCAAGCCGCCCGTGGACTTGTCTTCGGCGGAATGCTGAACTCTGGCCAGATCTGCATGTCTACCGAACGCGTTATCGTCGAGCGACCGGCGCTTGAGCCTCTCCTGGAGGCCATCAAGCAAGCCACCGAGAACCTCGCCACCGGTGACCCCGCCACGTCGCAAATCACACCCTTGTTTACGGAGACCAGTGCCGGAACCGTCGTGGAGCTTATCCGAGAGGCTCAGGAGGCGGGCGCGGAGGTTATAGTGGGCGACGTAAAGAAGGACGGTGCTCTGGTACGGCCGCATGTCGTGGTGGGGGTGAAGCGGGGGATGCGCCTATGGGAGAAAGAGAGCTTTGGACCAAGTACGTCGCTCCCCTGTATCCGGAGACTCGTCTGACTGTTCTCCTCACTCAGTTCTATCCATTGCTGTGGCGGAATCCGTCGATCATGCCGTCGAGTTGGCGAACGACAGCGAGTACACGCTGACGTCCGCGCTGTGGACTAAGGACGTCCACAAAGCGATGGATGTCGCCAGACGTATACGAGCCGGTGAGAAACCATCCACTCGACATCTTTGCAAAGCTTACCTGCGGTTTGTGCTTTAGGTTCCACGAACATCAACGGGCCCACCATACAGAGCGAGACAGGTTTAGGTATCGCGGGTCTAGGGTAGGTCCTTTTCCCTTTGCTCTCCTCACACTGAGGGCCATCTGCTTACACGTCGTCTCTAGAGGTGGAAGTGGTTATGGTCGATTTGACGTGGATCATTTCACGGACAAACGCATCCTCACATTCCACCCGCCCGAGCGCACGTACTCCGGCTTCTTGGCCTGACATCCTGTTTGTATGTCATGCATGTGTGCTAATGTGACGCTCGGTATCATATGATCCTCGTTTCAATGGGCCCGTGTTCCTGTCAGCATTCTCAAGCGAAGTCAAAACTCAATGGCAGACGACGCTGCATCACCTTCAAGATACTAAATTTGCCACTGATAGCGCTGAAGATTGCGCCCAAATAGCCCAACCTGTCACAATATAAGATGGCCTGTAGCCGTCATCATACCATCACTCCTTTTATCTCTAAATCATCTCTGGCCCATTTCTAGACCATGGCCTTTGAGGTGTCTTTCGTTCCTCTCTTTATTGACGGTCAATATCGGTCCTCCAGCACAGGCACCACGTTTTCCGTTCACAACCCCTACACCAAGCAGCGCGTCTACACCGCAGCGGCAGCGTCGTCTGCCGATTGCGTGGCTGCCATCGAGGCCGCTCAACGTGCGCAACCTGCCTGGGAAGCTTTGGGTCCGCAAGTCCGTGCCGCCATGCTTACGCGTGTCGGCACCGTCTTTGAAAGTGAGGCCTGGCAGGCCCGGCTGAAGGACGCGCAGCTCGCCGAGACGGCTAGCCCGTGGGTGATGCAGGAGTACAACGCGGGGAGCGCGGCGGCGATCCTGCGGAACGCGGCGGGAATGGCGAACGAGCTCAAGGGGGAGACGTTTCCGAGCACCATACCCGGCGGACAAGTGGTCGTCCAGAGGAGGGCACAGGGCGTCATGTAGGTCATGGTCTCGTTTTTATGCTACGGCTCACTCACACAAGAACCCGTTGTGCAGATATTCCGTCGTGCCATGGAATGTGCCCGTACCCGTGACCTTGCGCGCTGTGGCTATCCCTGTCATTTGTGGCAACACCGTGGTTCTTCGCCCGTCTGAATACGGTCCTCGCGCGGTGGCTGTTATAGTAGATGCTTTTCATGAAGTACGGCTTCTATTGTATCCTATTTCTGGATCGCTGACCGAACTTTTCTCCCTAAATCTAGGCGGGTATCCCCCCTGGCGTGATCAACTTCGTCCCAATGTCGACTGAAGATACACCCAAGCTCACTTCAGAAATAATCAGCCACCCGTTCGTGCGAGCCATCAACGTGAGTTGCGCCTACGCTTCTGTCTTTTCAGACTTCCTCTCCTCACTATACATTCAGTTCACAGGCAGCGATCGTGTCGGTCGGCTCATCGCCATCGAAGCCGCTAAACATCTCAAGCCTTGTATCCTGGAGCTCGGCGGGAAAGCCCCTGCAATCATACGTTCACTCGCATCCCAAACAGGCCAGTACACTCACTCTGAACCTGTAGGTTCTCGCCGACGCCGACATCCCCACCGCCGCGCGCGGCATCGTCTTCGGTGGCTTTCTCAACTCAGGCCAAGGGTGCATGTGCACCGAACGGGTCATCGTCATGCGCCCCGCCCTTCCCGCCCTGCTAGCTGCAACGAAGGACCTATCAGCCTCGTTGGTTGTCGGCGACCCATCTGCTCCTGAAACGGTCCTTTCGTCGCTCTTCACCGACGCAAATGCGGAGAATATCCTGGGACTCATCCGTGAGGCGAAAGATGCTGGCGCGGAGATACTACTGGGTGATCTAGAGCGCGACGGCTCGCTCGTAAAACCGCACATTGTGGTGGGCGTGAAGAAGGGCATGCGGCTCTGGGAGCGGGAGACGTTTGGACCAGGCGAGGCGGCTGCCCTCAGTTTTCTTTGTCGTCGGCTGTAGGCTGAACGCTTTCATTTTCGACAGTGCTAGCGGTGACGGTCGCGGACACAGTCCAAGAGGCGATCGAGCTGGCGAACGACTCGGAATATTCGCTCGTGTCCTCGCTTTGGACGCGGGATGTCCACGCCGCGATGGAGGTCGCCACGCAGATCCGTGCAGGCTAGTCCCACCCGATTGCATGCTCCAAGCCGCCTTGGACGCATTCTGACTGCAATGCAGGCTCGGTCAACGTTAACGGCAACACTGTCCACTTCGAAGCAGGACGCGACATTGCAGGGCTCGGGTATGTCTTACCTTATCTGCACAACCCCGGAGCATGCTAACCCTGGCACGATTATAGAGGTGGTAGCGGCTACGGGAGGTTCGACGTGGAGCACTTTACGGACAAGCGTATCCTCACTATCCACCCCCGAGAGCGAACCTACCCTGGGTTTTTCTGACACATCCAACGTCGCAGTTCCGTGCCCCTGTTGTATAATTATGGACCTTCTCCGCGCGGGTTATGTTCAGACTAAATCTGCATGTCTCCATCTAGAGGACCACGGCATCATGTTACATAGAGCGCATGACTAGCCAGGGGAAGCTGCCTCAGGAGGCCAAAATATTACGATAGAGTACACGACGTCTGTAACGTATCGCAGAATTTAAACAAACCAGATGTGTATCGCACATAAACGCTCCTTGCCTAGAGCACTCACAACCCCTCATCGTACAGCTTCCTGGCAAGCGCGACGTAAAACCGCTCCAGATCCTCGTCCGTCTCGAGGTCGCTCTTCCTCTTCCGCGCTTTCGGGGGCGTGGCGGGTGTCTGCGGCTTCGACGCCGCGGCCGTGGCGGCGACGGCGGTCTTGGAAGAGGCCGAGAAGGGGAGCTGCAGCGAATCGGCGGGGACCTGGTCCACGAGCCAGTCGACGACCGCGGAGAGCTTGTCCGTCGACGCCTTGAGCACCGCGTCCGCCTGCTTGTCGCCCGCCGTCGTGGGCCCGACGACCTTCCCCTCGCGCTGGTCCTGCTTCTCCTGCTCCCGCCGCTTCTCCGCCCGGCCCAGCAGCCGCACGAACCGCCCCCAGTCGCCGAGGCCCCAGCCGTCGCCCCCGCTCACGGGCGGGAGGTCGTTCCCGAGCTCGAGCCCGCTCGCCCCGCGCATCTGCCAGTGGTCGCACCCCTCCATCGTGCCCAGGTACTCGCCCCAGCGCGCGCTCTGCACCGTGACCAGGCCGTCGTTCCCCCACAGGCCGGGGTCCTCCCAGGAGCGCTCCGTCGCGTCGTCGTCGTCGCGCAGACTCTGATCGCGCAGCCGCTGGCGGTCCCGCTCCTCCGCGCCGTCCGCGACCGTCTTGGGCAGCCAGAGCGGGTGCCAGACGTTCATCCCGGACAGGCGACCGCCGACGGAGAAGTACTTGACGCGGGGGTCGTCCGGGGTGGAGGGGTTGAAGACGGTGGTGAGGTAGGCGGTGGTGAGGTTCGCGTACGCGGGCGAGTCGAACATGGAGAGGAGGAGGGTGGTGAAGGACGAGGGCAGGGTCGCGAGCGACATGGCGAACGAGGACGCGGACGCGCCGCGCTTGGCGTGCTCGCCCGCGACGTCGTGCGCGGCTTGGGCCATCGCCTGCATTTCCTTTTTCTTGTCCTTGTCCTTGTCCTTGTCCTGGTGCCCGACCTTGTTGTCCCCGCGTCCGAGGCCGAGGTACTCGGCGCACCAGTCCATGAACGCGCTCCCGCGGTGCGGCGTCGCGATCGTGGTGAGCGACAGCGGGGTGTACGCCGTCGGCTGGATGTGCGTGATGAGGTGGCGGCCGTCGAGCCCGCCCATCGAGTGCGCCATGAGGTTGACGCCGCGCCCGTGCGCGCGCTGTTGGAGGAAGCGGTCGAGCTCGGCCGCGCGTTCCGAGATCGAGCCGGTTCTGCGGGGCCGTCGGTCCATCAGCTGCGGGCGGACGTTCGTGAAGAGAGGCGTGTGCGTACCTAGGGACGGAGGTCATGATGACTTCGGCGCCGACGGTCTTGCGGAGGATGTTGCGCACGCTGGACCAGTAGTGCATGCGGATGGCGGGGAACGAGGTCGGCCCGCGCACGTCGAACCCGTAGAGACCTGTTTGGATGCTCGTCAGCCGTCGAACGCGAATAAGGGAATCCGCCGCAAAATGACGCCGGAAACGACGAATGGGGCACCGCGGCAGCTTCAGGCGGCAAGAACCGTGTGGCGAGACTTTGACAAAGTGAACTGACCATGGCATAACACGATGGGGAAGCGCGGCGGGTGCAGGGGGTCGTACAAAACCGGGCTCCGGATGAGACGGTGGATGGTGTCGTTCGGGGTCGAATCCTTCTCCTCCTCTGGCGGGCGCGCACTCCCATGTTCACGCTCCGCGACCTTCGTTGGATGGGCTTGTGGTTGCGATTTGTCCGCATCGCGGCGGGCGGGCCATTGTCCGAAAAGGGCGAAAGCGGGGGAGGACGGCCAGTGCCAGTGGAGCCAGGGGAGAGATATGCCTGTGCGGTTCGCGCGTTGAGTATACTTCTTAGGACGCGAGGGTGAATACGTACTTCTAGAGAGAACTGTGGCTCCCGTCGACGGCGGCAACGCGTCCGACCCTCCAGCGGGCGCGAGCGCTAGCGTCCACCCCCCCTCATCGGCGCGCGACTTGCTCCACCCGTCCTGGCGAGAGTTGGAGAGCTCTTGTGCGCGTTCGTTGGGGAGGTAGTGGTGCGCGATCGAGAGTGTGGAGAGAACGTTGACGACGCGGCGAAGGAAGAGCGCGACAGGGACCGGGAACCAGATGCTGTGCATGCTCATCTCCTCCCATCGAGTGTGGTGTCACGACACGGCCGTGGGCGGATGCGCTTTATGCTCTGCGAGTTGCTGTGTTGCCTTGTGCTGCGTGGTGAAGCTGAAAGTTAAAAAGCGGACGGATGGATCATGAAAGTTTGGGTTGCGAAAGCTTGGGGACGCCCGCCGCCCGCGTGGGGTACTTACGCACGTGGCCTCGTACGTTGCCGCACGTGCACCGTCGCGGTGCAGGCGACACGACTTGCATTTTTTTTTCGAAAAAAACCGCAGACTTGGAGGCGATTTCTATTTTGTAGAGGCTTCCAAGCATCGCGATAGCAGACGACATCCGTTAAATATCCATACACCCTGCGAACACGTTCTTTCCATCCGTCGCACCGCGTCTCCTGCGCCTAATCCATCTGCGCCAGGTTCTCCTTCATGTAATCCTCGAACAAGCTCTTGTAGTTCGGGTGCCAGCGGCTGAGCGGGGGACGGTTCTCGGTGACGTCGCCGGCGGCCCACATGATGCGGAGCTCGTCGACCTGGCGCCGGGTCTCGTTGTCGGGCACGATGATGTAGAACTCGCCGCTGCGAACGCGGTCGAGCATGTAGGCCACGGTCTCCTCGGGGTACCACGCGCCCGGGGGCTTTTCAGACGCGCCGGAGGGGTTTCCGGCGAGCTTGGTCCACGTCCAGCCGGGGCTGTGTAGGGGAGCGAAGGGGGGTCAGCGCTAGCGGGGAAGGATGTGCGGGGGGACGCACACGAAGAGGTGCGCGGTGACGGCGCAATCCGGGGCGCGAACGCAGCTCGTGTGCGAGGCCCTCGGTGAGGCTCTTGACGGCGGCCTTGGACGCGTTGTACGCTGCGTTGCCGCTGCCAAGATCTTCAGCGCCGGGAGCAGAAAAGAGAGAAGGGGGGGGGTGCGTACGGAGGGTTGGTGATGCCCTGCTTGGAGCCGGTGTTGATGACGACGGACTGGTTCTCTTGGGGCAGCATGTACTGGGCAGAGTGAGGACTTGGCGGACAGCCAAGGGGGAGGGTAACGTACCGGGATGAAGGTTTGCTGGACGTTGACGACTCTACATCAGGAGACATCAGCCATGGCTCGAAGCGCGAGAGCGAAGGAAAGAAATGATATGCAGACAGACGGCGACAACAAGGCCTACGAAAGTGCAGACAGCTGCGGGTGGGATGCGACAAGCACCGACCGTCTTGACCGGTATGTCTGCAATGCCGAAACAAAGCACAAGCAACACCGTGCCACAGAATCCCTCATCGACGGGAAACAGCCATGAAGAGAGATGGGGATGACACGGTGGGGGGCCTTGACCAAAAACGCAACAAAAAGAAACGAACACCCACCCGAACAAGTTCACGTCCATGACCTTCTTCCAAGCGTCCAAGCCCTCCCAGCTGGTGCCCTTCGCGCCGACGCCGGCGTTGTTCAGGAGAACGGCAACCTAGAGGGAAGGTGTGAGATCGCCCGGGCGTGTGGGCGCGCCGGACGAGTGCACAAACGGGGCCTCAAGCCCTCACCTCGCCCCAGGCCTCGTACACGCGATCGCGCAGGCGTTCGACGTCGGCCAGGATGGAGACGTCCGTGGGGCACGCGAGGACGTTGGCCTCGCCGTGCGCGCGGGCGAGCTCCGCACCGAGCGCGGCGAGCGCCGCTGCGTCGACGTCCGCGATGGCGACCTTCATGCCCGTCCTGCGCGAGGCGGGGCGTTCGATCAGCCGGGGGCTGGGGGCGGTGTGGGGGGGGGTTGGACTCACTTGGCGAGCTCGCGGGCGGCGGCGCGTCCGATGCCGTTGGCGGCGCCGGTGATGACGGCGACGCGGCCAGCGTGGAAGACGGGGTGCATGTCGCGATCGATGGGGACCGCGGGGTCGATCTTGAACGGGGTCGTCGGCGGACGGAGCGGGGACGGGCCACGATCTGAGAGCGGCATTTGGGGAGAAATAAAATACGAGAGAAAGGTCGTAAAAGAAAAGAGGAGGAGGAGGAGGAGGAAAGGAGTGGTTACTAGGAAGGGGTCATGTGGGAATCTCGGACTTGGGACGGTCGATCTCACTTATATATGTTCTGCACGCAAGTTTATATTTACGGCTGTGCTCAGACGACGGGCGCCGTGGCGGCTACCACGCCTACGCACGATGATGCATATCCATCCATAGTATCTCTCTTTTTTCCCGTCGGTGGAGACGGTCCATGCACACCCACTCGTCATCTCGGCCGAACATGTCGATTTCCCCACGCAACGCCCAGCCTATAATCGCAAAACTCGCCCTGTCGGGGATGCCCTGGTGGCGTTTTGCAATTGGCGTCTCGAACCGGTATATTTTCGGTGAGCATGACGCGCGGGGTCGTCGGCGGGACGAAGGGCGAGGCGCGCTTGGATCATTGGATGGAGGGGGCCAAGCGGGCATGTGTTCATTTTTATATGGTAATATGGGGTCATAGGCCGTGTCTCATGGTGCGCTGAACGCGCAATAGTGGCGTCTGAAGATCGTGGAGGTCGTGGATGGGAGGGGGCGTGTCGTTCCTGGATCTGTGCGCCGAGGGAAAGGGAACGCGCATCCAACTCGTGCGAGGTGGTCTAGAGTCCGAGGCGTCGTAATATTACGGTCGTTGTTCGCAGGGACTTTCGCCATTGGAAGACGATCTTAGGCCTTAGGCTGTGTGATTCAGAACATCAGTTGGAACTTGGACGTGAAGAGCGAGGACGTCGGGGCGGGGTTGGGTGTACGGACGCCGTGCTATGCTGTTCATTCTTCCCCCACGTTCCGCCGATCCAATGTTGGAAGCCTGCAAGAGTCCTCCTCGTTCCTCCCACAGTCGTCACCACGCATGTGGGATGGTGAAATGCAGTCGAGAGCTTCCGACAAAGGGGTACGGATTCTTCCGCCGCACTTGACGGACACGAAGGAGAAACATGAAGGCAATTTACAGCTGTACCTACAACCGTTCGCCGGTATACTGGCACATGCACGCTCCGCGGCCTCGACGACCCGTACCGTAGAGCTCCGTAGAGGCGAAAAGACGGGCCTGTGGGATCACCAGCCAGTCCCCTCTCCACAGAGCACGCGCATTCGAACGTTTTCCTACGCACGTCGCGGAAACAGCGAACGTTGGCTTAGCCGTTGGTTAACGATATGAACGAACGAGGTGCTCACCTGAAGGGTACCCACCCATATGACATTCCGGGCAAAGCTGCCGTCACGAGAACAGATTGGATCGCGGATTGTGGAGGGCGTGTCGGCCTGTGTCGGCGACCGTTCCCGACGTCAGGTCGTCCTCGGGGAGTCGTACACAGCCAGTCAGGTTCCGTAAGAAATTCGTCCAAATCCTGCTCATAGGAATTTCTTAGCTCGCTCGTATGGAATTACCACTTGCCGCGCCTTAGAAGCTTGAGACATCAGCTGTTTCGTATGAATTTCTTACTGTCGGGGGGGCCGTGCCTGTCCCATCACGCTCCGCTGATCTCTCGGTTGGCCAATCACCACCGTCATTCTTACCCCCATTTTCCCTCCAGATCCCCCCATTCCTTCCTCAGCTCAGCACTTATGAATATAGGAGCATGGGATGCAAAAACATTGTATTCACACTATTAAAACATGTACTCTATCACACTACAAACCTAGACATTGTTCAACCCACTTTGACACGTCCATGAATCTACAACAATTGTGAGTAAGATGATGCCACAAACAACGGTGGTGGACATACCATATTAACTGCCGACATGATGAAGGACATCTGCACACACATTAAGCTTATGAGGCAGTAACAGTAACAATGGAATGACACGTACCAGCAGACAGCTCAGCCCAGCATGCTCGTCATCGTGTGCCTGCGCCACCGTGAACAACACGAGTGAGGCAGTATAGATAAGCACGCACCTGAAGGGCAACATATAGCAGCTTTGCGGTGGAGGACGGGGAAGACGGTTGCCGGGACATGAAAGACTTGTGCAACGGAGCCTTGAGGAACTTGGAAGAGAAGATGGGGGAAAGGGAGACGGAGAGACGAAGGAGTGATTTTCACGAAGTCGAACTTTTCTGTTGATCGTCACGTGCGTCTGTTGGGTTCCCACGGCTACGGGAACCATGCGGTTTGGGCGCGATAACAGCACGGAAGGCGGCAAGAGAGGGGATGTATTTCTTACGAACATCGTTTGCACGAATTTCTTAGGAAGAGAACAGACTGACGGAGAATACCTGCTGCGGACCCCTGGATGTACAAATTTCTTAAGAAGATATAGCACAATCTTACGAATCACGAGTAAGAAGTTCCTATCATTCAAATGTCTACGAATCGGCCATAATTTCGGTTGGCCGTGTAAGTAGGGAAGGTTTAGGCTTCCGGAACGCTGAGACGACTCGTTGCGTTGCCCAGCTCTTGAGGCCGTTCTTTCACGCATTTTCCGTCAACGGCAAGTAGGGATCGATAGGCGTCTGTCGAGTCGGGCGTCTCCAATCAGGAGCCTAAAATACCCTCCCCGGTCTCCACACACAGCGCTAGTCGGGGTGTGGGGAAATGTGTGGGGTTCGAGCAAGGTTCGCGTCCGAGAGCCGACTGTCCCGAACTGTCAGTAGCTCCGTTCAAAGTTCTCGCAGAACGCTGCGAAGATCTTACGCAGAAAGGCTGCGAAGAAAGTGCGAAGATTTGCTCGGCTTCACCCGACATTGTGACCTCCTGTGATTTTATGTGACTTTCGTGACTACGACGTCCGCTCTCCGCCTCGAAGTCGTGCATTTCTTGCATCTCACATCACTTTCTCACTCAGAGTATCACTTCTGCGAAATATAAACCCTCACGCTTGAATAAGACCTTACTCTAGCCAGCGTGCTTAGTGGCATAAGTACAACTTAGCATCACAGATGCCCTCTCTCGGCAAATCCTGACCACGCACAATGTGGCCAATGGTCGCGTTTGGGTCATGTTGAAATTTTCTGGAAGGATATCCCCTCCGTGGATGGTCAATGCTATATTTCTATGCCTTTTTTCAATGTGTGCACCGTGGTATACTAAGTTACCTCCAGCTGTAGGCATGTCGGCATTGTCGGTCGGACGCGCGTTACACTTGCGTGATGTCGGCGACCTTTCGGACCGCCACAGGCTGTGACCTTATGTAAGGAAGTACAGATCTTCGCACTTTCTTCGCGCACTTTCTGCGTAAGATCTTCGCAGCGTTCTGCGAGAACTTTGAACGGAGCTAGTAATAAAACACCTGCACGCACCCACGCAGCTCGTAAAAGATATGCACCGACACCGAACAGCCTTTCTGTGAGTGGAAGAGGTCCGCGCTGGATGTGATCCGTCCGAGGAACGCTGTTTGAAACGCGGGGGGCACAGCACCTGGCGTCGCACTTTCCCCGCGCTGGCAGGCTCCCAAGGATACGTGAAGGGGTCATAAGGGGACGGCGAGGATCACGTCCAGCGGTCATGTGTGGTTCCGCACGCGTAAAATACGCGGGCAGAACCAAGGCAGACCGGGTGAAACGACGCGACCGTCCAGTACGCGTCGACCGTGCACTAGGAGGGTACCGTGAGCTGATTTTCACCACTCTTTACACCTCTTTGGGCGGTGAATTCCACCGCTCGAAGTACTCGTTTTCAGTACCATGGAATGAATTTCAGTCCTGCACGGGGTGATTTTCGTGATGTGAAAATCACCGGAAAAAAGTACCATTTCACCGCTTTTTTGTCACGAATTCTCACTTTCTCGTAACGCCGACGCGTGAATATCAGCATGAAAAACAGTGAAAAGCAACACCCCATGGTGATATACAGCAGCTTTCATCCTCAAAACCCTTGGCAGGATCCAGCACTTTACGTGTTCATAAACAGACACATGGCATTATGAGCTAATAATCACACTACAATATACACTATATACAAATCTATGCACACCGCTGGCGGTACCCAACGAGACCCTCTCGCGTAACCACGTCTCCTCTTCATGACGTCCACCCGCACGCCCCGGGCCCAAATGCGAATGGTTGGAATGGCTGGAGTGTAAGCAGCAGCATCGAAGCGATGCGCGCGTGGGGCGTGGCCTGTCCAAACAGTTAATATCGCTCCGTGGCAAGGGAGAGAAGGCGGAATACTCACCCCCATGATACCCTAGCATCCCCCGTTTTGTGTCCATCAATGACAGTCCCCGGCCATGCTCTATGTAAACAAAAGTCAGCAGCCGAAGAGACTGTCACCATCACCGAAGAGAAATGAGACAGTGCAAGAGCACCGGCAACGGCGGTGAAGAGCCGCTGTCACCGATGCATAATGCGTAAGAGGCCATATGGCCTGGGTTTGTGATGTTGAGTGAACCGTGAACGAGCCGCTTCATGCTACAAAGCATGCGCGGGACGAGCCAGAGGAGGATAGAAGGAAAAAAATAGATTAATACGAAGACGTACCTTTGCAAAGAGTTGCCCAGACTTAGTGTACACTTTATGTGTCCTTACGAGAACATGGAAGGGGAGGGTGGAGAGGGAGAGTGCACGACGACTGAACCCGTCGCCGAGTCGCCATGGTCGTTGAGGAAGAAGCTGAAGTCGAACCATGCGCGTGAGCTGGCGACATCACGGATACGTGACTGACCATCACTGGTTCGTGACGATTGTTACGAGTTCGTGACCAAGGAACCGCTGATGGAAATAACCATGTAAAGCGGTTGTCACGCTTGTCTGAAAAACAGCCCCAAATCACCACCTGTCGAAATCACCCCAAAATTCACCTCAATTCGGAAATTCACCACATCAAACGGTGGGAAACAGTCGGACATGTCCTTATAGTGGTGCACGTCCTGTGACTGGCGACCATCGATCCCCAAGCGGTTTCCCCGCGTATTTCTTTGGACATTTGGACATTTGGGTGCTGCCGGGTGGCCTAGAACTCGCCGCGTGAAAGAAAGCAGGGTTCGGACTGAGGTCAAGGGACGAAATGCGGTGTCCCAATACGCTGCCGATGGCGTGAATCGCTCGGTCGGAAACTCGGGCGGTCGGTGATGGCAGAGGCGCTCGTTCGAAGGTATGGACGTGACCGTTCGGACCATCCCCGCCTCAGGATCTACATAAAAAGCCTTGCTCAAGACCCTCACCAGTTCCCCACCACCCCTTTCCCCCGCATCCCGCATTCAACGTACACGCTCTCCATGTCGACCCCGACACCCGACAACGGCGTGCTCGACTGCCGCCGTCCCCGCCGTCCCCGCCTTCCTCAGCACCGCCGACTCCCGCACCCCCAGCGACTGCCTCCCTCCAACGTCTGAAGAACGTACCAGGGATACACCACCCCCGTCTTCAAAGGCAAGGAGCAACAACGCGCCAAGGTCCAGAACCTCATCGCGTCCAAGGTGCGTGCCCAACGATCGCGCCATCGCGCGGCATCTGAGCTCACATCGCGCTCTTTTCCCGTCGTTCGTCCACAGGGCTTCATCCCCCGCGAGCTCGTCGCGAACGAGGTTCAGTGGTTCTACGCCCACCTCGGCATCGACGACACCTACTTCCGCAACGAGTCCGTCGAGGTCATCTCCGACCACATCCTCGCCCTCTTCGGCGCCAAGGTCCTCGCCTACACCAAGCACGACCCCTCCAAGCTCGTCATCGACCTCGAAAAGGTCGACGAGGCCGGCGGATCGGGCGCCACCTTCATCCACACCTCCCCACCAGGCTTGACATCGACCGAGGGTCCCGGCTCGACCTGCGAAGCCCGCATCGACGAGCTCTACCTCGACAAGTCCACCCCGGACAACTGCTACCGCCTCGAGACCTTCCGTTCGACGGGCTCCATCTCCGCCACCGCCCAACAGCAACTCCGCTGCTACTTCGTGTCCAAATGCACGTTCGCCACCCCGCCGCCTCCGGCCGTCGAGGGCGTGCAGACGGACATCCGCAAGGTGTCCTGATGCCGTGTTTCTGGAGAAGGCGAGCGAGAACACGTTGGAGATCTATCAGAAGATCATGTCGAGCGTCGAGAAGCGGTATGGACCTGTTATCGAGGTGTTCGAGGTCGAGGGGACGCGCGAGCGCAGGCTTGTCATCGGGTACAAGATGGGCGGGACGTCGCGCTTCTTCAGGTTCGTTCTACCTCTAAGTTTCACCACACGTTCGACGCATGTTCTAACCCTCGCTCTGCAGCGCGCTCTCCAACCTCTACCACTTCTACTCGCTCTACTCCGCGCGCAAGTATGTCGGTAAGCCCATTCTTCGCGCGTCCTCGTCGTCTGTCGACTGACGGTCGTCGATCAGAGCAATTCTCGAACGGGATCACGATCATCTCGCTTTACCTCAACCCGCTCCCCAACGCGAGCGCGCCCCCCGATCGAGCATTCGATTTTCCAGGTCATGAAGGAGGTTTCCCTGCTCTACTGCCTCCCGGACAACCCCTTTCTTCTCGCCCGCGACGACCCAACACGCCGTCCAGGACGCCGCCTACGCTTGTACGTGTCGCCTCTCCTTGAAAAAGGTCGGATGGAAAGCTGACCACGATATGCGATCGTAGACTCTGGCTGGATCTTCGCACAGCATTTCTGCAACCGCCTCGGGCCCGCCTACCTCGCACTCAAGAACACGCTCGACGAGACCAACCCGTCGCACGCCGAGGTGCTCAACGACATCAAGCGTCGTTTCCGCGAGGAGACGTTCACGCGCGAGAGCATCGCGCAGGTCATCCACGCGCACCCGGAGCTGGTAATGTCGTCTTCTCTACTCGTCGAGTCGCGCGATGCTCACGTTGGATTTGGATCCAGATCCGCATGCTCTACGTGAACTTTGCGATGACGCACTACCCGCAGGACGACGCACAGAGACTGATGCATGTTTTCCCTCTAATATTCTCTGTATTAAGAGCTAACCTTCCTCTCGTGACACAGGCCCTACACTCTCGTACCAGCGTCTGCACACGGAACAGCCGCTTTCCGACAAGGAGTTGCACGACCGCATCCGCCGCACGGTGCTCAACAAGCAGGATCTCCAAGTCCTCGAGAAGCTTCCTCATCTTTAACAAGTGGGTGTTTGTCTTCTCCTTCATTTCCCGTTCCTTTTTGCTAGCCATCCGCCACACCCTTCCACCTTCCCGTTTGTCACTGTCCGACGCTGACACTTGCCTCCCCATAGGCACGTCCTCAAGACAAACTTCTACCAGCCGACCAAGGTCGCGCTCTCCTTCCGCCTCACGCCCGACTTCCTCCCCGAAGTCGAATACCCGAACAAGCCGTTTGGGCTCTTCTTCGTCATCGGTGCGTCTCTCCCTCCCACCTCTTCGCCACGCTATGTTGAACCCGCCGCTTGTCTTCTGCAGGCAACGACTTCCGCGGGTTCCACATCCGTTTCCGGGACGTCGCGCGTGGCGGCATCCGGATTGTGCGCTCGCGGAACAAGGAGAACTATTCGATCAACCAGCGCATGCTGTATGTTCTCCTTCTCTCGATATCAAAGGGCGTCGACCGGTGCTAACTGCCGGGGACAGCTTTGACGAGAACTACGGCCTTGCCTCGACCCAGTCGCTGAAGAACAAGGACATCCCCGAGGGCGGCGCAAAGGGCACGATCTTACCCTCGCTCGGCGCGACGCCCCGTCTGTGCTTCGAGAAATACGTCGATGTACGTTCGCGTTCCTCGGCTCCCCGTTTCTCCTCCTCTGACTCGATGACCGTCCAACAGTCCATGCTCGACCTCCTCATCCCCGGCCAAAGCCCCGGGATCAAGGAGCGCCTCGTCGACCTTTACAACAAGCCTGAGATCCTGTTCTTCGGCCCAGATGGTACGTTCTGCCGGCCCTTCACCTCTCGTTGATACCGACTGTGGCCGTCTTGTTTAGAGGGCACCGCGGACATGATGGACTGGGCTGCTCGTGCGTATCTCGTCGTCATCCCGCCTTTCTCGCCATGTCTCATTCTCGTCGCCCTCACAGTGCACGCCCGCGCGCGCGGGGCCGAGACCTGGTGGAAGTCGTTCACCACGGGCAAGACGGCGGAGACGCTCGGCGGCGTGCCGCACGACACGTACGGCATGACCTCGCTCTCCGTGCGGCAGTACGTCCTCGGCATCTACAAGCAGCTCGGCCTCCGGGAGAAGGACATCACCAAGGTGCAGACGGGCGGCCCGGGTAAGATCGCGGCTCCTCTCTCCACCTTCGCGCATACTCATGCTTGCGTTCTGCGTCGTACCAGACGGCGATCTCGGATCCAGTGAGTGTTCTCTGCGAGCTGAGGGTACGGAAACGAGTGCTGACGGTGGAGCGGGACAGACGAGATCCTCCTCAGCTCGGACAAGACCGTCGCCGTCATCGACGGCAGCGGCGTGCTCGCCGACCCCGCGGGTATCAATCGCGAGGAGCTCATCCGCCTCGCGAAGCTGCGCGTGCCCGCGAGCAACTTCGACACGTCCAAGCTGAGCAAGGACGGGTACCTCGTCCGCGTCGAGGACCAAGATGTCAAGCTTCCCTGTGCGTCATTCCTCCGTCTGAAAGTGGGGGAGAGGTTGGCTGACGAGTCCGCCGGGATGGTCGTAGCTGGGGAAGTTGTGATGGACGGTACGGACTTTAGGAACGGGGCCCATCTCCGGTTCAAGGCTGACTTGCTCGTTCCCTGTGGCGGACGGTAAGCACGCGGTTCCCCGCTCCTCGAACGACCCGGTCTCATGGGATGCGTGATAGCCCGGAGGCGGTCAACATCTCGAACGTCGCGGCGCTGGTCGACGCCGAGGGCAAGCCTCACTTCAAGTACATCGTCGAGGGCGCGAACTTGTTCTTCACGCAGCAGGCCCGGCTCTACCTCGAAAAGCGCAAGGTCGTGCTCTTCAAGGACTCGAGCGCGAACAAGGGTAGGGCCTATCCGCCCCCGTCCACTCATCCACGCACACACTTGCTGACCCTTTCTCCCTCCAGGCGGCGTGACGAGCTCCTCGCTCGAAGTCCTCGCCGGCCTCGCGCTCGCGACGGACGAGTACGTCGACCTGATGATCTTCAAGAACAACCAGCCCTCCGCCTTCTACCAGTCCTACGTCCGCGACATCCAGGCGAAGATCACCGAGAACGCCGCGGCCGAGTTCGCGTGCATCTGGCGCGAGTACCAGCGGTGCGCGGGCGCCAAGGCGCGCACCACGATCTCGGACGAGCTTTCGGGCACGCTCAATCGGCTCCAGGCGGAGCTCGAGGGCTCGGATCTGTTCGAGGACCGCCCGAGTCGGGAGGGCGTGCTGCGCAGGGCGATCCCGAAGACGCTGGTGGAGAAGATCGGGCTCGAGGCGCTCACGCAGAGGCTGCCGGAGCCGTACCAGCGCGCGCTGTTCTCGAGCTGGGTCGCGTCGCACTTTGTGAGCCTTTCTTTTTCGTCCGGGATCCGGCGTTCGAGGCGGTGGCTGATGGATTTTGGCGGGCAGATTTACAAGTACGGCGTGCGTGGGTCGAGCGTCGACTTCTTCCACTTCGCGCGGGACCTCGCGCACTGAACGCACCGAGCTTTGTGAGGCCGAAGTTGAGCTGGCGGGGCGTTGCCGAGGACGGGATGGCAAGCGTAAATAAGTAAGATACATATTCGCACTAATGGACGGGCCGGAAGAGGATCCTGGGCCCGATGTATACGGTCACTACGCGATACGATGTTGCGTTTTGGAGCAGTACAAGTAAGACTGGCAATGTACAATACACTTTATCGTTTCCCAACTTGGTTCGTATGCGTGGGAAGGTTGACGGGATATGGTCGGGCTCTAAGAAGGGGGGAAGTGTCTCCGACTATCCGTTCAATAAAGCATGGTCTGTGAAGTATAAGTGAGTCCAGAGGGGACGACAGATTGGACTGACGTCCAACACCGAACGCGTCAGTGACCAGTCGACCATTGTTTGACCGTGAGAAATCGCAATAAGTGACGGTGGTGCGGGACTCGGACGCAACGCCGTATGCACACATACTTGTTCTTTGCCGTGGCCTTTATTACCGACAGAATGCTGCACTTTTCTTGCTATGATGGCGAGGACAGTACTATGTAGTTGGACTCGGCGAATCTTGGAGAATGCGATAGTCGAGGTCACGTGAAACAGCTCGGTACCACGACCTACCACGACTTACAAAGCCTTTTTGGTAGTCATCAGGCTCTCCGCCTCCATCTCCCCTTTCTGTGTCAACTTGAGCTTAACATCCGCCGACGGCACGACGCCTATCCAAGCATATCTCATCTCCACCTTCAGGCTTTCTCAGTCAGCTCCGAGGAATCCCGTGGTATGTATCGCATGTAACGCATACAGTTACAGTAACGGTGTTCTAGGTAGTCGTTCTGCTCAACCTTGTTTCTGATCCATGCGCCTGCCTGTGTATATGGGTACCTACTACAGTACCGTATAACATTCATCTTGTTCAGCACGGCGCGCATCATGCTGACTCTTGTCTGGTACTTATGTACAGGTGGACTACTTCTACGGTGCCGCGTCTGTTTGCTCGGTAGATCCGCCTTCCTCCGGAACGACGTCTATGGCAGGTCTCTACCGGAAAATGCTGCCCAACGGCAGGGGTTTCTCGACCCGTCTCTCAGCACCAGCCTATCACAACGAGGGAAAGCACCATGTCAAACGTGCTCAGCACCCGGAGGCGTCATCTCCGACCGCGTCTGAGAACGGCAGGCCCAGCCCACGCCAGTAGGGCGCAACGCTTCGCTTCAAACTCGAGCCACTGAAGTTGAAGAGCCGACAGGATCCCGACGGCCACGGCATTGCGGCATCGACGAGAATGCAGGCAGGATTGAAGAGATTTGGATGAAACCGTGGTAGGCCGGAGTTGGAGGTGGGGACGTGCGCAACACGTTGGAGCCTGGCGAGAGGACAGCCAGCCCTCCCGCTGGCCTCCCTCGGGAAGTTACGGCTGAGTGCTGATCCCCCAAGTCCGAGAGGGATGCAAAGGATGTGGTCGGGGAGGCGATTCCGCGACGGCGAAGGTCGTGCGTCGGTGGCGCTGCAGACTCAAGCTTCGGCCAGGGCTCGGGACGCTCTGGTTGGCTGCGACACGCTCGAGTTCCTACTGGCGCCGCGAGCCTGCAGAGGGCGTCTGAGCTCTGCAGACCCTTCCGTAAGTCCCCTAGCTCCGCTATCAGCTCAACGGGTCGGTATATAAGCCCCGGCCGGGGAGGGACATGGGATACTGCCCCAGGCCCGTTCACCTCCCGTCTCTGCTCTCCCCGCGCCCCGTCGCCTCCCCCCGTTCTCGTTCGGCAGCCTTTCCGGCCTCAAGCCATTCTGCGATGTTGGCGGTAGAGCTCGAGCCGAGTGACGATCCGGTGCGTGCGAGCGACATCCATCGCTTCCCCGACCCCGACACTCACACCTTCGGTCCTGGGGTTAGTTATTAGACAGGCAGGCCCTTTCTGACGGATTGAAGGCGCATGTGCAGCGTCCAGATGGTGAGTGCTGCGTGTGCTGTACTCTCCTGCGTCCGTCGCCGACGCATCGTCCCTCTGTCCCTCAGTACATCCCCTCCATGTCGCCCGGTGCCACCAAGCTCAGCAGGGCAAAGTCGAACGCGTCCCACTTTGTCCGCGCCGCCGAACTCGACCTCGCCTACACCACCAAAGTACTAGACGTTCTCCGTGATGCCTCTCCTCGTATTTAAGGCCAACAGACAGATGCAGGTGAGCCTAGTGCCGATGTCTGCTGTGCGACTGATCAGGGTGGACGCTGACGTGACGACATGGCACGAATGTAGAAGGAGACCTTCGCGATGTCCGCCGTTCCAGCCTCCCACGCGCCCCTCGTCCTCGCCCTGAACGACAGCCGACCCACCGACGTCTACCGAGTCTTCTCCCGACCCATCACCGGCACCCACATCCCTCTTCCTCCTTCCCTTCCTCCTCCTCCTCCGCCTACTCTCTCGACTCCCTCTCCCACCACGTCCCCAAATCCCCCTTCCCCGCGCCCCAACTCCAACCCACCTCCCCCAAGCCCTCAGCCGCGCCCCCCTCCGCCCCCCTCCCCACCGCCGGACGCCGCATCTCCCTCGCCGACTTCGACGTCCTCAAGCTCCTCGGCACCGGCAACCTCGGCGAGGTCTACCTCGCCCGCGACCGCGCCACGAAGCGTGCGCGTCGCGCTCAAGGTCGTCTCCAAGGACATCATGGCCGCGCTCCATTTCGCCGATGACGACATGCTGATGGAGCAGCGCGTCATGCGCGGCCTCGAGAGCATGCCCGGCGCCCTCCGCCTCCTCGCGAGCTGGCACGACAGCGCGCACTGGTACCTCGCCACCGAGTGCATCGACAACGGCGACCTGCGCTCGCAGATCCAGAAGGACCTCCTCTCGCCCGCCCACGTCCGCTTTTTTCGTCGCGCAGATCGTGAGTGCCCCCCCCCCCCCCCCCCGATCGTGCGCCTTTTTCTCAACGCGTCCGCCCAACAGCTCCTCTTGCTCGAGGACCTCCACGCCCGCGCCGTCCTCCACCGCGACGTCAAGCCCGAGAACATCCTCATCGACCGCGCGGGCCACGCCGTGCTCGCCGACTTTGGCATCTCGCGCCAGTTCGCGGACGGCGCGGCCCCGCTCGCGAGCGAGGTCGTCGGCACGCTCTCGTACATGTCGCCCGAGATGGTCGCGCACGCCGCCTATTCGTACGAGGCGGACTACTGGGCGCTCGGCATCACCGCGTTCCAGATGCTCACGGGCGAGGTACGTTCTTTGGTTTTGGCGGTTTCCTTTCCCTCCCTCCTTCCGGGCTAACCGCGCCGCGCAGGTGCCGTTCGACGGGCCCGAGTGCAAGCCCCACGTCGCGGCCTCCGCCATCCTCGCCGACGAGGTCAAGTTCCGCGACTGTCACCACGTCGACGCCGTCGCGCAGGACTTCGTAGCGCAAGGTTCGTGGCCCGCGCGTCCCCGACGCCTATATACGCGCCCCTCGAGTTTAAGCTTAAGCTTGAACCCTCTCTCCTTTTTTTTTTCGCTCCAGGTCCTGGCGAAGAACCCCGCCGACCGCCCTTCCGTCGCAGCGATGAAAGCCCACCCGTTCTTCGCCGGCATGTGCGTCCTTACTCTCTCTCTCTCTCTCCCCGAGTCCCTCCCGTGCTGACCATTCTTTTTTTTTAATCTTCTCTTTTTCTTCTACTAGCGACTGGCCCGCCCTCGCCGGGCGCACCGCACCTTCGCCCTTCGTCGCGAAGCCCCCCGCGCCGCTCCCCACCGGCCGCGGCCTCGTCGTGCCCTCCGGAAAAGCCCTACGCGCCCTCCGCGGACCCGCACCCGTCCTTCACGTACGTCTCCGCGCCCCTCAACCGCACCGTCGTCTCCGCCCCGCCCGCCGCGCCCCTCGTCACCCGCCCCGCCGCCGCCCGCGCCGCACCCCCACCCCCACCCCAATCCAAACCCAAACCGAAATCCGGCGGCGTGCGCGCGCTCTTCGGCGGGTCCGGCAAGACCGTGCCGACCGCGCCCCGGAACGCGAACTTGGTCAAGGACGGGAAGGTGACGGCGTGCGCGCCGCCGCGGAACAAGTTTCGGAACAAGGTGAAGGGCGTGTTTGGGCACGCGGGGCGGAAGTAGGGAGGGAGGGGCCGTTGGCAACCGTACGTGCGCCTGGCGACGTACGATGTGCTCTACAGTACACCTCCTTTGTTTGCCTTTTCTTTTTGTCCACCGCGACGGGCGGCCTGGGCCTTTCGCGCTCTAGACGATCTTGAACCTTCTCATGGCCTCTGTTCTTGCTGTTGGATCCGGAACGCACGCAAGCACGCACGCACGCTCAGAAATGGAGAACGCCCGCTTCGAACCGTCGACGTTGTTTCGAATATCTGTATAGCGTGTATTAGGTTTTCCCTCCACATATATAATCGGACAATGCAATACTTTTTATGATGATGTGTGGCGACGTGGTGGAGAATCATGTGTGAAGTGATGATGATATTGATGATATATATGGCCCATGGGACGAACTAGGGCAACTGTCAGTGGGTCTGGATATCGACATCGTATATACAATGATGTTGATGAGCGCGGCAGGCAGGCGACGGTGCGGCTGCATGCGAACCGTGGAGATGGCATCGTGATATCCGTACTGATACGCCCTTGGCAAGATATTGTGGTTGCAAGGCATGCAGCGTATCATGTAGGGGTGATGCAGATGTGTGCGTGCGATTGATAAAGATGGCGAGATGAGCGAATCCTGACCGCATCCCGGTACAGTACAAGGGTCGACAAGGCCACCGCATCTACAGTGGCCTCTGCACGATGTGAAGAAACCCGGCCCAGTTCGCAGACGGAAAGCCTCAGGCTACGTGCGCCACGTGCAACGATGCATCACTTATTCTTAGCTTGTGTTGCCGATGCTGCACGGCGTCGGAAAGGAGAGCAAGCTCATTTTCATTCATAGCACCGGAAAGCAACCGTCAAGACAAGCGCTGGAGAACAAAACACACGGGCACCTCTGCAGCTTCAAGGATCAACGCGCAAGGGGGATCCACGGTGGGGAGGGGGAAGAGAAACACTCCCTCGCCCGTGAGCCGTGGATACTTACTGGGAATCAAAGCTGGGCTTGCAGCGCCTTTTGCTGGGCCTGCAGCGTCGTCGACACCGCGGGGCATCCCTTGCCGGAGCCGTTCAGGTTCTGGAGCGTGACGAGCGAGGTGTTGATGCGCGCGAGCTGGGACTGCACCGAGCCGTCCGTCGGGAAGCTCACGGCCACGCTCGGGTTGTTCACGGCGTGACCGGCGGCGACGTCCGCGGTCAGGTGCTGCAGGAGGGGAAAGGTCGGGTTTCCGAAGAGAGGACAAGGGGGGGCGGGTTAGTCAGTACGGTGGGTCCCCCGTAAAAAGACAAGGGGGCCACCCGAGGGGTCGAACGCACCTGGATGAACGTGTCCCGGTCGGGCGGGCAGGCGCAGGGCACGGCGATCGGTTTGCCGTTCGCGCCGTCCACGGCGCCGTCACAGTCGCCCGTGCCTGTTGAGAAGACGAACGAGGGATGAGCGACCGCGGTTTCCCATTCAGTCGGCTGAGAAAGGAAAGGGGAAGGGGAAGGGGGGGAACGTACCGGTGGGGTTTTGGCCGGCGGTGAAGCCGAGGTCGGGCGCGAGCTGGGCGATTTCGGCGGCGGAGGGCGTGCCGGCGGGGCTGGAGCTGGAGGCGGGAGCGGAGGCGGCGGGAGCAGCGGGAGCTGGGGCTGGGGCTGCAGGGGTGGATGCGGGGGCGGCCGACGGGGCTGGGGCGGCGCCGCACTGAGCTGGGGCGGCGGGGGCGGCGGCGGGGGCAGAGGACGCACTGGCGGCTGGGGCGGAGGGCGCTGGGGCGGTGGACGTTCCGGCGTCGATGGCCTTTTGCTGGGCTGAGAACGTGGTGGAGGCGACGGGGCAGCCTTGTCCGGGCCCGTTCAGGTTTTGGAGCGTGACCGCGGCGGCGTTGAGCCGGGCGTTCTGCGAGGCTGGGGAGTCGTCCTCGGGGAAGGAGAGCTTGAGAGGGGAGCGGTGGGTGAGCAAGAACGGCTTTGCGCGGCGGCGGAGAGAGCGGGACGGTGATGATTACCTGGACGGTGGGGTTGTTCAGCACGTGGCCCGCGGCGACGTTCGCGTTCAGTTCCTGTTTCCGTCGGGAGCGTCACACACGCTCGAAGGGGGGGAATGAATGGGGTGGGAGAGACGGACCTGGATGAAGCTGGTGCGGTCGGGGGGGCAGGCGCAGGGGACCTTGACCGGGTTCCCGCTCGCGTCGTTCACCGCGCCGTCGCAATCGCCGGTTCCTGCGCGCTCCAAAGTCAATACGAACGCGTCTTTTTTCATCGCTGGAGGGGGCGGGGAGCACTTGCCGGTGGGGTTCACGCCCGCGGCGTGGCCGAACTGGGGGACTAGGTCGGGGTTGACGTCGCGGCGGGTGATGGGGATCGAGGAGACGGTGGCGACGAGCACGGCAGGCGAGGAGGGTGCTTGCGAACTTCATGGCTTTATTTTGGACGCGTGGAACGGAGGATAGAGGAGGCAACGTCGGTGGCGGGGAGAGCTAGCTCGTGGAAGAAAAGAATGGAGGGTACGCTCAGCGTGAAGGAGAGTGAGAACGGCCGACGCGGTCGACGGAGACGAGAGAGAGGAGGGGGGAGAAAACAAAGGTGGGTTGAAGTGGCGAACAATGGCCTCCCTTTTTATATATGTTTCACTCGGTCTGTGGACGGATGGAGGTCCCCACGGCGGCGTGCGGCGGCGTGGGACAGCCCCGAGCGTTGTCTCCATCGAAACGTCCGTTCGCGTCCGCTTTAAGCTTGCGGTGGACCTTGATCAGACCTGAGACAGCTGTCGTCGGCGTCGAGCAGGATCAGCTCTGATCAGAAGAGGTCGAACAAACGCACAATGTCGTTCGTCGCCAAGGTGCATATTGTGGATGATATCCCTTATCGGAGGGTTATCCGATAATGTAACCCTGTAATACGCGCTCGGTGCCTGACTCTTTCCACTGTACTTATCCCTCGGCCTCGACGATCGCGAGGAGATCACAAACCAGACGCAACGATGTCCGCAGAATCGACCCCAGAACGCCCGATGCTGTTCGCGGCATCGCGGACGGACAGCACCTTCCACGAGATCCCGGTGATGTGCGCCCCCGCTCTGCCCCCACCTCCGATTCATGTGCTCACGGTCGGATTGACAGAGATCTGAAAGGCGCGACGAGCACCGACCCGCTTGAGCGAAGGGCCCTCGCAGATCTCATCCGGGACGCCTGCGTCAACGTCGGGTTTTTCTACGGTGCATACACTGACCGCATTTCCCCAGCATATATGCACTCATCCTCGCCCGGTTTTCGCCCCCCAGTCACGAACCACGGCATCCCAGAGCCCACCACCTCCGGCGCGTTCGATGCCGCGCAGCGCTTCTTCGGCCTGTCGCTCGAAGACAAGATGAAAGTACGCCGTGTCATATATGCGCTCCATCGCTTACTGTACCCATGCGTGTCCAGCTCGACATCCACGCCACGCCCAATTTTAAAGGCTACACCAAGCTCCTCGGCGAGAACACCAATCCCGCCAACCGCGGGGACATGCACGAAGGGTTCGATCTCGGCTGGGAGCGCGAGCGCGATCGTGCGGAGGAGAGGAAGGGCGACGGGTCGATGGCGGGCGTGAACGTGTGGCCTCCCGAGGGTTCTCTCCCCGGCTTTCGCAGCGCGGCCTTAGCGTACTAGTACGTGTCCTCAGGGCCCCCTGCTCACCCCGCATATATGCTCATGTTTTTTTTTTCGTGCGGAGGGCAGCCACGCCGCCGTACGCCTCGGCCAGTTCCTCTTCCCGCTCTTCGCGCTCGCGCTCGACCTCCCCGAGACGTTCTTCGACGACAAGGTGCGTCCGACGCCCCGCAGACCAGGCTTCCCGCGCTCCTCCTTCTCAATCCCCGCGATCGACTATGTAGACCACGACCCCGGCCGCGATCATGCGCCTGCTTTACTACCCACCGCAAACCGGCAGTCGCGGACGACCGCACGCTCGGGATCGGCGCGCACACGGAGTGAGCGGTCTCGTCTGCCGTCTCGATGCCCGTGACCGACGCGCGCTTCTCGCTGACGATACAAGCTTTTAGTTACGAGGTGCGGCTTGCAGGCGCTGAGGACTGGTTTCCGGACATTGACGCGTGACGGTCCCGGATGGGGCAGTGTTTCACGATACTGTGGCAGCAGGACGGGGTGCAGGCGTTGCAGGTTCTCAACGCGAGCGGGAAGTGGCTCGACGCCGTCCCGATTCGGGGCGCGCTCGTGGTGAAGTAAGCGTCTGCCATGTCCTTCACCGGTCACCCCGCGCGCCTTTTCTGATCTGTGGTCTGCTCGGATCAGCATCGGGGACCAGCTCGCGCGATGGACGAGTGCGTGATCCCGTTTTTTTGCTTCCAAGTGTCCGGCCGTGTCTGTCTGCTGAGGGAAGAAATCGGGGGTGCACTCAGACGACGTGTTCAAGTCCACGGTCCACCGCGCGATCAACCGCTCGGGCGTCGAGCGGTACTCGATCCCGCTCTTCTTTGGGACGGACTACGACGTCGTCCTCGACGTGCGCATCCCACCTCTTCCTCCCTCGAACACTCATGCGTATATCCCTCCTTCCAGACGCTGCCGAGCTGCGTGTCGGAGGACGCCCCGGCGAAGTACGCGCCGGTGCTGGCGGGCGACTACGTCAAGGCGCGGCTCGAGGCGACGTACGCGCATTCGAAGTAGATTTCCCGCATGGGCGCGGTTCGGTGCCCTCGGGAGCGGGCAGAAGATGATCGCACGGTGGTTCGATGTTGACGGTGAGGCTGACAGCTCTGTTGTATGGGGAGCGAGCAGGTCCTGGGTTCCCTTCACCTCGTCCAATGGGCATGTGCTACACTGGACGGCGGAGGCCCATCTGGTGCCCGCGGGGTGGGAGAGATGTATTATCTTTGAACTGAATTGACTGTACAATCCCCCAGACGCCCTGGAATAAATAGAACCATGGGATAGTGGAACGGTGGGGCAGGTACCCGCGCGCGCTGGGCGTGCTTGCGGTATCTGTGCTCTCGATTTGACATAAGGATCTATGTGCAGGTCCCTCGCGCGGCCTGGCTGTCCGTCCAAACGCATTCCTCTCGTCGAGGGCCCGGGTAGACAGGCGTAAGTGTATGTTTGTCTCGTTCTACTGAACGAACTTACCACGGCTCTCGGAGGAGCCTGTGGGCTTTTCATCTCCTTTCGTGAGCGGGGCATATCATGTCAACGCCTGCAGGCGGCGGCTGCGCAGGTGCTACCTAGTATTACACGCGTAGCGCACGCTCCTCGGTAAGTAACTTATAGCCAGCTGCCAGGGTCAGCCTCAGATCTGCGCGCGCGCGCTTTACTATGTGATAATGCGCACCGCCCGACGCACACAACGTCCCGCCCTTCGACTCACCTGCGCGCAGAGAGCCAGTCTGCGGATCGGAGGCCTCGTGGCGTGTCGATCTTTCTTCTGTCGAGCATTGCGCTGAAGGGAATTCGAAATATTCAATAAGGCGGCGTAGTTTACTGCGCCTGCCTTTCGACACCCCCGGCGATCTGCCATCCCGCCGCTCTCCCGCCACTGGCAGAGTCCCATCCCGACATCCGCCCATCTCGCCGCACCGAACTCCACAACATGAAGCATCCCCGTCGCCATCGAACCCCCGCCGCTTGTTCGTCGTCGCGCACCCCCGTTTGTTCTTTGTGGAGCAACGCTTCGGCTTCGCGGCGGTGGGGGGCTTGATATAAATACGCGTCGACGGGGGTCGTGGCTGTTATTTTAGGACCCGCGCCTGCACCCTGCCCTTTTGCCTCCGCACGCAGCGCCAGCCACGCTCCCGAATCTTCCGTTCTTTTTCACTTCCGCAGTCGCTTTGTCCGGATACAAAGCACTCTCGAGCCCCCCCTAAACAGCCCCTGGAGCCCGCTTTTCGCCCGCACACGCACCTATCTTTCTTCTTCTCCTTACGACCGTCTTTCTCCCACCGCACATCTTCAACCATGATCACGACAAGAGCAACCGCGACCGCCGCCCTTGCGCTCGCACTCGCCCCCGGGCTCGTCCAGGCGACGTCCTACAGCCTCGTGAAGGAGTACTCAGGGTCCGTCGTTCTTCAACGACTGGACTTTCTACGGGAACTGTGCGTCACTCCCCGCGCCGTATCGACCTCGCTCGCTCACACGTATCACAGTTGACAACCTAACCAACGGCGATGCCATGTACGTCTTCCACCTTGCACGTAAAACGCGGCGGCGGCGGCGGCGGCGGGATTGATCCACCGATCCACAGCTTCGTGACGAAGGACGTGGCGACCTCCGCCAACCTCGCCTTCGTGAACAGCGCCGGCAACGCGATCATCAAGGTCGACAACACCACCACCGTGCCCTTCAACGACAAGCGCAACACCGTCCGCATCTCCTCCGACGACAGCTACAGCGTCGGCAGCGTCTGGGTCGCCGACATGCTCCACGTGCCGTACGGGGTGCGTTCCGCGTGCTATTTTCTGCCTTTCGACTGTCCGACCGGCTCACGCGCTTTCGCGGTCTGGCCGTGGACGGATTTAGTGCTCGGTGTGGCCCGCGTTTTGGTCGCAGGCGCCGGCGTGGCCGAGCGGAGGCGAGATCGACACCTTCGAGGGCGTCAACCTGTGAGTGGCTCCACCCCATCTGCGAGTTGCACTCGCGCGCGCGCCGGAGGAACTTACCCCGCGTTCGCATCCCAGGGTGACGCACAACCAGATGGCGCTGCACACCGAGCCCGTGAGTGCCGTTGGTCCTTGGTTCCTTCCCGATGCTGACGCCGGGGCGTGCGGACGACAGGGGTGCACGGTGGCGAACGCGGTGCAGACGAGCACGCTCGTGAACTCGACGGACTGCTCGTTCGAGGCGAACAGCAACCAGGGCTGCGTCGTCACCGACCCGAGCACGGCCTCCTACGGCCAGGCGTTCGCGGCGGCGGGCGGGGGCGTGTTCGTGACCGAGTTTGCGACGTCGGGCATCAGGTGCGTACGACGCTTTGCCCGCCCTTGCGCATGGGCTAACGAACGACGGCGTGGCACAGCATCTGGTTCTTCTCGGTATGTCTGTCTGTGTTCCGTGGCGTGAGGTACATTCGACCTGACGTGGCTGGTGTTGAACAGAGGAGCAACGTGCCCAGTTCGCTGTCGGGCAGCTCCGTGTCCTCGGTCGACACCTCCACCCTCGGCACTCCGACGGCTAACTACCCGTCCACGTCCTGCTCGTCCTCCGAGTTTTTCTCCGCGCAACACCTCATCTTCGACATCACGCTGTGCGGAGGTACGTCCGCTCTCCGCTCTCCCCCCTAACCTCCCCCTGATGCATGTCCTCTCCTCGACAGACTTCGGTAAGCGATCCCCCCCCTTGCACCGCGCCCGATCCCGTCGCTGACGCGCGTCCGTCGGACAGCGGGCAACAACGCGACGTTCGCGGAGACGTGCTCGGGGACGTGCTACAACGACTACGTGATCGGCCCCCGCGTCCGGGTACGACAACGCGTACTTTGAGGTGCAGAACGTGCGCGTGTTCGGCAACTCGTCGACGGTGGTCTCGAGCGGGGGCAACTCGGACGCGGCGATGCCCGCGCTTGGGTCGTCCGCGTCGGCGCGCGCGCTCGTCGCAGGCGTCCTCGCCGCGGGCGCGTGGTTCCTGGTCTAACTCTCTCCGCCCATTCTGCAGCATTCCGCCGCCGTAAGAGCACACGCTAGCGTGCGAGTGGGGGCGTACGTACGGTGCGCATGTGCTGATACGCGTGTCGCGGGTTCGGACGAAGTGGAGATGGGATGGCGAGGGGGGAGGGGGGGATTATCTGGAGACCCGTTTCATGCGCTCGGACGTGGATCGCCGAAGGGCATCGTGTGTACATACTTGGACGCCGCGTACTTACAACGTGTTTTTTTTTTTCTTATGTTCGCATTCAGATCGAAATAGACGGTGGTCGTCGAGTTGGCAGCGTGAGGCGTATGCATCTGTGTATGTCCTTATATGAGCCGTTGCCTGCCATCCTCGCCTGCCTTGACGTGCAATGCACGATGCATCTAGCCATCGAGAGGTACATTGCTCCGCGAGCAGCGCCTGGCGAGCCCCGCGGGCTTACGTCTGACGCACTTTTGTCCATCTGGCTCTGGGCTTGGCCCAAATTGTTTCACGGAAGGTTTTACCTCTTGATTCCAAGCCCACGTTTAGATTGGCAACCAGCATCCGCAACAAATTCCCGCTGCATCATCGCATCTCTCCCTCCGCCCACGCACTAAGTAACAAAGACCGCCCACGCGCTCACAAACGTCCTCGGCGTTCACAGCGCATCCTCGGGATTCCACCCCACAAAACGCCACGCAAGGTCTCCCTCGATGGTCTCGCCGATACCCATTTCGATTTCGCGATCCGCCACCCGCCACAGGGCGAACGGAGGCGTCATGCAATGAATGCCATTTATTGCGGGGAACCTGTATGTAACGTGTTACGGTCGTCGGCTCTGATATGACTATAAGAGCCCTCGCTCGAGCGCCACCCATTCTCTCCATTCGACTATCTCTCTTTCCCCCTCACCTCTGTTCTTTTCCACTCACAACCTCGAAGCTTGAGCTTACCAAGCACTCACCATGATCGGCAACGGCCACGGCACCATGAACGGATTCGGCACGAACGGGAACAGGAACGGACCCCACCCCGACTCTCCTCCTCCACACTCTCCCCCACCTCTGCGCGCGTCCGTCGACCCGGCCCGTCTGTTCAGCGTCGAAGGCCTGGTCGCGGTCGTCACCGGCGGCGGAACGGGTGCGTCGCGCGGCCGCACTGCTTGTTCTCGAGACAAAGTACCGAGTGATGCGCCACAGGGATCGGGCTGATGATGGCGACCGCGCTCGAGAACAACGGCGCGACGGTGTACATCGTCGGCCGGCGGAAGGACGTGCTGGAGCGGGCGGTGCGCGAGCGGAGCGTGCGTGTCGTCCTCCTCCGCCTTCGCGTTTCTCGTGCTCACACCCCCGCAGCGCCACGGAAAGATGCACGCGCACACGTGCGACCTCGCCTCCCGCGACGCGATCCTGGCGCTCGTCGCCACCGTGCGCGCCGCGCACGGCTACCTCGACCTGCTGATCAACAACGCGGGCGTCTCCCCGGGCCTGCGCACGCCCGCGCCCGCGTCCGCCGCCGCCGCCGCCGCCCCCTCCGTCACCGCGCTGCAGGACGCGCTGTGGGCGACGCCGCCCGAGGACTTTGCACGCGCGTTCGAGGTGAACGTCGGCGCGGCGTACTACACCACCGTCGGCTTCCTCGAGCTCCTGCACGCGGGGAACCTGCGGCGCGCGGGCGCGGGCGCGGGCGCGCACGACGCGACGGCGGGCACGAGCCAGGTCATCACGGTCTCGAGCGGGGCCGCGTTCCGGCGGGACGAGGGCCAGTTCTCGTTCCCGTACGCGCTCTCCAAGGGCGCGGGCACGCACCTGGCCAAGACGTTCGTCGGCCTCTTCCGCGAGTGCAAGATCCGGAGCAACGTCATCGTGCCCGGCATCTACCCCTCCGGTGCGCGCACGCTCTCGCTCCCTCGCTCGCTCGCTCGCTGACGATCTCGACGCTGACGGGGACGCGCCGGACAGAGATGACGGCGTTCATGTCGGACGCGACCGTGAAGCAGGGCGCGCCGCTCGGGCGCGCCGGCTCCGAGGAGGACATGGCCGGCATGGTGCTCTTCCTCGCCAGCCGCGCCGGCGCGTACTGCAACGGCACCATCAACCTCACCGACGGCGGACGCCTCTCCATGTTCCCCTCGACGTATTGATCGCGCCGCTCGTTTCTTGTACTTTACCATACTCCCAAGGCAGAGCCTGGCCCCTGTTGATTCAGGGTGTTGCCCGAGGACGAGACGAACATACATTGTGCATGTGCGGACCTCAGTTTACACGCTCGTGTTCTACGCCGTCAAATCGCACACCCCCGGCCTCAACGCACACCACTCCGGCTGCAGCGAGATCGCGCGCACGCCCCGGCCGGCGCATGCGGTAGGCGAGGTCGTGCAGCCGCGGGAGCGCCGCGCTCACGTTCCCGCTCCCGTTGCCCCCGGACCAGAACAGTTCGGCGGAGGCGGCCGGCAGCGCGGCCACACGATCGGGTCGAGGTTCTCGGGCCCGGACTTGCTCCGTCCAGAGGAGGTGTTGGCCGCCGAGCACGAGGGAGGCTTGGGCGGAGGTCAGGTTCGCGAGGGGGTCGAAGCTGTAGGACTGCGTGCGCAGGGTCAGTCGGGGGTGTGAGTGAGAGGGAGAGGGAGAGGAAACGAACCTTTTGCCAGGTTTTGAACGGGGTCGCACCAGGAGTTGCTAAGGGAGAGTGAGACGGCGAGCAGAGAGAGGGAAAAAGGGCGCTTACCCGCTGGGGTTCGCGCCGACCCAGCCGCCACCACCGCAGTCCTGGACACGAGTGAGACGGCGAAAGAACGAGGGGAGGGAGGGACGCACCAGGTAGAAATAGTCCGAGGCGGCGTGCACGAGCTTGTAGCCCTTCGCGGCGACGGCGGCGGCGTTGGCGGACGATATCCATGTCCTAGAAAGAGCGTCAGCGCGGACGGTGAACGGGGGAGAGCGCGGGGAAGCGTACATGACGACCGTCTCGTTCGAGAGCGTGGTGACGTTGTAGTCGAGCACCATCTCTGCGCGCACGAGATCAGCGGGGCGCATACGATAAAGACGCCGCTCGCACCTTCCCACACGACGGGCGTCTTCCCGACCTTGTCGAGCGCGCCGTGCGTGGTGGCCGTGAACGTGCTCAGCGCGCCGAAAAGGCCCTGGCCACTCGCGTTGAGCGCGGCCTGCGTCTCCGCGTCGTCCCTTGTAGCACGCCTGGTTGATCTCGTCGCCGCCGGTGCTGAAGTACTTGGACGGGAAGAGAGAGGCAGCGGCGGAGAGGAGGCCCGCGGTGAAGTTGGCGACGTCGGCGGAGGCGAGGCGCAGCTGGCCCGCGGGCGGCTCGTTCGCGTAGGTGGTCCAGGGCGTGGCCTCGGCGCAGGCGATAAATTCCGGGTGGGATTTGGAGATGGCGGAGGTGTGGCCCGGGGTGTCGATTTCCTGCGGAGGGGTGAGGAGGGGCGGGAGAGGGTGAAGAAAGGACGCACGGCGAGGACGTCGATGCCGCGCTAGGAAGGGATCGGTCAGCACGGGCAGGATCGAGGAGGAGCGAACGCACTTCGCCGGCGTAGGAGACGATGTCTTGGACGTCGCTCGGAGAGTAGACGGAGGCGGCGGAGTAGGCGCCGTTGTCCGCGAGGTGTTCGTAGCCGGGGATCTGGAGCGGGAAGCTCTGGCTGTCCACGACGTGCCAGTGGAAGGTGTTGATCTGGACGGTGGTCAGCGGCTGCGCGTCGGAAGAGGCGGATGGAACACACCTTGACCCAGCTCATGGCGTCCAGCGTCCTCTTGATGTCGTCCACGGGAAAGCTGGGCGGATGTCAGAGTGATCGCGGGTCGGCGTGCAGAGGGGAAACGCACTAGTTCCGGGAGGTGTCGAGCATAAGCCCGCGGTACGGCTGCGCGCACGGCGTCAGCCCTTCACGTCCCACACAAAAATGGGGTTACGCACGTAGGCGGGGGAGTCCTCGATGCTGACGGGCGCGTTGATCGCGTACACGTCGTCGTTGGCGGAGTACCACAGCTGGGTGAAGGTGGTGAGGCCCCGGAACAGGCCCAGCGTCGAGTTGGCGCTGATGCTCGCGGGGGAGCCGTCGGCGGGCAGGGTGAGCGTGTACGCCTCGTCGCGGTCCTCCAAGGGCGCCTGGGCCTCGCTCGCGATGCTCTTCGCGCCGCCCGTCCCGCCCAGGTGCAGCGTCAGCGCGGAGAGGGTGTTGGCGGCCGCCACGGCGTCCTTGTCCGCGGCGCCGCGGCCGACGACGAGGCGCTCGAGCTTGTCTCCGACGAGGAAGGCCTGGGTGCGGTTGACGGCGCTCTGGAGGTCGGCGGGGGCGCTAGGCACGTCGGAGAGTTGGATGGAGAAGGAGGGCGAGAGGAGGAGGGCGGTGGACCCCGTTTGGAGGGAGCGGGGCTGGGGCCAGAGGGCGTGGGTGGGCGGGGAAAGCGAGAGTGCGAGGAGGAGAAAGGAGAGGATGTTGGAGTTGGTCATCGTAGGGGCGTGCCGCGAGCGCAAATGATGTCGGCGTCGGGAATGTGTCGTTGGCTTATATAGGGCGCAGGGACCGAGGGGAGTATTGCCATTTACATTACTGACAGTAGAAGCATCAGTGACTCGGCGGCTCGGCGAAGGGCAACCATATGGTTTCTCCGTATTTTTGCCAATGCGTGTGAAATGCAGGTTCTCTTGGGCTGTGCGCATGACCGGTCTCGATGGAATACGCGTTACAAGTGTCGGTCCGATGATACGAGGGGAGGAGGAAGCGCAAGCATTGCGAAGTTGGGAGACTTGGAAGAGTCGGCGTGCGTGAGCGTGCGTGGTGGGATAATTGCCACGTGACACGTGACACCTTTCCCTCATGCCATCATCATCCCCACCCCAAACTCAATTCTCCACTGCTCATACGCCACCGGAACCTCCTTCTTCGACGTCACAGCGCTCTCTGAAGCGAGCGGCGTCCCCCTCAGGAGAAGAACGGCGAAGGATTTCGGCTCCGAACGGCCAGAGTCCCTTCGAGGCCCCCCCCATTTCCACCCCTTCCCATGAACAAACTCCGTCCGCCGGGTTCCCCGGCGACAACGTAGTCCCCGTCGACTCGCCAGCCCTCGTGACCTTTAGGTTTGCGCACGAAGTACACCACCAGCAGTTGCCTCAGCATGACTCTATGCGGGGCCATTCGGATGAGTCTGATGGCGTGACCAAGGGTTCACGCTAGCATCGTGTCAGCTTCAATCCAACCCCCTCAATCTCGGCGCCATTCCGATTATCCGTTGCGAGAAAGTCGGCTTCGCGCCCAAGTCAGCGTGAGTACAGGTTGTCCTCTCAGTTTCAATCCCCACAGAGTCCTCGATGGACGGCGACGAGCGCGGGTTATGTAAGCAGTATTCATTTTCGTCGTCGCGCCAAGTCATCCTCGACTCCTTGTTTCCTCTCACCACGTCCTTCTCTTCTCCCCGTCCTTCACCTGGCCATAACCCCTCATCTGTAATGGGCGACTCCGACGTACCGAGATTTGGACGGCGCGTCAGGGTTTCCGTGGATGTACGAAGGGTTGGGTATGGACTCTCCCTTCGACACTCTCATGTGGGCATCATCCAGAGTCTGGACCATGGTGCGTGTTCTATTCACTTACCGCCCACCTGCCCTCGCGACAGCATTCAGGATTTGCACATGCTCCGGCGCCCCTCTTGTTGTCGCTGGCAGTCGTCCTCACCTTCGCTCGCGGCCTTGAACTTTACTCCTGGTCTTGAACTTTGCTCGTGGTCTTGAACTTTACTCTCGGTCTCTCGATTTTTGCTTGCGGTCTTGGTCCTCGCTCGCGATCTTGGTCCCGCTCGCGCTCCTCTCTGGTCCTGGCTCTCTGTCCCCTGGCTCACTGGGTTCCCTGGTCTTATCTCGGTCTCCGTCTGGTCCACCTGCTTTGTTGGCATCCCAGGTAACCCTCTCTCACCTGTCATCCCTCTCCATATATCCCGTAGCAGCCCCCATATACTCTGTAGTTATCAAATGAAAATATCATGATTTTCTTCCTTCTACATCAGGATAAGATCGCAATAAGCACGATTTAAGCCAGCAACCCGCCGAGCGATTCTTGATGAGCTTAGTAAGATTATTGGATTGAATCCAAAGAACCTCAGCTTCGGGCCCAAGGGAATTCGTTGAGCGTGATATCCGCTTGACATTTTTGGATTCCATCCATCGGCACACCAACTTCAAACTCAGGGGCGTGATATCGGAATGAAGCTGAGGGATCGCCTGGTGGTGTACTCCATGAGGCCAGAGAACAAGACGCTCTCGATGACTTAACCGATTGGGTCAAGCTCTGCCAGGGCCTCCTGCGGGCCATGAGCATGGCGGTACCGTACCTTGAAGATGACGACGATAGCGCCCGGGCACTTAAAGCGGTAAAGTACTCGCTTCGCGAGTGCTTAGACGGCGATCCCAACGAAGACGACATTGACATGGCACGCGACGACTTTCCGGCCGCTCACGACCTGAGTCCGTCCACCCCTCATGATCAGCACATCCCTTCCCGACCCTCCCCCACCGAATCCACCATCCTCAACATGCTCCAATCCATGCACAACTCCCTCAATTCCGTTCAATCTCGCCTGTCCCATCTCGAACGCCAATCCCCCAACAACTCGGATCGTCGTCCCGGAGGTGCTCCGGCTCCTGCTCCCTCCGCGTCGCAGGGCGCGTCAAACCGTGCCATGTCGTATGCGGCCGCAGCGAGCTCTACGCCAAAGGCAAACACGCCCCCACCTACAACCGCCAAGTCAACGCCTCGTCAACCCGAGCCGGTTCGCTTCATTGTCCGCTATCAAGGACACCCCCCGAGCCCGAACGACCGCACGCACCCCTTCCTCATTTCTGAACGAATAAACAAGCGTCTAGCCACAGTTCCTACGGCCAAAGGATTGCAGGTCCTCGGCTCGCACTGGAACGGCTCAGGCAACATCGTTCTAACCTTCCCACCGCACACGTCCGTTCCCCTCATCCAGGATAATCTCCCGTCTATCCGCGCCGCGTTGGACCTACCTTCCGACCAAACCATTTCGCGCGACACGCCATGGTCCAAAATCATCCTTTCCGGCGTATTCACCCGCTCTCTCCCCGATGATCCTGTCTTCTCCGACGAAACGCTCCAAGAGGCCCTTCTTCGCAATCCCCAAGTAGCAAAACTCAACATAACCCAACACCCACGCTGGATTCGACCCGCAGACACTATCGAAGGTCTCAAGTCATCCGTCTCGTTCGCTTTTGAAGACCCCGATGGCTCCCTCCTCAAATCTCTCCTCAAGTCCACACTATACATGTTTGGCGCTCCGGTGCGAACGAAGTGTTGGGTGGACAAGCCGCGACTCCGGCAGTGCTCGCGCTGCTGGCGCCTCGGGCACCTCGTCGGCGGCTGCAAGTCCGCACCGAAGTGCCGAACGTGCGGCGAGTCTCATGACGAGCGCGAGCACCGCGATAAATGCTTGGGCTGCAGGAAAGAGAACCGCCCCGAGACGATGGAATGCAACCACCCGCCCAAGTGCATAAACTGCAAAGGAGCCCACAACGCAGACTCGATCGAGTGCCCGATGCGCCGCAACTATAGCGCCCCGGCGGTCGCCCAAATTCAGCCCACCGGTAACGATTCGATGGAGTCATGACTCTTCGATCACTCCGCGTCCTCCAGCTGAATGTTGCGCGCTCAAATGTGCGAATGCATGCGGTATTGAATTCCTTGACAGACTTTGATATTCTACTCCTTCAAGAACCGTGGTACGGTCGAATTGGCGTTGCGCGCTCCTCAACGGACCGCAACGGTACTGATATTCTAGGCACAGTTTCTAATCCTGCATGGGAAGCTTTTTCTCCCGACACAACGGCCAACGACGCGCGTCCTCGTGTCGCCACTTTTGTGCGCAAAGGTATCCAGCACCTCACTGTCCGCGCCCGTCCAGATATCGTTGGCTCGTCTGACATCATGGCAACATCCTTCAAATACGGTAACATCTCCTTCATTATAATCAATGTATATAATGCCGGCCCCGGCCGAGACGCTATAACCATCCATCGACTCTGTGACTCAGAGTTCGATCCCCTTGTCCCGACGGCCGTTGCCGGGGACTTTAATCTGCATCACCCTACATGGGCTCTCGAAAATGCCCCCCCACATGCAGAAACTCAAGCAGCGGTTGAGCTCATTGAGTGGATGACTGGGAACGCATTTTCCGTCGAAAATGATCTCTCCTCTCCTACCCGTCGTGGACAGACTAACCAAGCTGATTCTATCATAGATCTGACCCTCGTCAACTTCGCGGCGGCAGATATTGAGCTTTTCCGCGAGTGGGCCTGCAACGAAGACTTCTCGTTCGGATCGGACCACAACGGTATCACATGGTCGGTTTGCCCTCCAGGCGATGCTACGGCGGTCGAGCCTGAACTCGAGCCCGGTCATCGCATCGACCCCGCAAAGAAGAAGGACTGGCAAGAAGCCTATCTCATGAACATCCGCAGTAATCCGCCACCGCTGGAGTATACCACGGCCGAAGATACAGAACGCGGTGCAGCCGCCATCCTGGAGGCTTTTCGTGCTGCGACCAATGTGGTCATGCCTCGCCATGCACGCCGCCCGTTAGTGCGCGCCAAGTGGTGGAACGATGACTGTGACCAAGCCCTTCATGACGTCCGGGATGCCGTCGGTACCCTTGCGCGCCATCACGCCCATTCCCACTTCCGGGCTGCCGTTCGTGCAGCGAAGAGAAACTGGGCCACGGACATTATCAACAAGACCACACGGATGGAAGTCTGGGGTTTGTGCCGCTGGGCAAGCGGAAAGCGTGCCACGCGCATTCCCCCAACCCGCTCAGCCGAAGGTCTCGTAACAGAGCCTGAGGCACAGAGCCAGATCTTTGCCTCTTCGTTCTTCCCTGATGTTGCTCTCCAGGTAGAGATTGATCAACCCGATGACCCACCCCCCAAGCCAGCACGAGAATTTGTGCCCTTCACTGTCGATGAGGTGCGTGATGCCCTGCGCAACACATCTAACACCACAGCCCCTGGCGAAACCGGGATTACTTGGCGACTCATCAAGTGGGCTTTCGACGAGACTCCCGAATATTTCATTGAGTTATTTAATGCTTGCCTCCGTCTCGGTACTCACCCACGTAGCCTCAAAACGGCCGTCGTGGCGATCGTTGCAAAGCCACGCAAAGCTGACATGTCCAATCCTAGGTCCTACCGCCTCATATCACTCCTGGAATGCCTCAGTAAGCTCTTGGAAAAGGCAATGGCAAGAAGAATCATCTACGAAGTCGGCAAGTTCAATCTCGTGCCAACTAACCAGTTTGGCGGCCGAGACAAGTCATCAGTAATCGACGCTTGTCTCTCGCTCACGCATGATGTCCAAGCGGCCTGGAAGAACGGCCTCGTTGCATCCGCGCTCTCCATCGACATCAAAGGCTACTTCAACAACGTGAACCATTCAAGACTCGTGAGGACGATGGAGATCCTCGGCTTCGCACCCGAGGGTAGTTGCCTGGATCCGGTCTTTTCTCGCTGACCGACAGGTTGCCATTCGTATCGATGGACACCTCAGTCAACCCATTCCCCTCGCCGGCGTCGGAATTCCCCAAGGTTCCCCGCTCTCCCCCATCCTATCCACTATCTACACAGTCACACTCCTGTCATGCATCGACGACCAGGCCAACACAGACCTCAAGGCATATGTTGACGACGTCCTACTCCTGTCTGTTTCAAGCAGCCTCGAAGGCAATGTGGCCAGACTCACCACTGCTTTCAACATTGTAGTCAGCCGGCTCCGCTCCCTCGGCCTCGATGTGGACGCCGACAAGACGGAGCTCATACATTTCACCCGTTCAAAGTTGAATCCCGCCAACGACCCATCCATCAACATCATCCCGCTGAGTTCCCCAGCGCGTACCGTGCGTCCTCTTATGGTCATGCGCTGGTTAGGGGTTTTCTTCGACAGAAAACTTACTTTCAAAGCTCATATCAAGAATATGGCCACACGTGCGATGTCCACGGTCGCAGGATTGCGCATCCTTGCCAACACGATCCGCGGCCTCAGCGTGGTCAATGCCCGCCTTTTATATAAGACCGTTGTACTCCCGGTGCTAACATTCGGGTCCCCGGTCTGGTTTACTGGCATAAAACAAAAAAGCCTCATCCTTCCGCTTGTGCGCGCCCAGAACGAGGGACTTCGCTGGCTCCTTGGTGCTTTCCGCACCACTCCCTCACCTGAGATGCACCACATCGGCGCCATCCTTCCAATCCCGCACCTACTCCAACGAAATTCAACCAACGCCGCTATCCGCTTCCGCACCCTCCCATCTTCGTCGCAGGTTCTGGCACGCACTCCCCCTACGTGGGCGGAGCATTCCCCTGACGTCCCTGTCCCCCTCTTTACTCCGAACACTTTAAAAAATCCTCCTACAATTATCTACCGTTTAGCTAATCTTACTCATCCCGATTCCGAACGTACTTACCCGTACTATACCCCTCCCTGGTCCTGTCGTCATAACTGGGGTCCCCGACTCACCACCACGGTCCCCCCCCCCTAAGGCTACTCAACGCGTACGCAACGAGTATGTCAACAAACTCAAGGCCCGACTCAGAGGACTCGCCCGCGATCCGACAGCACTCATCGTCTACACCGATGGATCGCGGCGGCGTGCAAACGGTCACCGTCGCACGGGCGCGGGCTACGTTGCCTATATTGGTATGGACGAAGTCAGAGCTGGTCGATGGGGCCTCGGGCGGCGTGCGGGGATCTACGACGCAGAGATGCTTGCCCTTTCTGGCGGTGCCGCTGCGGCCGTGAGCCTTCTTGCGCAATACCCAAACCTCACTCGTCTCCTCTTTCTATCCGACAACCAATCAGCCGTTACCTCCATCACCGATACCTCCGACCATCCTGCTCAATCTGCTTCTATTCTCTTTCGCCGACACACTCACACCCTTCTCACAACCTCGGAAACCCTCAAGATCGAAGTAGTTTGGGTACCGGGGCATAAAGGCATAGCTGGGAACGAGCGGGCGGACACCGTTGCAAAGGAGGGAGTTCACGGTGTGCCCCTCATTCATTCCACCATCTCCTGGGCGCGCGCGAAAGCGAAGTCTCGAGCGCTGAAAGCCTGGCGATCCGAATGGGTTCAACGCCCACACCACAACCTCGCATCCATTGCACTCCGACAACCACCATCCACCCACCTATCCCCCTTCCATCGCAATTTCGACGGTCCCCGCGACGTCCACACCCGTATCATCCAAACAATTGTTGGCCATGGCTTCCGTGGTGATTACTACGCCCGCTTCGTCCCCACCGAACCCACCACCTGCCCGTGCGGCGATGCCCCCATACAAACCCGCGACCACATCCTCGCCGAATGCCCTCTTTTCGAAGACCAACGGCACCACCTTCGAGCCGTCTCGCGAACCTTATCAACTCCCTTTATCCTCGGCACTCAAACTGGCCTCTCGGCCCTTGCCAAGTTCGTCGGCGCTTCACGCGCTTTTGCCAAAGTGCCGAACGAGCCTCCCCCTCCCCCTGACCCAGACGACGTGGACCCGGGATAATCTACCTTCTTGTTTACCTCTCTAATTACATCTGACCCTTCTCTCGATACAATGACCCTCATACTCAACCGTCCTACTCGTACATCCCACTTTACTCTACCTACCTACACCCACTGCCGCATTTAGTCTTAGGTACTTGACGCGGGATACAAATGTAATCAAAAAAAAAAAAAAAAAAAAATAATTGCCACGTGATCGACCTCAAGGCGTGGGGCAAAGTTCTGCGAGGGAAGGGGAGGGAGAGAGAGAACGAGATTATGTGCACTGAGTGGTGTTTATATATGAGGGGAAGGTGGCGAATATGTAATCATTCTCCCTGTCCGATAGGTGCTTTCCTGAAGGGAAGAGGGAACCGATCGGGACGACGTACGAGATATTCATCTCAAAGTGGAATGGAACGAGATCTCGGCGCCGGGGCAGATAGAGGATACTTAGGCGTAAAGCGCAGATTTACACGAGGAGAATGCGACTGTAGAACTGCTTGTTGAAAATAACGCGGAATATGGGCGTAATATAGGTGAGGTACATGATAAAATACGCAGTGAACCACGAGCGAGAAGAATGCAGCAAACGAACATAGCACACCTCGCCGATTCCAGATCGCGCGAGGCCCATTATACGTGACGTACGATTATTCGAGTATGTAGAATACTCACCGTCTCCATCCACGCAAACCGAGCGCACCCCTCCTGCCACCCGTCATATCGACACGAACGAGCGCGCGTCGAAGCCCTTCTCGTCCACGCCCTGGCTCCGCGTCGTCCGCATGCTGCCCTCGAAGTCCGCCGACTCGAGCGTGTCGTCGACGTTGGCGCCGTCCGAGTCCGCGTCGGACGGGCTCGGAGAGGCGACGACGAGGGTCGAGACGGAGGCGTCGTGCGTGGACGCGTGCGCGTGAGCGGCAGGGGCGGCCGAGTTGTGCGCGAGGAGGGCGATGAAGAGGGTGGGGTAGAGGCCCTGCGCGACAAGCGGGTTCGGGCGTGAACGGTGAGGCGTATCTGGGGAGCTTCGGTGCGGCTTACGAGGAGGGATATCAAGCAGCCGCCGCGGTCGAAGAGGATTCTGAGCCCGGAGAAAGACCGTAGGTGGGACGAGGCGTTGAACGCGATGAAGAGGATCTGTGCATGCCAGACATTCGTCCGTCAGGGACCCAGAAGCGTCTGTGACTCTCGTGCGCGCGAGAACATACCCAGAGGCAGCAGCACGGCGCGCCGAGCTCCAGGCTGAGCGCGAGGGCCTTGAGCGTACGGGATTTGACGTCGGACGCGCGGAAATCGTCCACGATCGCGTGGCGGGTTTTCCTGCCGGTCAAGGGTGCGTAAGGGAAGAAAGGGTCGGAAGGGGAGAGGAGGGCGCAGACCATGTGGTGCTTGCGACGAGGGCCGTCGCCCAGAGCTTTGCGGCGAGCGAGAGGAGGGAGGCGGCGAGTCCCAGGCTTCCAGGCGTCGATGTGGCGAACGAGGGTTCGACATTCTGGTCCTTGGCGTCGCGGTAGGCTTCCTGGGCGTCGACCGCAAAGAGCGCTGCGAGAGGCGGATAGATGTGAGTGAAGGATTCGTGCCACGGGAGGGCGGAGGAAGAGGCGCACCGAGAGTGGCGACGGGGAGAGCGTAGGAGACCGCTCGGACGACGCGGTAGGGCCTCCATCGGATGTATGCTCTCCAAAGGAGGACGCCGTCCGCGAGCACGACCTATAAGTTCATTTATGAGCTTCTTCGTCTGCCAGACTTCGAGCGGGCTACTGCGCACGTTCACGACCAAGAGCGCGGTCGTGGTCGCTGACCACGCCGCTCTTTCGCGTCCATGCGCGCTGAAAGGCGGATAGGGCGGCTTAGATGGGGCGCACGCCGTGGTGCCGGCGTCGAGGCAGGTCGCGAAGGATGAGAGTGCTCCCGCGACGGAGAAGAGGGCGCGACGTTGGATCGCCCACATCGTCGTCGCGGTCGCGTACATCGTCCACGTTACGAGGAGCAGTATCCGTGTGCACCGCGCGCGCAAGTCTTTCTGCCTGGGGCACAAGACAAAGTAGTTGGTCAGTGACCGCGCGAGGGGGGGTAAGTAAGATGTCGAAGGAAGTGCGTACAGGATCAGGAACGTGGAGAGCATGATCAGACATGAGAACGCCGCTGGGGAATGCAAGTCGGTTTAGTTTGGTGCGCCCGATGGATTGTGAGGCTGAGTCGAGAGTACTAATAGGCTCACCGAACAGCGCCGTCGCAGCCACGAACGGACCGAGCGCGTCCCCGAGCGCGCGCGCCAAGTCCGAAAGCGTGACGCCATCACCGAGCCCCGTGGCACGGTCGAAATCGGCCATCGCAAGTCGCGATCACGCTGGCGGTGGGAGAGGGTAGAAAGAGGGGGGGGTGGCTGGACGGTGCGGACGGGGGTTATAAGTGAACGATGGCGTACGAAACGAAGATGTGATCATAACAGTTGGCCCTTGATAGGCGGTGGCGAGGACGGTGACGGAGGGAGCTGGGGGACTCAGCGGCGCTGATGTCGATAGCGTTTGATGTGTGCATAGATGCAGAGGCCCCAACGTGTGTTGGACGGTGGGGAGAGCGAGAGAGAATGATGCGCGCAGTGCGGCTTTTGGCATAGCTAGAGTTATAGTTGGAGTGGGCTTCATGGATTCGTCGGGCGGTGTGATATTGTGCAGCTGCGCGGACTGTTGCGACGTCAATGCCGACCGTGGTGACAGAGGGGCTTCGGCGGCTGGGAGGATGTCGCATCGTTCAGCGTGGGGAGGGTGTTTGAAGAAAGTTGATGAGGGCTGTAGCCTGTGGGACGATGATAGAGTTCGGCCAACCTGAAGGTCACTGCCGTCAAGTTCGCAGCTTTGCCACTCTTGAACATTTCCCGCATGATAGGCAAATGATAAAGTTATGCAGGGGTAGAGCAGCTGAGTTAGAGGCATCCTGCGAGAGCTCAGAGGAAAGAGAAAACATACGAAAAACATACGGAAAAGCGACGGAAAAGGGCGGAGAACAAATGAGGCGTCGGGTGACGGCCCGGCGGGGCCCGGGCCGAGTCTGTTAGCGGGGGGCCAAGCTGTCGACTGGAACTGGAAGCAGGGAGCTCTCCGGGCTTGCCACTTGCTTGCCACCACCGTTCGTCGTCCTCGTCCCCCGCCACGTCGTTCTCGTCGACTTCCTCGTTCCCGCCGCCGGAAACTTGTCGCCAATTTTCACTGGAACACCTTCTTTACTCTTCTTACGAAAGGTCAGACTTCGAGTCCCGCCGGCGGGAGCTGTCCCTGTCTCACCCCCACTCTATTTTGCTTCCGTCCACCCAATTTCCAACCCATCTCTTTCATTGTAGATCATGACCATTTGAAGCACACACCGAGACCTTAGAACTCCACTACCAGAATCGGTGCGCTTCAACCTCCCTATCTGGTGAGTTCGCTGCGCGTCGACACCTCCGAGCTCGCGTTACCTTGCTTTCTCCAGACACGTTTTTCTTCACCCATGAACTCCATTTTATCGCGTTTCCGCTCTCGGGCGATCAGCCAAACCACCACCGATTCCACTCTATCCGCCGAAAGCCCCGTCACGCCCACGAATCTCATTCCCGAACCCCACGTCGCAATTGCCAATGTCCAACGCAAGATATACCCCCAGGTCGACTCCTTATTCGAGGAGTACGCCTCTGAACCCTCCGAGCTACCCGCGACACCAAGACCGTCTCCCGTTCGTTATCCGTCGTCGCCTAAACGCTATTCGACCGACGACCTAATCATGAACGCCCTCTCCCCGCGCCGGGCGGGCGCTCCTCTTCCGGCTGACCACGCCAGTCAGCCACAGCCATCGAGGCCACCCAGCAGCGCGTCGGCGCGCCGTCATTCGCGTCTCATGTCCGGAATGTCGATCGTGAGCACCGCCGGGCGATGGTCCACATTTGGCCGCAGAAAGCAGGAGCGTTCGCACGGACAGGCCGAGATTGGCGACCAGCCGTCGGCGTGGAATGCTCGGAACAAGGGGAAGGAACGCGCCAGCAGCAGCACGCGCTCGTCCGCTGGCACGTCGAACAATCGCTCTCAACCTTCCGCCGAGGGCATGCCCGGCTCGCGCAGCACGTCCAAGCCGCCCAGCTCGCATTCATCCCACACGCAGACGATGCACGCGGACGTGGCGAACAAGGAGAACTCGGCCTCGACCACGCCGTCCACGCCGGGGCGGCCGCACTCGCATGGGACGCCAGCATCCCACAGCTCCGCGCATATATCCACCCCAGCCGCTCGTCAGCTCGGATTCGACTCTCCCCGCACGTTTGGATATCCGACCCCGCAGACGGGATCGGACAACCACGCGTCGGGGGCGCCGCCTCTTCCACCTTTGGACCACCCCGCGTTCGCCACATCGCTCCTCGACCGCACGAACGAGGATCACGATGCGAGAACGCCGCCGTCCCACCCGCAGACCTACCCGCGCGACTCGCGTGGAAGCATCGTATACGGCGGAGAGGGAGAAGATCGCATGTCGACGTCGTTCTCGTTCGGAAAGGGCATCCGCCCGTACCGCAGCATGCCCAAAGCGAACCAGGTCTTCTCTTCCCCGTCGAAGTACGGCAGCACGCGGTCGAGGTCACGGACGCGCACGGAATCGCACAGACGACGGACGAGCGCGGACTACTTCTCGCAGCAAGCGTCCGCCGCTCCGAGCGTGCTGCAGCAGGATTGGCCTTCCCGCGTGGCGCAGGAGCTCGTGCGGCTCGCATTGTCGGAGGAGACGCCTCGTGTTCGGAACAGCCGGTCGGCATCGGCGATTGCGGCCGGCGGCGCCGGTACCGGCCACCAGACGGAGCACAAGGCCCCCGCCACGTGCCCGCGTATTAGGGACAATCTGCGTTCTTTGCCCCCTTCCTCATCGTCGCCTTTCCCCTCATCTTCATCCCCACCCAACCTCGCCTCCGCCCCCTACCCCCTCCCCTCCCCCGCCGTGCCACACCGAAGGACCTTAGTCTCCCTCAACGACGCGTCCCGCAGCGCAGGACCCGACACCAACAGCAGCACCTCATTGCGCGCCGTCAGATCGTTTTTGTCGCGGGCTGGGACTACCGACGCAGGGACTCCGGGAAGGATGATGCAGGATTCTGGGAACGGGAACGGGAGCGAGAGAGGAGGCAGGAGCGGGTTGACGGCGCTGGCCACCCCCAAGAAGGCGTTGCGGAGCTCGCTCAAACCCAAGTCGCCTATCGCGTCGACGTCGAGAGGCACAGGCGAAAACCCGGCCGCCCTGGCTTCCTCTCCCGTCATCGGCGCGGGCCCTTCGTATCTGTCGCCCATCAGCGCGTATCAGACCCCCGTCAGCAGCCCGTCCGCGACCGCGAAGGGCAAGCGCAAAGCGGAGGAAGTCGACATCACGCCTCCCGACCAAAAAGGCGCCGCCGGCGCTCCCCACCACCGCGCCACCTTCGCCGTCCCAGAGCCCCGCGGTGAGCTGCACGCTTCCGTTCCGTTCCACGCGTCCTCGCATTCTTATGTCGGGGAAGAAGATGCCCACCGCCCCGGCTCCTTCTCGCGCGCACCCTCCGCGTACCCCCACCGAAAACGCGCGCGCTTGTCCGAGCCGTCCCCGGTCCATTCGCGCCCCGGGTCGGCGCAGGCCGCGCCCAACGCCCAAAACACGGGAACGTACTCGAGCCGAGCAAGCTCGCGCGCGGCGCGCGACGCCTCGATGCGCTCCGCGGACGGCCTCGCGCCCTCCGAACGCGAGCTCGCGCGCCGACGCAGCCTCTCGCAGGCGTCGATCCCGCTCAGCGCGCTCGTGACCCCCCACGCGCCCTCGCTGAGCCGGTCGTCGGCGTTCCACATGCGGGATCCGCGCAGGCCGCCGAAGAAGCTGGAGACGGGGTGGGCGTTGCGGGTGCGGTCGGAGGAGGAGGAGGGGTCGCCGGTGCAGGCGTGGTTGTTCTACGTCGCGTTCGTGCTCTTTCCGCTGTGGTGGGTCGCGAGCGTGTGGCGCACGCCGCGGACGAGGGAGGTGGGCGGGACGGACACGGAGAAGGCGGTCACGCTGGACGATCCTCAGATCGAGTTTGGTGAGTGGGTTGAAGGCTGCTGTGAGATGATGGTGAGCTGATGCGTTTCCTTTCGTTGGTTGGCGGTGGCGGACAGATGCCAAGTCGTGGAGGTTTCGATGTCGGGTTATGGCGGTTGTGTCACTGTTCACGTACATCCCGTTCATCGTCCTCGTCGCCATCTTCGCAGGCCGTTAACGCTTTCGCCTTCGGCCTCTCCCGCTCCCGCACCCTCGTTACCGCACGCGCCTCCCGCCTCCTCCCATTCTTTTCGCTTCTTTCTCACGCGCTGGACCCTATTGTTGGCATTTGCCGTGGTTTCCATCCGGGACTGTGAAGCTTGTCACCCACTCTCGATCGCTCGCGTCCCGTCTTGGACGCGTTGTTGTGTTGTTAGTCTACTCTGTTTGTCTACTACGTCGCGTCGCTGAGCCTGTGCTTGTTGTACCGGTGGACGCACCCCCCCTCCCGATCTTTACACTGTCGTCGTTCCTTTTTCTCTTTCAGCTCTACTTCATTGTCGATACCCTTCCTCGCCCTCACCCTTCCTCACCCTTACCTTGGTTTCTTCCTCCCTCGTGGTCCTTTCGGACCATGCTGTATAGCGGTCGTACGCCGTCAATATATACTAATCGCCATCGTGGGTGTGGGGGGGGCGTACTGACATGCGACGGTGGCTACGCATGGGCAAGGTCGAGGTTGGAAATGTAGCGGTGTGGAGAAGGGTGGGTATAAGTACTAAAGTAGCTGTCGAACGGCGACGAGAGCGCACGCGGTCACGCGCGCAAACGCGTCAAGGAAAATGTGCAAACCGGGCGCCTTTGGAGTTCTTCACGTGCATCCCTCCTCTGTGTCGGCCACCTGTCGCTCGTTTCGTCTCGTTTCCTTTATGCCATCCACTCATTCGCCCTGTGAACTCGATTCTCCTTACGATGAAACCTTCAAATCCGAGTGAGTCGACCCGTTGCGCTGTCACTGTTGAAATGTGTTTATGTTTCGTTCTCCCTTTCGAACGCGACTGCAGTCCTTTTGCGGATCCTGTCAGTCCCGGGCAATCGACCCACTTCCTCAACGACGTTAGGAAGACGCCACCGCCAATGCATCCGCCAATAGCGAGTATGTCTGCGTCAGATCTTTATATGCGATTCGCTGACAGTGTGGTTTGACAGCACATCGCGACCGTGACGGCGACAGTATCCCGCCCAGGGCGACGGGGCCGTTTTGGCGACGTTGGGATTTCGACGTCACTCTCAGCCTCGGACTTCACCTCGTCCTTGTCTTCTTTCACTTTCTGCTGGTCGCAATATGGGCAATGAAACTGGAGAACAGAATGACGGTGCCAGCGAGCTGGTCCACGACCCTGTCCACCTTCCTGAATGCAGGGCTCCAGGTGCGCACCGGCTGCTGCTTTCTATTCGTACCTTCTCGTCTCATCTCTCGCCAATGCCATCTTCAGATATTCATACTTGTCATCACCGCCGGTATACTCGCCCTCATGCAACCCCTCGCCATTCGATACCAATTCCAAAGGCGACAAACCCTCACCTCGCTGTCCGACCAAGCCGAAGCGTGGTCCGGGCTGGGCGCCTCGCTGTTCAGCCTCTACCGCAACATCTGCTTCCCCGCCGCGCTCCCCTCCGTCGTCCTCATCCTCAACTATTTCATCGCGCTGACCGCGCTCCACATCACGACCCCCATCCTCATGTCCGTCCCCGTCGTCGACGTCACGAGCACACGGACGGTCAGGACCGTCGTCGGCACCCCGCGCGTGGCGGACTTGTTCCCGGTCGGATTCAAAATCCCGGACGCCTTCGCCAGCGGCACGTTCAACTGGTTCGAGTCGAGCACCGGCGTGGGCTTGCTCGACTCGCACCTGTCGATCAACTACCCGGGATTGAAGGACAACCGCGTCTACGACACAGTCGTGGACACTACCACCACCTCCACGAACGGCACCGCGCTCGTGAACTACACCGACTTCCAGGTGTCGTGTGGAGAGGTCCCCGTGCCGATGACTATCTCCAGCGCCACCACGCAGGCGGTCGTCCACTACCTGGGCAAGCAATACGCCTCGACGGTGTTTTCGCTCTCGGCCAACTTGAGCGACACCGTCCAGTTCAACATTTCGGACACGCTCAGGCTCTGGTACGACGACGTCGAAAACGACGCTACCGAGGCGTTCGCCCCTTCCGGTCGGTCCTCCAACTGAGCTTCCCGCTGGACACCGCGAGGCTGACGACGTTTGTGCGCAGACGTCCTCGTCCGGATCCCGCGGAATAAGTACACCGACGTCGGACGCAACGTCCTGATGTACTCGCTCTTCAACCCGAACAGGAACGGCAGCACACCCATCAGGGACGCCGCGGGCTCGGAGGGCACGCCGTCCACGCTCGCGGTCTCGCTCGAACAGGACAACGGCACCTTTCCGATCTCGTTCCAGGTCGTGGGGTGCACGCTCGCGACGAAGACGGGCCAGACCCGGATCGACACCGCGACGAACCGGCTGGTGGACGAGAGCGAGCCCGGCGCGAACTGGCCGGACAAGGCGGGGAAGTGGGACGGTTGGAAACCGGACAGCACGACGAGCAACCAGTGAGCCCGTTCACGCGTTCCACCCGGGCCCGCCGCAGGCTGACCGGTCGACGTCAAAACGCAGGTTGGAGGATGCGTGGGCCGGCATGTTCATGGCGCATTCGTCGGTCCCGATCTGGTACAGCAGCTTCGACGTTTGGAAAGCTCGCGCGGAATGGTCCTGCCTTCCCCCGAGCGCTACCAGCTCCGACAACTTCGACCAGCTGGACACGGCCGATCGCGAATGCCACATACCCACCGTCATCGAACGCTACCGTCCGTGTCTCCTTCTTCTTCTTCTTCTTCTCAAACGGGTGCCAGTCAGCTCTGACGCGACGTTTTCCGGTACTTGCAGTCTCGAACGCGCTCTTCGGCAACGCGAACGCGAACAAGGACGGCACCGCGATGGGCGACGCCCCCTTCCACTCCGATTTCACGAACGCGACGCTGGCCACGCTCCAGGACGCGCTGTCCCGTGCGACCGCGATGACGATGTGGACCGCGGCCCGGCTCGACACGCTTTCGACGTTCTCCTTCCCCGACGGGCACTTCCACACCCTCGGGCGGGGGGCGAAAACGTTCTACGCCACGCCGCAGGAAGGCGAAGCCACCATCGTCCAAGCGGAGCTGGTGGGACGGCTGACGGTGCGTACCACGTTCGCTCGCCGGCAACTTCGAGGACTCGGCGTCGCGCTGACCGACGCATCGCCCGTCCTTGTCTTCCCGCGCCAGCTCAACATCCTCGTCCTCGTGCTCGGAACGCTCGCGTCGGTCCTCCTGCTCGGGCTCGCGCTGCTCATCCTCCAGCCGCACTTCCACCCCGCCAACGGCACGCGCCGGCGCGACTTCCGCTCGTCCATCTCGTCCTTCAAGAGCTCGCCGCTCGACGGCGTCGGGCTGCTGCAGGTCACCGCGCTCGACAACGCGCTCATCGCCGAGCGCCTGGGCAACATAGACCCGAACGACGTCGAGCGGAGGAGGAGGGCGGCGATGTTCCCCGTCGCGATCATCAACGGACGCTTGACGCCGATCACGGGAGAGGAGGACGCTTAGACGTGCCACAGCGGGTTGCGGCTGGCGATGACATACCCACGATACCCACAGCTACATCGACTGACTTATAATGAGCAATACTTACTTTAATGATGCAGGTGAATATGTTGACAAGCGACGTCTTGCATGGATGCCACTGTAATGTAGAGAGGCAAACGAAGTTTGGAGGCAGAGTTGTACTAGGTGACATTAGGATAACGCGGAGTGCCGTGGTGAGGAGCAGGGTGGAAAGCGCCGATGTGGTGATGCAAGTCTGCGTTCAAGAAGGGAAAGAGTCCTGGATAAGAACGGCATTCGAAGAAGTGGACAGTGTTCAACTGGTCTCCCCACGGACGGGCAAGGGATTTACACCGTTGTGGAGGATTCTGGATCGAAGGGCGGGGCAAGAAGGACATGGGTAGAAGGGCGGGGAATGGTTATGCACTGTGCCGCTGTCGAGATAGGGAAGGCTTTCCGGGGTGAGTTGAATGTCCATCAAAGGAAGGCCTGCTTGCTGAGGCCTGAGGGTAACCCCTCACCGGAATGAATGAAAGTACATGGAGTAGGATGGTGGGAACGTCGGGATCGGAGCGCTGGTTGTGATGGCTCACTGGGAGTCTGATCATGGATGGGTTGCCAAGGGTTGACCTGACGGCGGGACTCGGTGCTTGCGATATGCACCCAGACCACACGCGCGTAGTCCCAGCGAAAAAACCAGGGCCATGTCGGATTGGCGTCGCCCGAGCTGTCCAAACAGCCCACCCAGAACATAATCGCCGCGACCACGACGCCGGAAACCAGGTCCAGCGTCGTAGCCGTCGTTTCGCGGCGGTAAGTAGCTCGCGAGCGCTTTCAGCACGCCAAACGCGACGACGAGGGCGGTGTTGAGAAGGCGGTATCCGGTGACGCAAACGCCCAAGAGCGGCCTCGTGTACAAGGTTTGTGCCAGTGACGTTTTCGCGCACAGGAAGCGGCGGATACTCGTGCGGCCTGGGAGACGACAGAGATGAACCGTGACTTGGGCCCACTTCAAGTTGAGGCTGGGTGTCTGGATTGAGACCGGTAGGTAGGCCCTGGGACTGGAACGACAGCCTCAAAGAAGCCTTCAGCTATGTCACGTTCATCGCCGGACTCGAACTCGGAGTCGAGGGATTGTTCGTCCACTTCCTCCTTCAGAAACACCTCCTTCTCCCCCTCCTCCGGCGCAGTGACTGTTCGCTCCGGCGGCGACTCCTCGCTGTCCTTGGAACGGATCGCGTCCTGCGATCGCGATGCGTTCAGTGTGGGCGGGCATCGGATGGGACATATCGTGTGCGGCGAGTTAGTAGGGTTCTGCAGTGAGGGTACAGAACGACTTGTCGATTGCGTTGGGGTTGATGGAAGTGGCCACAGAGGCTGCGTGGAATTGAATTCGCCGAAGAGGCAAGATTACAAGATATACACTTACTACTTAGTCAGATGAAGGCTCGGCGCACATGAGCGTCTTGATGCGCTCATGACATCTGGCTGTAAGCAAGCCTGTAGCGATGAAGGAGATCAGCAGTTGTAAGTTTGCTTCCGTTTTGGTTCCGTCAGTGGCTGAGACTTGGCATGCGCAAACCGGAAATCTGAGTCTGAACCACCACGAGCGCATCTCCCTTACCCAGCCCTTACCTTCGACCGTCGATGATCTGTTCGCCGCCCACCGTGCTGATGATGCGGCAGATGAGCTGCTCAGCCTCCAGGATATATCTCGCCTCCGAGGTACGCGAGACGAGCGGCAGCGCGCGGTCCGTGGCGGTTGGCAACGCGTTCTCCACTGAATATCTTTCCTTTCCTCGCCAGTTGCTTGTCCCTTTCTTCCCTGCACCGATTTAACCTTTCGCTCGTGGCGTGCACGGGACGAAAATGCAATAGTCTCCCGCATCGGCCTCGTGCGTGATGGTCTTCTCCCTCCAACTCCGTGCTCTGCCGCACCCGTATCCCGCTACTGGCACGGGCACTCATTCCTCGTCGTCTTCCATGGATCTCGGTTCGGAACCAAAACACACGGCGCAGCACTGCCGTCTGCCCAGGAGAAGGAAGAGAGGAGAAGGGGGAGGGCAATAACTGAGCTTGGACTGGAAACATGCTATGGAGAAGGCAGGGAGGGCGTGGAATGAACCTAGAGCAGCACCTCAATTTTTGGCGCATCCACTTGATCTCTTTGTGAGCTCCCTCAGTCTTCGACTGCCTTCCTTCTCTGACCGCGTTCTTCGATGCGTACCCAGTACATTGACGCCAGTCATCGTCGCCGCGATATTCTACGCGTCCAATGGCCGGTTCAAGGTCCCCTACGTCGACGCGCTGTTCGTATGCATCAGCGCGATGACCGGCACCGGGCTCGCGACCATCGACCTCAGCTCGCTCACGGCGTGGCAACAGGCGATTCTGGTTATCCTGCAGCTGGTGGGCAGTCCAGTGAGTCGCTCCTTCCTTGCGCTCCTTCACCCTCCCTTCTGTCTGCACGAGGCGCAACCTCGGGGGATGGGATGGGCTCGGCGGCCCCACGACCACGTTCCGGAGGCGTGCGTGTGTGCCTTCATGACAACGGCGGGGCTCAATGTTCAGTACTCAGTGCTGACTTTCATATTTTTAGATCACAGTCGCGTGGGTCGCGGTCTACGTCCGTAAGCGGTACTTCGTCACCAACCTCGGATACATGGTCAAAGCCCAGTACGAGCGCACCCAGACCCGCGACGCCCTCTCCCAACCCAGCCCGGGACTGTTCGCCCGCGGACGGTCGATGACGAAGCACTGGATCCGACGACGCACCGCGGTCGCTCCGCAGAATGGCTCAAGCTCAACCTCCCACCATCGCACCTCCCACACCTCGGCCACGCGCGCGATCCCGAGCACGGACATCATCCGTCGCGCGGACGAGCCGCCGATCGCTGGCATTCCCGACATGGACTTTCGACAGGACGCTCGTCGCCCCGCCGCACCAGACTCCCAGGTCGACCACCCCCGTCGACGAACCGTTCTCGAGCTCGCCGGAGCCGATGTCCCCCGTGGCCTTGCCCGACGTGGGCACGGAGGAGCCCCCGCGCGTGTCCTTCCAAACGCCCAAACGTGCGTCCGTCGTTCGTATCTCGCCCGTCTCGCCGCTGAACAAGATCGCAACGCCCACAGGGTCAGGGCTCGGGACAACGGCCCACCCCCTACCAGCGCCGTCGGGACACCCACGTTGAAGACAGAGGCGGATTCGGCAATCCGCTTCGGATGGGTCGGCTTGCTCCTGCAGCGCACCGCGCCCCGCGCTTCCACCGCAAGCTCGAGCGCTCGCTCACGATGCCCGTCGGCGCGACGCTCGTGTCCGCGCACGGGCTTCACGGGAACCTGCCCCGGGGCGCGCGCAAGGTGCCGTACTTCAGCTTCAACGCGAAGGTGCGGAAGAACTCGCATTTCGGCGAGCTCTCGGAGGACGACTGCGAGGAGCTCGGCGGGGTCGAGTTTCGGGCGCTGAACGCGCTGCTGTGGCTCGTGCCGTTGGTGAGGGGTTGCTTTTCTTCTTCGTCTCCTCCCGCGTCCGAAGGCTGACGGGTGGGGCGATCAGTTTTACTTCGGGACGCTGGCGCTGGGTTTCGTGGTCGTCGCGCCGTACATGTCCATCGCGCGCTGGAACGACGCGTTCCTGCCCCCGAATCAACATCGGGTCATCGACTCGACCTGGTGAGCCTTCCGTCTGCGGCCGATGGTTGGGGCCGCGTGCTGACCAGGATACACAGGTACTCGGCGTTTGAGGTTGTCGGCGCGTGGGCGAACACGGGGATGTCGCTCGTAGACCAGAATTTGATCCCGTTCCAGAGGGCGTATCCGTTGCTTGTTGTGGTGATGCTCGTGGCCATCGCGGGCTCGACGGGCTTCGTGAGTGCTTCTGTTTTTTTTTGGTAAGAGCTTTGGATGCTGACGTGCATGTTGCCGGGGGCCGTTCTGGTCGTGTTCAGCCGGTTATGTGAGTTGTTTCAGGTTATGTATGTGTTGAGCTTCAGGTCTGACGTCCCCGTCTCAAGGTTTCGATTCCTCATGTTTGTCGACCGTTTCTTTGTGTACCATGACCGACTCTCACATACGGCTGTCTTAGATGGTCCATCTCTCGCTTCTACGCTAAGGGGTCGCAGTTCGAACGACACTCTCCACTTCCTCCTGGACCACCCCCGCCGTTGCTTCATCTACCTATTCCCATCGCGGCAAACCTGGTTCCTCCTCACCGTCGTCATCGGTCTCAAGTACGCCGTTTCCCCCTTCTTTCGCTGCATCCGCACGTCGAGGCTAACGCGTGGTCCGCAAGCCTCATCGACTGGGCCTTCTTCCTCATCCTCAACATCGGCATTCCTGAGATCGAGGCGATCCCCGTGGGCGTGCGCGTGCTCCTGGGAGCAGTGCAGGCCGTCGCCGTGCGCTTGTCGGGCTTCCAGAGCGTCTCGTTGGCAGTCCTAGCTCCTGCTCTAAAGTACGGCGCCCCGTTCTCTCTCCAGTGCTCTCCGCTCATCCACCGGCGCGACAGGGCCCTCTACCTCGTCATGATGTACGTCGCCGCGTACCCCGTCGCCATGAGGTAGGTTAAACTGTCGCCTTTTTCGCCTGCGGCACCTCTGATGCTCATCGCGCTCACAACAACGCCCACAGCGTCCGGGCCACGAACGTCTACGAGGAGAAATCGCTCGGGATATTCGAGGAGGAGGACGACGCGGAGGAGGACATCGAAGACGAGGCGGATTACCCCGAGACGGACTCGCGCGTCGCGATCTGGGGCCGCTATCTCGGTCGGCACGCGCGCAGGCAGCTCTCGTTCGGTGGGTGCTGGTCCTTGTGCAGTGTCTGCGGAAGTGCAGGTTGCTGATGGAGGGGTTTGGGGGCAGACATGTGGTGGCTAGGCCTTGCCCTGTTCTTGTTGTGCATCATCGAGGTGAGGGAGAGCCGCAGACCGTTCGGGGGGTTGCGCATAGATGCTAATGGACCGTCCGGCACGGGCAGCGCGACAACATCCGAAGCCCGGACAACGACGCGTGGTTCAACCTGTTCAACCTGAGTGCGTCGCACCCTCCCCCCTCGACACCCTGTCCCTGACGCTCCCCCGGCAGTCTTCGAGCTCGTCTCGGCCTACTCCACCGTCGGCCTCAGCTTCGGCATCCCCACCGTCCGTCCTCGCCCCTCCTCCGCGTGCACCCCGCGTCGCGTCTGACCCCCTCCCTCCGCAGGCAAACTACTCCCTCTCCGGCGCGTTCCACACGCTCTCGAAGCTCATCCTCTGCGCGGTCATGATCCGCGGGCGCCATCGCGGCCTGCCCGTGGCCGTCGATCGCGCGGTCCTGCTCCCGAGGGAGTTCTCGCAGAAGGCGACGGAGAAGGTGTACGAGATGAAGCGGAGGAAGGCGCAGAGGGGGCTGGGGCTGGGGGCGGGGTTGGAGCCGCCGCAGGGCCTGTCCACCATCGAGGAGGAGCGAACGCTATAGCGGGCTCGTCGACGGGGGTGGGATCGCCTGGATACTTAGACGGGTGGATGTTGATTTGGATGGCATGGACTCGGATTAGGATCGCTTTATTCACCTCGTTTTATGGATGGGTGCACGCACGCTTGCTCTTGCTATCTCGTCGTAATTTCCTTCGCTGTCGCATATGGTACATACGTTGGCTGTTTGTTTCTTGGATAGATATAGTAGAGGATCCGGACATCGAAACCATAGAGTTTTCTCGGCGTTGCGGTGGTCGCGGGATGTCCGGGCGTATGCTACGTGTTGGTTTGGAAGTCCAGATTTTTGGGAGGTTTGGAGAGACTGCTCGTGCGGGTTTGTGTATCGGGCGACGGCAAGTTGTCTTAGCGATGCCCATCCTTGACACGGTGTCAATATTGCAGATGAATCCCAGGAGCTGTGGGGTACCAGCTCTGGCCCTTATTATCGAAAACATCAAGTACAAGCAGTCGGTGGAAAGGGATGAGAGTCCATAAGCAGCACCACTAAACATTGTGTGTAGCGACCAAGCCGTACCTCGCACGAAACTGAGACGAATTTCCGAAGTTCATAAGTACTAAGTAGACCGAACACGCGTGGACCATCTACCCGTAAGTTCCACACATCCACCAAAGAAAATTCGCATGGCGTCACGTCACCCCGGCGACCCTCAGTATTCCGACTCAAAGCAACAAATCGTCCGCCCCGCCCCCCGTCGACTGGCTCGCGCTCGGCTGCGCGAACGATCCGAACGCCGACCCCGCCATACTCGCCGGCCTCGGCTGCCCCATCCCCGCGCCCGTGCGCGCGCCGCCCCACAGCCCCTTCTGCGCCTTCTCCTTCTCCAGATCCTTGATCGACTTGCTCGCCCCCGCAGGCGCGGCCGCGGCCTTGTTCCCGGACGCGCCGAGCGACATCGTCCACAGGTCGTCGAACCCGCCCGCCTTCTTCGCCGGCGCGGAGGCGGAGGACGACGTGCTGAGGGCGGGGGATCCCATGGAGCCGCGTGGCGGGGGTGACGTGGGGGTGAGGGCGGGCTGCGCGAAGAGAGGGGTGGAGGACATGCCCGCGGGTGGCGGGGAGGCGGCATACATCGGTGGCTGGGCAGGCCTCTGCGTGGCAGGCGCCATCATGCCGAAAGAGCCGAAAGAGGTCTGTGGTTGAGGTGGCTGCGAGCGCGCGGCGGGGGCCGAGTTGAGGAGGTCCATCAGGTTGGGCTTTGCGGAAGGGGCGGCGGGAGGCGGGGTGGGTGCGGCCACGAAGTCGGCGAAAGTCATCGTCGCCGGCTGGTGGTGGAAAGACGCATTCGTCAGCTTCATGTCAAGGTCAAGGAAATAGCGTTTCCCACCATCTGCAGAGGGGCTTGCGGGAGACAATGCGGGAAGAGCCTTGTCGGTCGCCAGCCCGCTGCTCACAATCGACAAGCGGCTGATCGTCATCGTCGCCAAAGCCGAAGGAGATCGACCTCTTTTGCTGGTTCGGGGGCCTTGGGAGCGGAGAGTGGGATGGGTCGAGGACCTTGTGGGCGTGGGGCGGGACGTGGTGGCCGATGGTCGAGAGCCGCTCGCGCTTGAGCGCCTGGGGGCCTCGTAGTCGCCAGCGTCATACTCTTCGTATCCCTTCCTGCCCGAGTCGTCCCTAAAACCGCCGCTACTGCCTCCTCCCCCAGATCCGTATTCTAATCCCAGGGTTAGATCCCGAACATGGAGCGTGCGACAGAGGACCTCACCTCGGTCGTATCCGCTGGCGTTGGCCCCGTAGCCTCCGCCACCGGAGCTGTAGCTACTGAAGGAGGAGCTTCCGATGCTATCGCTGCCGAACCCGCCGTAGCGTCCGCCGCCGCCACCGGAGGAAAGCCCGAACCCGTCGTTGCCTGTGCCCGTGTACTTGTTTTTGTTCGCCTTGGCCTTCCTCCGTTCCAAGCGGATCTTCTCGACATCCGACAGCAGCTCGACCAGTTCTCGGGAGCGGTTGCGGACTGGGCGAGATCTGCGTAAGAGAAGGGCGCTGGACAGGCCGATCGGGATGGATGCGCACCGTTGATACCCTGGTCCTTGCCCTTGTCGTCGATGTAGTGGAAGTTACGGAGCATTTTGAGCGTGGAGATGTGCGAGCGCGCATCGTCGACTACCCGCTTCGCTGCCGTGTTTCACGAGGTATTCGAGCAGCTGGAGCGACTGGAAACGACGTGGGCATGGATATGTTTCGTGATACCTGTGAGCGTGCACACCTTGTAAATCTGTCTCCACTGTTTCGCCTCCTTCTCCATGAACTGGCCATAGATACACGGCATGATTTCGTTGAAGTTTTGGCTGGTCGGTGCACACTCTTCCGTCAATCGCAGCGCGCGCGCGTAACCGCGTATTGGACTCACAAGTTGAATGTTCTGCAAAGTCCGGGTCAGATAGAACAACAAAAAAGGAAGGGGGAAAATGAGGCGTACCCTTGTGCAATCTCAGTCATCAAGGTCGAGCTCGCGCCCCTACCGCCTGCATCAGCCTCCAGCACATCCAAAGTTCCCTGTGACAACTCACCATGGGTCGTCGTTTGTCGCCTCCCGCACCTTCGGCCTCCATCTCGCTGACATTGAGAACTACATTCTTCGCCTACCACCGAGCCCACGCATGAGCCTTCCACGCTGGTCGCAGACGCGAGGGACGCACCTGGTTGTACATAGACTTGATGTCATACATCGTCAGGTTAGACAACGTGCTGCTGAGGTCGGTGAGACGATCCATGGTGGTTGCGTGTGTAGAGCGAGGACGACGGGGGTTCGGAGAGTCGGGCAGGCAGCTCGCCCTGCGATGGGGAGAGGAGGGTTCGTCGGATGGACGGGGTGAAGGAACGTCAAGGCCGCTGACGGACTCCCCGACGCCGTGACGTGTCCGTGACGACGGTGACTGCGCAACCGTCACCCGTGACTGCAGGCAATGTCCGTCACGCGCGACGGTTCTCCGGAATCTCTCTTTCATCACATAGTCGACAAGGCACTCCTAGGCCTGTCAATCCGAATAGACCGCAAACATCCTCTCATACCGTCCGTCCTCCAACATCAATTGGATTAAAAAAACAGCCAAACAACCATAGTGCAGCACGAAGGCCCCACAACTTGAATCCCCAACGCCTCGCTCTAACTGAACACGTTCCCAAGCGCGATATCCAGCACACCCCCCACCACCTCCCTCTTCGAAATCGCGTCCCCGAGCCCCTCCCCGCTCTCGAGCATCACCGTCGCCACGAAAAACACCTCAAACAGCTTCGGGACCTTCATCGCCTCCTCCAAGATCTCCAGCTCGACCTCGTTCTGCGCGTTCCGGCGCCAGAGCGCGAGCGAGATTCCGGGGCGGTCGAGCGCGTCGACCTACGCGTCCATCAGTTCTGGTGCACGGGGAGAGAGAGAAAGGGGGCTGCAACGCACGATATTGACGCCGTCGCGCTTGATCCAGACGTACGTCCTTCCTTCGTGCGCGAACATCCTCGAACTGACCAACAACCGTGAAGCTGCCTCCGCTGAACACACGGAGAGCGAGAATATACCCACTTTCTTTCCGGCCTGTACGGCAACCACTCCCTGCACTTCATCTGCCGCCCACCCATGAACATCATCAACGGCGAGATCGTCGGCGTCCAGTCAAACGTCGCCAGCACGTCGCCCCTCTCCCCGCTCAGCGTCGAGTATTTCTTCTTCGCGTCCGACTCGACGCGGTACCCCGCCGCCGTCGAGTCCAGGATATAGTTATTCCGCAGACGCCCGCGCTTTGTCGACGTCCGTGGTCGGCTTGGAGCTCTTGAACGTGAACGTCCACAGACCGGACGGCGCGCTGGAGCTGCCTGCGGGGGCGAGGGTCGCGAAGGGGTTGTTGCTGTTGCGCTTCCCATCGCTGGCGGAGGAAGGGCCTTTGGAGATGGAGCTCGATCGCTGCGGCGCTTTGTAGTCCGAGCTGTATTCGGGAGGCGGGGACGGCGGCGGGGGCGAGCTGAGAGGAACCGAGGTGGACGAGGCCGAGCGGGACGCGATGGCGTGGAGCGACCGGGTCCTGTTCGAAACGGCCAACCCGGGCGAGGCAATCGGCACAGGTGGCGGGAGCGAAGACGCGCTCGACGTGGCCGAAGATCCGTAGAAGTTTTGCGAGGAGAACGATCCTTGCGATTGGTGGTGCGACGCGGGTTGGTTGATCGGCACGGGCGGAGGCAGGGACGACTGGATGAATCGAAATGAGGGGTGAAACGTAAGTAAATATCGGAAGAATGCTCACCAATGGCTGCGCGTAAGGTGAGTGTTGCGGCGGAGGCGACGAGTAAGGTGAGTGTTGCGGTGGAGGCGAAGAGTAAGGCGAGTGTTGAGGTGGCGGCGATGAATACGGTGTATGCTGAGGTGGCGGCGAAGCTGTAGTTTCCGGGACCAGGACCGTATGAAGGTTGAGACTGATTGATCGGTATGGGCGGGGGCAGCGCAGACTGAGGATGAAAACACTGAATGAGTGGACTTGAGATCAGGTACGAAGTCCGCCATAGCACCAACCTGCGGCTGCTGATATTGACCGGGCGGAGGACCGTAGGATTGCTGTTGAGAGTACTGACCAGTGGGTGGGCCTTGATTCAGCGGAACCGGCGGTGGAAGGCCTCCCTGTACACCCGGGTAAGCGCACATACGGCACGAGAAACGCCACGGAACAAACCTGCGAGAAGGGACCTTGTTGTTGTGGATAACCTCCTGGTGGAGGGGCATACCCAGGGACCGGGTGCGGGCGCGCGTTGATCGATGGGGATCGGAGGTGGAATCCCAGACTATATTCGACGTAAGCCATCCGGGCGATGTCCGAGCGTCAAACGAAGTGCTCACATGGTATTGCGCCCTGCTGGTAAGGCGAATGTTGCTGAGCAAAATGGCCCTGCATTTTGGTGTTGCTTGACCTTGGCCGTACGGTACAGGCGGAGGCAGTACCGGGCTGTGTGCAGTTTTTGAGTGTGATACAAACCGATCGATGGCGCATACACGCACCTGCTGTGGTGGATATGGGCCCTGCTGTTGAGAGTACTGTCCGTGTTGCTGGGGATACGATCCTTGCTGTTGGCCATACAGTCCTTGCTGTTGTGGATATGATCCGTTTTGTTGAGCATAACCTGCATTCGGAGGTGGTGGGTACCCGCTGCTGGGATTGTGAGCATATGAGCCGTGAGGTTGGGACTGGTTGATGGGCACGGGTGGGGGCAGAGAGTAAGACATGGTGAGCGTTGGCAGAGGGAAAGAGAACGTACCGGGCAAACACGGTCGAGTTATATACCTCGGCGATGATGCATTGATGAGCGAGACACGCCCCGGGTGGGTCTGACGGCCATCATGATCAGCTGGCGGTGTTGATCAACAAGGTGCAGCAACGAGTGTCTGTCCGGTGGGATGGCGATCTGGGCCATCGGGTGGCTGCTGGATTCTGAGCGGTCATACTTGTTCGCAAAGATGTCGGACACAAGCTGGCAGTGGCAGCACGCACGTCGTGGGCGACGGCGAGCACCGTGGGAAAGCTTACACGTGGCGGCCACGCGAGCTCGGAAGTCCGAAACGCCCGTGCGTCTCGACCCCAACTCGACCCTCGTCCTGACCTCTGGCAGACCTTCTGAAGATGTTTGTAAGTGAATTTATATGTGCGTATGTGTTCAGGCCATGGTGCATTCCGTCTGACGAGAACCCCAAGAGCACCCAGCGCCTTGCACCAAGTTCTGGCATTGCCAATACCACCCCCCAACCTAGCACCGTCATCGGTCAAAGGCCCGAACTCAGCCTCATCGCTCTCGACCACATCCACAAACTTTGAACGCATGACTGCACAGGAACAATACTGCGCCTTGCCCTCAAAGCAGGTATGGTTCCGTTCACGACTCACAATCCAGCACAGCCTTCACCGTCTTAGGATACTCGGGCTTGTCTTCCCATTCAGTTCCATCTACACATTGTCTACACAGGTCTCCCCAACCCACAGACGCTATTTCGAGGATACTCGAAGCGATGTAAAGACATGGGATTGTAGGAGACTAGGACGGAATAACTTGGGACTGTCATCGCTTGTACAGGTACGCTCCGATACAGAATTTCTTCGAGCAGAGTCAGTGAGACAGTTGTCTTTATCAGGGCGGTGTGTGCCACCTTGTGGCACTTACTCTGTGATTTAAGAGGACAGGCCTCCTGCGATCAGTTTCTCTCCAACTCGCCACCATGTCGAACTACAACCCCGGCCTTAATATGCCCGCCGCTCACGGCTCAGTGGATATCAGCTACCTCCAGCGAACATCGCCTGGTCCTCCCCCACCGCTCAACTTGCCACAAGTTTCAACGCCCTCATATCCGTCTGTGGCCCTCCAACCGTCGCCCATCCTCAGCTCCCACCCTCCGTCGCCCCTCCCTTATCCCGCGTTGTCCGCGATGCCCCAAGCAGACACGACCCTGAGCATCCACCCTCGCACTTCCGCCACATTCACCTTCGTGCCCACGCTTCCCGAAGACAAAAACAAGCTGGATCGCGACGCGTCCCTCGCAAACGACTACATCCTCAACTCGCACATCGTCGACGACGCCGACTTCGCGCGCTTCGTCGTCCGGTCCGATAAGAAGCAGACGAAGGTGTTTCACTCCAACGCCGCCGAGAACCAGTCGCCGATCGTGACGCTCGAGTTTGGCCGCGCCTTCAGCAGTCCGCAGATGTCCATTGGGAACGGGACGAGGATCAAGTGCAAGGAGTGGGTCCCCTTGTGGCCCAAAGACCATACGTGCGTTCTTTCCTCGTTCATGCCACTGTATCCATCTCTGATAGCGTCGTGCATGCAGTCGTCGCATTCTTCAGCACGGGGGTAGGAACTATGTCTGGTATCCACGGGGCGACGTCAACGTTGTAAGCGCCACCTCAACGTTCTCTGTTCGTCCCCTCGCTTATGTGCATTGCTCTGCAGCTAGAACCCGAAGACCGCCCCGGCTTTTCGATCGCGATTTGCGCTCGCAACCCCCCAACCCATGAACTCAAGGTGGAGATATTCTCAGAAGGACTCGCTCCCGACCTTCTCGAGACCATCGTCACTGCCGTGGTCCTCCTAGAGTCGCGCAGGCATCCGCTTACTGGACTGTGAGAGATCTCTGTGTTCTGAAATATTGCTGGGTCACAGATTTCAATGGCTACCTTTGGCTTGTCGAATGTCGCGTCACTAAAGTCTAAGTATTGGAGGGAAAAAAAGCCTAAGTACATGATAACCGCAATCCTACCGCAATCCTACACATTCCGTCATAATGCTAGATTGAGCTACCTTTCTTCCCGCCCCGCTGAGCGGTTAAGTGCACATAAAGAGCAGTTCACGCTGACCTTGACCCCGGAAACGTCTCGATGGAGCTGGCCAATGCGACGCAAAACTGCAGGTCTTTCATGTCAGGGGTCCCTGAGAGACGCAGGGTACGCAGGTTCTTGGACCTTTGGAGGAGAGTATATAGCTTAGGGCGACAAAGCGGTTTTCGAGAGAGAGAAGGAAGAAAGGAAGCCAAAGTGGGCATGAGTGGCGTCCTTTCTCCGTTGAGCGACAAACGGCTTGTGTGGCCACGTTCCCCTCACAACGCGGTATCCCACTCCCACGTCGTAGATGATGCAAAAGAAGATAAAGTCACACATTGGCGCAAACATTGTGAAATTTCAAGTGCTGAACGTAAGAGTAACGCCTTTTATCTTCAGACGAACGCTCCTTTCCGCTGCCCATTCAAAGTTGACCGCAGTCAGCGACTCTTCGACGCTCATGTCCGCTGCAACCGGAAAAGGTCAGCAACTTAGGGCGACCCCAGAAACAGGTTCACTCGCCTTCCGCACCGACGTTGAAGCTCAGCGACTTGAATGGATCGGATCCCGAATGTCCTTGACGCGGCGGAGCCCCGGGGTTGAAGAAGCTGCTGAAGCTGGATCCCACCTTCCACACGAGCACAACGCCCTCCTCGAGCGAAACCGTGACAAGACGCCTACCATCCGGAGAAAAGCTGCACGCCGCCGGCCGTCTCTTGTGGCATTCGAGGACGTAGAGACGCGTCGCCGTCTTCAGATCGTACATGACAATGGCTCCTTCGCTGGTGCCGACGGCAAGCCGCTGGGACCCCATGTGAAAATCGACGGATGGGAATCTAGTACGTAAATGCTCAGCTGAGAACAAAGAAGACGAGTATGAAAAGTGGAGAGCTAACGTTTTGACAACATGGCCCAGGATTTCAGTGGCGGTGTCGAGCACAGCGTCTCGATTCGTGTTAGAGTTTGGGTCGAGGGACTTAACCACGGCTTCCACCAAACGGGGAAGGTTTGGATAGATAATGAGCGGCCGCTGTGACAAAGGTCGGCCGCTGATACTATCGGAGAATACAAACGACTCACCTTGCGAATAAGGAATGCCACCAGCTGCATCACCGATCTTCGGTGCTCTACATCTTGTGCATTCATGATATCGAGCGAGAGTGTCGTCATGAACAGCGCCGTGTTGTTGGTGACAATATGCAGAACCGCCTGCCGTGCATGTGGGCCGACGTTCTGCGTAGAAACACTCTCTTTCCTGCCGCTCGTAGCCAGAGTGAAAAGAGATCGAAGCATTTCCATCGCGTCTATGTATTGCTGCCAGATGTGGAAGCCGCGCGAGCAGAGGTCGATTGCAGTCGCCTTGTAGCTGATGTCATCGTCGTGAAGATACATTACGATGGACTTGGACACGTCGTTGAGGGCGCTGACGCGAAGAAGTCGATACGGACACGACCTTCAAATAAAACGGAAACGCACTTTGAGGAAAGGAGGCTGAACTTGTGCGCTGCGATGTACCCGCACAGTAGCAAGGCGAGAGCGGCTGTTGGCGACTTCTGCTCGGCGTCGGGTTGCAGGCACGGAACTAAGGAATATAGGTCAGTATGTTCGTATCTCCAGGAAAGAATAAAGTGCTCATACGACGGTGCTGCCATCTGTCCACCAATGATATTGTTTCCTCGAGGGACAAACTCGCCACCCCGGCGTCGAACAGCGTTCTCGCCGCAGATCGAACCTCGACTGGAAACGTTGAGCACACACATCAATGAACAGGATCTGCACCTACAAGAGGTATCGAACCACCATCTCGCAAGATACGCCAGGTTTGGGGCCCGGTATCTCTCTCCGATAAGATGGCCTAATGAGGACGCATAGAAGTCGATCACTTTGTTGACATCGTCGGGGGAATCTGCAATGCTCCCTAAACCCTTGTTCAAAGAGAACCTAGGATATCAACGCACCTTCGAAATGGCTCAAGGACCGCAAACAAGCTACGATGGCCAGCGCTCGAGCAGAGGAGACATCCTCTGACACACACCAGGGACTGTGCGGCGTATCCAAGGGGATGAGGCTGGTGGCATTGGCGCTAATCGTCGGACCAATCAGCGTGAAGCAACCTTGGTTCGAAATGCTCGTGACGTACCTGTGGAATCCGGCCCCGGCAGAAACGCTCGGTATCCTCAAGACGTCTTTACATATGGCATCTACCTCTGGGCTTAACCCCGGAGTAATCAGTGCCGCGATGATATGACGAAGAATGTCGATAGTCGGAGGCAAAGCCGGATTTTCCTCGTGTTCGTTACTTGGAAGCGCCTTAGCCATAGACATGGCACGGGTCACAAATTGCTCGATGTCAACCAAGAGGGTTGTGGCTACTCATGTGAGCAAGTAGCTATAGAAGATGAAGTAAGAACTTCACCTGAATCTCCGGACGACGCCCAGGGTGACAATGGTCCAATACCTCCCAATCCGCGAGAGGGGGAGGCGTCCAGGGGACTATCGTACATCGTTAAGGAGCCTGAGGTGGGGAAAAGACCTGCTACTCACATCACTGTCCACCCATTCTGTCCTAAGAGCTCCCCCACCCTGTCCAAGGTCATCGATCGACGAAACTCCCGCGTCTTGGGGTCCCACAGGCGGGCCCGATCATTCTTGTAGACGAGCAGAAGACTCTCGCCATTGACGCAGATTTTGCTCAGCGGCGCTTGAGCACCTGGGATCATGTAAAGGCTTCGATAAAGCGAAGTCAGAAGCGTTCAACGCAGGTGCACGAAGGGACGCATACAACTGGTAATCGTCCATGGTAATGACCGCGATCGTTCCGTCCAAAGAAATGCAGAGAATGCACCCCCAGAATGGGCCACCCTTCTCTTGCCGTAGCTGTACAACGTCCGAAAGAGGACTGATGAAAGTTGTCCATCGCGCTAACATCTTGATCGAGCTTCGTGGCAGTTATCGTGAGCGACGTACTCCGAAACTGGAATAATAACGACGCACTCCAAGGTCCATACAGCAATGGATCCGTCATCTGCACCTCCGACGATAAGACGCTCGCTTGTACGCTCGTTATGAACGAGATGCAGGCCCGTGATGTATCCGTCGAGGCAGCCTTCTGAAACGGGGATCTTGCTAAGGTTGAAGTTCGCGCTTGACATCTGCGTGAAGGATGACAGACCGACAGTACCATTGCCTACATCATCACGGACGTCAGAATATAGAAGGGCACAAGAGGAGTAAAAACTGAACTGAATCCCAGAATAAATTGTGTGAGCTCGAGGGGCAGAAGACATGTCACACGTCTCTCATCAATGTGAGAGTCAGCTGTGCGGGCTTTGTGCAAAGCCTTCCAGTTGGTCACCGGACGAGGGGGCTGGGTGGCAGTATGTTCATCGGGAACATGATACACCTCTATCTTGCGTCTCCCTTTACTACTCATTCCCGTTGATATGACTGTGGATGGAGAAGCGGCGGCAAGAACTTGGGGCTTGTGGGCGACCACTGTGGCCAGTAGTTTTATGCTGTATTGAAGTTGAGGACCGAGCCGACTGTATCGAGACGAATGACCTACGATAGGATGCCGCCGTGACTCGAGCTAGACAGCTCGTCATTGTTTGCGTCCACCATCACAAGTTTGAAGTATTGCACGCGATCCTGTGATCCCACCCGTCAGAGGTACGGTCTTTAAGTGAAAAGTGCGCGGACATACAGAGAAGATAACGGTGTACAAATCATGGCTGACGACCGAGACATCGCGGAGACCGTCGCATGGCATCGTGACAGGCGCCTTAATCAACTCCGTTTCAGAGCAGCGGAATGCCTTGATGTCTCGATGAGCAAACCAACGAGCGTAACTACCTCGGTGAAGGACGTACGTGAAGGTTTCCTCCAGTCCAGTAAACCCCAGAAAACGTCCCGTCTTCGGTTGACGCAAATAAACGCAAGCCTTCAACGCTCTCATGTGAGATCTCCCCGAAGTTGACGGAAGCGCCCACTGTCACTCGACCGTCCTCTCTTTGATTGGGTATTTCCGTAACGTTCTCCTTCGAAGAGTCGTTGCTCGACTTGAAGGGATTCAATGCCGAGAAGTCGATGTTCAGGGGCTGATCGTGGTCGCTTTGCAAGGGAGTGCCTTCCGCCGGAACGATGGGTGGCGCCAAGCATATTTCTTGAATAATGAAGTGGCAGGACGCATCGACGAGGTAAGCTGTTCGAGAGCCTAACGGAGGGAGCGGTGTTATCAGCTCTCTGAGACGGTGTTTAACGGAGGGATGTCTTACCGTCTCGTGCGGTTATGATACCAACATTGTTGACATTGCCATCGATGACCCAATCTCCTATTTTGGTTGGAGATACTGTATCGTGGTCTTGATCGGGGCCGTGCCTCAGCTCGAACGCTGCTACACGAGAACAATACTGTTCATCATGGTTAGCATTGTCGAGAGAAGAATGCGCCGGGAGTGTCATCTCGTCAAGGGCCGCGAATGTGAATAGTATGGTCGCCTGTTACAATCATCAGAGATAGAGGGTGCATTGAAAATGAACGCCTTCACCTCCTCGGAATATTCGACATACATGCGTTTCCATCTCCAAGCGATCTCTGGATGATCGACCTCTTTCGTTCCCGGAGGTGGTTTCAACCCTAGATCTCCTATATTAACACGCGCCGAGCAAGAACCGTCCCCTAGGCAAAAAATAGAGAGATCCCTGGTTTCGAGTGTTAGAAATAGACGGTGGACGCGGGCTGAAGCCTACCCGTTGACTTGTAGCGAAACGACGTTATCGCTCTGCCCCAAACGTTGCAGAGCCGTCACAGAGAACAAGGGGCCAGAGCCAAATCGAGTAGGAAAGACGTGATGGTGCAGGGTGAGCTGGTATTTCGAGGTCGACGGGAAATGAGATGGCGAGAAGGCGGGGGATGGAGGACTTGATATGGATTTAGGCGTGGCTGCTCCAGATTGTGTGGCCGAAAGGAGTGATCTCGCTTCATCGTGTTGCATTCTGTCTGATGAATGTGGAGGGACAACCGTGGGCCTTGTTGTTTTTTCGATAGATAGTCGTCTTTCGAACGATCCCATCAAACGGTCAGCTACAGATGTCTCCCGCACTCCGGTATGCTTTAACATCCCCTTCAGCTTGTCTGGCTCCTCGTCGAAATCGACGAAGTTCTTCGGGGCTTGAGCTTGCTCGCTCGAGATGCCGGAGACGACGCGAGCACGGGACGAGATAGCACTCAGCGGTGAAAAAGTAGGGTTGAGAGTTGACGGGGTGGTCGAACGCGAACGCGAGCGATGGGAATGGTGAGCTTGAGAAGGGGTCTTAGCCCTGGAATTCCTCGGATTCGTGGTTATGTCAAGGTCGAGCAGGGGGGCCGACTCCCTAGGTGTCGCGTTGAAGAAACACAAACTTCCGTCAGTGCAACCGAATATTACTCCATTGTTTGGATCATCCGGCCCTGAATTCCAAGCTATGATGCATGACGGTGTTGCCTCAGAGCACGATAAGTCTACCAGCGGCCTGAGTGTTGACGATACGAGGTCGCTTGGGCTTTCCACGTTTGGAAACGTGAAAGGCACGACTAGCGGTCGTGAGTTCATCGGGGTATTGTGTTTCGTGTCGAGGCTGAATAACCGACGTATTAGCAGTGGCAGGGTTTACGATCTCACGCAGTACCCCCTAAAATGATCGATCGGGACTTCACAGTTGCTTCGGTAGGTCTTTTGAAGAGGCCGACTCGCGATGTTGGCCGTGCGGGTTCAAGCGCGTTGAACGAAGAGGACAGAGAAAGCTGACGTCATCCGCCGGTGTGACCTACTAATAACTTTTTTGTACTCTACGCATTTTCATCTGCCCGACCCCCTCGTAGCCTCGGCTTCAGAAATGCTCTAAACCGAGAAGCTCTGAAGCTCGAAACGATGAATGCAAGAAGGCCTGAATTTAGCATTGACTGCATGAAGCCGAGGAAAACAGCGTGAACAAGTGCAATTAGACTTGCATAAAGTCAAACCGACCGCGTGAGCCGACGGGTTTCCGGTGTTAGCAAGTCTCGACTTTCTATCTCGAAACCATCCCACACTCGAAACCATCCCACACCAAGTCATCGCCTAACACAGTCCCCAACTCGTTGACCTCTTCCTTGGTGATCGCACATTCTCTGAGCTCCACTCTCACCGGCATCTCTGCTGCTCGCAGGCGTACCTTCACCCAATGCACTAGTGCGTCGAACAATCGCGAAGCATGGCGAGGCTCTCCACGCATGCGATATAACACTGTGCCGTTGTCGGCGCCTGGACGTCTTGAGTTACCCCCATCATCCAGAACGATAACACGGAGGTGCGAATGCAGCGTTGTGTCGTAGTAAAGCACGGAGATGAGTGCTGTTACCGAAGCTCCGGTGACTTGGATACGCTCGAGGTTGGGTAGGTCGTACAGGACGGCGCGAATCTGGCGCAAGCATCTTGAACTAGTAAGGCCCGTCTTTCCGTTGATCGCAACTGACCTCACGGTGCGTAAAGAGGGAAGGTGGTAGATTGCTGAGAGAGGAAGTGTGGGCTCTACGGGGATGCCGTTCCCAGACAGTAGCCACTCTGCGCCCAAACGCAGTTTGAGGGGACGATACAGAAGGGATGCCGGGGTGTCTTCTTGATCGGATGCTGAAGAGCCGATAAGATGCGGATATGCTGATATCTCGATGCTGAACGTTGAGCGGGCTTCCGGCTTGGGCCCTGATATGTCCAAGGAGAGTACGGGTAGGCGTCGAGATGTATACTCTGCGAGTATTGCGGCGACCTGAGTCCTATGAATGGAAGTGGTCTCCTGAACGCCAAACGCAACAAGGGTGTTGAAAGGGAAGGAAAGGCAGTTGTACAGGGGGACGACAGCGCGCGCATCGTCGTAGAGAGTAAGTTCTTCCAAAACCGGTAAGGAGACGCGTCTCGGTGATTCCTCAAACGACGGCGGCAGAATAGTGCGACAATCCTTTTGAAGTGAGAGTTTTTGAAGGGTCGGAAGACGCTCTAGGGCGTCCAGTACGTCATCGATTCTTGACCAACGTTGGCAGTTATCAAGGCAAAGTTCGACCAAATGTGCCTGAAGGAGATGAGATATGGGGTTGAGAGCACAGTTCCACAGACGCAGTGTCCGAAGAAAAGGCATTTCGGGAGGAAGGAAATCATCCTGGATCACAATATCCCCGAGAAGCGGCAGTTCCGGGTAAAACCGTGATCCATGAGATACAATCGAAAACTCTTCCAACAAAGGTGCTTGGATGCCCGTGAAAGACGAAAAGAGGGCAGTGAAGTCCTGGATTAGTGAAGAACCATCGATGATGGAATCTGCGTGGAGAGTGAAGGATATTACGCGAGCGCGTGATAAGGCAGAGAACGCAAGTTGTTGTGCAGCGCGGTTCAAGTACACTGAGTCGTTTGGGTGACATTCGGTGATGATTGATATGGGCACGCCGTTGGAGTGCTCGAGGGCATGCTGTGTAAGGCCACGATTGGTCGTAGGAATGTCGCTCCACAACGTCCTGTGTTCATAGATGGCCTGTCGCCATCGTCTACAGACGTGGGAGAAGATGATACGACTTGGGGGGCCCCTGAACTTGCGGACAGTGCGCGAGCCGGGACGTCTTTGGGGGATGCCTTCCCTATATTCGTTGGGGGGAGGTAGATGTGCGGCGATTTTAGCAAGAAGTTCCGAAGGCAAGGCCTCAACTGCCACCGCCCGACGTTCGGGGTCGGGATTGCCAGGCTCTCTGTCGTCTGCGATGGTGTCCAAATCCATGGCACCAGGCTTTCTTGCTAGTATTTCAACCACCTGTCGGGAAGAAGATATGGGCTAGTGTGGGAAAATTAGTAAACCTACTTACGCGGCAAGGTTGGTTTTGGCAGCGTTCTCAGAAACGGGTTGAGTGGCAACTTTGTCGCTACTAGTGCAGAGCCTGTGCTACGTTCGAAAATGTGGAAACGTCGTAGATTAGAAACTGCATAAGCTCACCTCGGAATCAGTGGCTCTTACACGTATGTGTGCTGAGGTGCGCACGAAGACGGTGTGTGGTCGACAGGGGGCCCGGCGATGGAGGTTCAGCTGAAAGCCTGAAAAAGCGTTGGGCGGCATTACTCCAACGCATGAAAAACAGGACACTCACGTCGCAAGGATGATTTTGGAAGGTTTCGACAACGGTAGTAGTGCTTTGCTCTTAGACTTTCGTCGGAGTCTCGTCTGAACGTGACAATGGTGACGTTGACGTTGTAAATCGTGAGACGAGCGGCGACTCACCTAGAAATCGATGGATTTATGAGGGAGGAGAATAGATTCCAGAGCTCGACGGCAAGTCGACAGAACGACGCGCAGCGGCGCAAACGAGGAGATATGAAAGGAACGCAGCCACCGACTCAATATCCCACGGGCCATATTTACATAAGCGCTCGTCCGGCAGGCGTCCTCGGCGAACCTGCTGCCTCGACGGGGAGACTAGTCGTGGACGACGATGACAGCGACGACGGGGCGACGATGGCGGTGAATTGAGGTGAAAAAGTTGGATATTGTTTCCGATGTCCAAAGAACAACCAAGCATAGTTCACAGGACGAGAAGTAAAAGGGACGTTAGAGTTCAAAACAAAGCATCGCCGCCCATTAGATACGAGAAACCGAACTGTCCATGTCGAAGTAGTAGTCCATGCAAATGCTAAGGTAAAGAGCGCCGGGGAAGTGGGTGAACATAGGTGATCATGCCGCATTCTGGGGTAGCTCGATCGGGCACGCCGCGTTCGTGACCGTCGTCGACGTCGAGTGCTTCGAGGGGAGGCCTGCAATGTCCATCTGGATCACAAGGCGAAATTGCACTCCTAGATGTACCGTTAGCATTCTCCGTCGACATCCTCGTAAGCGTAGTACACACCGTCACGGTTTCCATCCGTCGTGAGGGCCTTGTTCTCGCATGCCTTATGCCACGATACCCCTAAGGTACAACTTGTTAGAATCGCTCCCGCTGGTCCACCAAGGACACTCACATGTCGCATCCGAATTGTTGACGGCCGAGTACGAAAAATTGAGAGGCATCTGGATTTCGGTAAACTCTTTTGCAGGGACCGTCAAGTGTCCAAGATGACCCGTAGCGACTTGACGGCGAGTGTTCAGATCTGTAACTGTTGCGTCGATCCCCTTGAAGGTGAGGGGAAGGAAGTTGTCGGGAGTGTGGACTTGCAGGTCCGCAATGGCCGCGAATGAAAAGTTGGCGGGGGAGACTGAGAATAGGGTAGGTATAGAATCATTGAAGGAGCCCGAGGCGGCGGTGAGGGGAGTGTCCGAGTTGAAGTTGAACGTAGGCACACGGGGAATGGTGAAAGCGAGGGAAATGCCAGCTCTAAATTAACTTGTTAGGAGGGTCGAACGAGGATGTGACCGAGAAGACAGCGACTTACACGACGATAAGGAAAAAGACAACGAACACCAGGACTCGCTTCGTTAACCACTTGCGTCCAAAGAGGCCTTTCTCGTTGCGATTGAAGGCCTTCCAACTGCGTGACCGTTTTTCTGCGTTGCGCTCCCTTTTCCCTCTCTTCGTCATGTCTCTGAGCTCAGATGCCTTCCACTCGGCGCCGAGTGCGGGAACGGTGACCATCTCGACGGGGCCCAATGAGCTAGCTTCTTCCTCATGCTTGGCCACTGCGCTGGGAGATCCTATGGGGTGGTAACTGTGGGGCCAATTAACAGAGGTCTTTCGGAGAGAAAGAGAGCAGGAGACGAGAGTGATATAGAGGGGATTCTCACCTAGCAGTGTTGCCGCCGAGACCAAACGCACTGCTGTACCGCGGCCCCGCATTGTTGAAATCCGCAAAGACATCGAAACCCGCCTCTTGCCCGCCCTCATCGGCGTAGTGTCCCTTGACAGGTTCCTCGCGTCCGGCATCGTAGTATGACCGACTGTTGTACCCGGCCGACGGCGGTTGTCCACGCTCGTGCGGTTGAGGCATGGCGTTCGGGTTGAAGAAGCTAGAGGTGGAATCTCTTCGACCGTGAGGGCCACCCGGTGGTGCTGAAGGAGGAGGGTAATCTTGGTGGAGGGCGTCTGCGGACTGGCGGCCGTAGAAGGAGGACACGGTGGATTTGCGATCGTAGTCCATAGTGGGTCAGGTTCACGCCTCGGGGGCGGCCGAACGAGTTAGGTTAAGAGCGGGGAGTACTCTGACGATACGTTGCGGAGGACGCTGGTAACAGCGAGGACGACGTTGTCGACGACGACCTACGACGACGAACGGAGCAAAGCTGCGATTTCTCACGGTCAACGTCATCACCGTTTTCTGCGCCGCGGACGCGCGGTTGGCTTTCTCCAGCTCTACGACCTCCACTACGTCGACGAGGACTTTCCCAATACATTGATACTTACACTCTACCTTTGTCTCCACCCAAGCCATGACCAAAGTTGCCAATAGCCTAGGCAGTTTGCTAGGCGGTTTGTTCTATTCAAATTGGCGCGCTGAGCCTGAGAACACCACAGGTGAGTTTTATGCGCTCCAGTGTCTGGTGCTCTTGCATGGCCATGTACTGATCCGGATACCACATTTCTCGTAGACGCGTTTATACTAACTCTTCCCGACGATCTGATTGTCATTATACTGGCGATGCTGGACGTCCCGACCATGCTCACCTGCCAACGTGTAAGTGGTCACCATATAGCCCGAGCTTTGTCTAAGATCGTTCAGGTGTGCAGAACATTCTCTCAAGTCATAGGCCATTCTGTCATATTGCAGTACAAGATCGAACTCACACTCGCCGGCATGCGTGACGGACCATCGTCATGTCATCTCCCAGTGTCCTCCCGCTTGCTTAGGATCAGAGACTACGCATTATCGTGGAGGGACTTCGCCTGGCGCGAGCGGATCTCTTTCGAATACCGCCTCGACGCATTTCTCGATAGGAGCTTTGCGCTATGCGGCGGAATCATGGCGATCTCGCGCGAAACCAAGACGTCCCTCGGATTCCTCCAACTTCCCTCCAGTCTCAGAGACATCCCCTCGCGCACGTGGGAGTGCAGTTACGATGAACCCTACGATAACTTTCTCCTCGATCCGGAGATGGATCTCATCGTCTTGATCGTGCAGCCGACTCCGTAAGGCATTCCTTCCGAGTTGTCGTACGGCTTGTTGCTGACAAGCCTCACAGGGAGGAGCCTAACCTCTGGAAGTTTCACCTTCGTACACTGGGAACGGGCGAAGTCCATCCTTCAGTCGCATTGTCTACGATAACTTTCACGGCACCATCGTCCGACTCTCGCGAAATTCACGCCATGTCGATGGACGGCAACATAGGCGTGCTAATTGACAAGCAATTTGTTGTATGGAATTGGAGGACCGGGGTGAAGCAGCTGGTGAGTCCCACGTCCTCGGAGCACCATTTTCATGCTCAACCAGCCTTCTTAGCATTGGCTGGGCGACTACATCCAGGGCTTCGTTTTTGGACCGGACAATTACGTCGTCGTGATCTCCACCAGAGAAATCCCTGGCTCCGCTCTCGGACACCCGAAACTCTTTGTCTTTCGATTATCGGAAACAGGCCTAGGTCCCGGCGATGTCAACGGCGCAACCTTCCTCCTCCCTCCCCTGGCTGCGTCCGCACGCCTTTGTGATCCATCTCTCGACATAGGTCTGGCGCCCGAAAGACCATGCCCCGGTGCTCCCTTTGTCCATTCCGATGAATCCCCTATGCTCGGGTTTTCCTTTTCCGTTCGGATGCCGGGCGACAAGACGGACAAGTTTGTCCATTTCATCCCGTTCGAAACCTTGCGGTCCCACTGCGAGCGCCAGGCGAAGCTCGCGGAGGACAACATCGTGCGATGGGCCGCATGGGGGCTTCCGGACACATATCTCGCAAGTAACATGGACGTGATCTTCTCCAGCATCAACGGCACGCGATTTGCCCGCCCATATACCGTGTTCCGGGATGGACGATGGTGGGGCCTCATCAACGATTTCCACCCCCTTCGTGTCCGAACGGCTGTTGTCGACGAGCGCCATGATCGCCTCATCCTTGGGGCTTCGCTTTCCCATCCAGAATCGCAATCCAAGACCAACTTTTTCAAAGATCGCAACGTAATGAGGAAGACACGGCTGCCGCTATACATGAGGTTGATTGGGCTTCCGAGGGATATACCGGCCGGGTCGAAGGTGTTTCTGACAATATCGCAAGATACCCTGGTGATCTTGGAGTTCCAGGTGTGTGGTTTGGTCTTGGTTTCAAGGACACTGGTGCTGACGAACGTTCTCAGGTCCCTCAGCTACTTCTACGAATACATCTTCTGTCTCTGTGAAGTACTACTTATGAAGATAACATGTAATGTACAATTCGGTTCCTAGATTGTGCAAGCATACACTCTACGCCCGTATATTCCTTCCTGGCCCGTTTCCATCAACACCGAGGTCTTGGAGGAGGTCGGCGAATCACTCGCCTCAACGATGACAATGTTACCCCCACCCAACATTACTGCCCTATCGGACTCCCCCTCCAGGGAAAACGGTAGCACAATTCTGTCCTCGACATATGGAAGTCTTGTTTGGATCGTCTGGACGTCCGGGCCCTGAATCGTGGTCTTCGATGAAACCTTCACCTGCCCCCGCGAGGATCTGCTCCCCAAAGCCTTTTCCACCCGCCTTGGATGGAAATCCCAAGCTGCGACGACCCATCGTCTGCCTGCCTTATGTGACGGCTCTTCCTCCGCGCGTAGGGAGACCACACGGTAATCTGAGGGCCCATATGAGATTCTTCCCAGGTCGTTGCCGTCGTAAACCATGAAGTGGGTATCCATCGGTCCCCATTTCGGCCACCGGATGATGCGGTTCAAGTTCATTCTAGGGCCCTTTATTTTGAAAACATCTTCGGGCGGAGGGTCTAAGGCTATGGCTCGAAATGGAACAACCTGGAAGACCTGGATACATCCTGATCCTGGTATCTGGACCAATGCTCGGACTAGCAGCAAAGCATCCCCTGTGGGCGGAGAGCGGGAGAAAATGGTTGATTTCGTAGGGTGGTTGTACGCTGAAATGTCTTCTGACAATGATAGCTCGCGGACCAGTGCGTCGCTCGCTAAGAAGGGGAGAAGATATGTCGTTCCAAGAGGGACACCGTTCTCCAATCCAATAGGGTGCTTGTCATCGAGGCGAAGGACAAGCAGACTGATCGACCACAGTTCTGTGGGGGAGTCCAAGGCTATGACTAGATGGTGTTCCGGCATGAATGAAAAAGCGCGGAAAGTGTTATGTCGACAAGTCTTTGGAGTTCCGTCAGCGACTCACAGATACGGATATAGGTGCAACTTGGGTACTCACGAGGATGGTTTGGCCCGTCTGCCAGTTCCATACGGACAACTCTGCCGGAGACGACCCCATGAGAACGCCAGCGTGGCACCCGAAAACCTTGCACGACACCTCCATGTGCTGATTCGCGTCTGATTCGCGAGGAACTTGCAAAATAGCATCATGGGCCGAAACGTGGGGATAGCCTGTCTTCAGCGAACGAAGATGCAATCGCCACAAGTGGCTCCCAATCTTCATCCCGGACCACGCGTCGTTGCTGTAAGCCACATCAGTAACAAACCTGCTGATACAATGCCGGGCTTACCGCGACGGCCGTTGTATCAATATGAGAAGGTCCTGCGACGGATCCATCACAAAGGACGAGAAGTCGACTTCGACGTTGAGGTGCCACCGCCGCGGCCATTCCTCTCCTCCAGCTGAAGGTAGTTTGAAGAGTTCGAGTGCCATCTCGCCGACCTGGATGGCAAGCACTTCGGCTGAAACGACCACGTCTGCGGGGGAAGTCTCTGGCGGAATGGGAATTTCCAAAACGCGTCCGGCGCTTGATCCAAAGATGGATTGCATCCATTGCAGCGCCTAGAAATGGAGGTTTTACACATTTATTCTACCAATGATGCAGACCCACACACCGAATTCATGGAGTCGAACAGTTGTCTAGTGTAATCGCAGCGCGGGAGAAGGAAGGAAGGAGGCTTGGGAGAAGTACTGTACTTGTCCATCCGATCGACGGAAAGGAGGGTGAAGGCGAAGATCTCAAGTGCGCCTCGTGCGAGATACTTATATGAATGGGAACGTATGGGTGGCGATGCATGTATGACAAACTGTTCGAAATCGGAACACATCAGCCTCGATCCGAAGTACGCTCCAATCGAGAGGACGACTGCTAAGTCCCAACAATCCTGTACGAGCGTTTGTCAATGAAGAAAGCGATAAATACCCAGTAATGAACCCGACTCCAAGACCTTTACAGCGGATATATGTGTACTTTGGAATCAACTCGGTTCCCCTATAGTACGGGAACAAACCGCACATCAGTGTTGCAAGGAGGGTATAAATGCTGTACTAAGACCCACCTCGACGACGACGAGAGAATTCCCTCCCACCAACACTGAGATGGTCGATTGACGTCCTATCTCCCGCGGAAGCCGCATCTTCGTCTCCGTGAATGGCAATTGCGTGGTTATCGTTGCTTCGTCAAACACGGCCTGCCCATGGCTCTCTGCGCCTTGTTTCACATCCTCAGAACGTCTCTGCAGTGCCCTCTTCACGCGCCGGTGATGGAAATCTACAACGCGGACTAGCCAACAATTCTCCTCGTTGGAGAAAGTGTCCAGGAAAGCTATGCGGCAGCCCGAGACATGATATTCTGGGGCACCGCGCTCCCCAAACAGGCCCGACGTCCAAAGGTGCGTGTTCTTTTGACCCCAATCCTTCCATTGGACAAGGTTATCGCTGTCAGGGTGTGATATCAGGGCCTTTACGGGGATAACATGAGTAGCACGAAGGATGTTCAGCTCTACGTTCCTCGTTAATACGCTGACCACGATGACTGAGTCGTCGGTGATGACCGAAGAAGCTCCCAATGTGGTGTGGCCGTTGGAGATTGAGATCACGTCGGCTCCCGCGCTGCCATCAATTGAAGGAAGGAGAAAAGTTGTCCCCGAAGGCGGAGACGAGTACTCGAAGCCTCCACCGTCGAGCTGAAACACCAGCAATCTGACCGCGCGGTAGTACGATTCGGGCGTAAACCCGCGAAAATTGGCCCCGATTACGACACGGTTTCCAGGGAGGAAGGAGAAAGTTCGATATTCTTCATGTCGATATTTCTGTACGTCCTGTTTGTATGTCTCCAAGGCAAAGCGGAATAGAAAGCGTCACGCACCGAAACAGTCTGGCCTGTCTTCCAGTTCCAGATGACGAGCTCCGCGGGTACAAATCCGTACATGACGCCGACGTAACAATCATGCACCTGGATGATGAACCGTTCGACAGTGCGGTTTTGACTCGTATAGCCGTAGCTTGGGTGACAGTCAAGCACCTTCCCGATGGGAAGCGTAAGGCAAGAACCAGCAGCTTCCGTGGCCTTTCCCCCGGTAGTAAGTGATTTGATGTATATGTTCCACGGTCCTTCATATGTCACAACACTAGAAATGAATCTCAGTAATGCGACGGGCCAGTATCACGCGAGTGAAAGGCCACGAGGTCAACGAACGGGCGGGGAGTCTCGACCATGGCGAGAAGATCTTGTGACGAGTCTAAGGCGAGCTGTAGGATGGAAAAATCAAAATCAAGCCGCCATTCGCTGCGCCTTCGTCTACGGGGCCAGCGAGGTTGGCTTATGTCGTAGACGAGGAGTGACGTTCCCAGGACGATCATGGTTATGATGTCTCCTGAGACTACGATATCTCCCGTATCTTCAGGAATTGGGAGATTCGTGCAATTTTTCTTCCTTGAAGATGAGAAAAATATCTGCAGTAGTATGTAAACGATGAGGTTCAGGATGACGCCGCACCAGTTGAGAATTGGTTATACTATTACCTCTTTCATCGCTTTCACGCTGCTCATGTTCTGCAGAAGCAGACGTATGGAGGAATGCGAGGGATTATTCGGATGTGGATTGCTGGGCGTGGCAGTGGGAGAAGAAAGGTGTTGGGACGATTCTGACTCCTGACTCGTTCTGAGGACGCCATTACATACGTAAGGCCTCGGCTCACATGCCCTGCATAAGCGCTTCTTCTCCAGTCCTGTAAGTCCTGTGATGTTGTTGGCAACTTGGCATGCCGTATACCCAATCATGCTTAGGCCGAGTCACTGTAGAGAAAGTTACATTCGTTACAGACACACAGAGTTACACGACAGCGGGGTACACAACATAGCACAGTGATTGATGGTAATTAGAAAACATACGTGAAACGGCGTAGATGAGAACAGATCAGGCAAGACAGCGACAACACTTTCAGTAAAGAAATGATGATGAGGAATCCAACACGTGGGTATATCTTGAGCGATGGGGTATTCGGGTAAGATGGGTGGACGCGCCGGGCGTCGGAGCCGTTGCGACTTTGGGCATTGAGCAAGCGTACGTAAGCTGCGGGACTTTGAGGACGATTGCAATGCACGCCGTTGGGGGATCAGGCCATTCCTCCCGGATCGCGAAAGGCTTCGGCATCGAGGCTGCTTAGGAAGTTGGCCGCTCTTTGCGAGACAAACTCGACGAGGTACAATCGTAGCACTATCATGGCGTTCCATGAGTTCAGAATAATCATCGAACGAAGGACATGAAACGTACATCTTCGCTCCTCGTGAAGCCACCTTAACAGCTCCAACCACGCCACACCCAACTCTTTACCGCTTACGACCGTGTACACGATCCAGAGAATGAGCGCAATACACACTTCCCGGCAATCGTTAGCATTCGTGCATGACGGTAGTGCACAAGCAATAACAACTCACGAAAGGCTATAACAATGCCCAACACCTTTCCCTCCACCTGGGTGCCAGACACCATCTCCGTGCTATTGTTTCCGTAGGACGGCGCGACGGGAGCTTGGAGTCGCACCGCGTATGGTTGTAGCGAGAGATCGGAGAAATCAGTGGGCGACATAAGCTTTGATAGGACACCTCGAAGTGGTGGAGGGCAAGGGGGGGAGGGATACCAGACAGTCCAGCTCTGCCTATGACTCGGGCAACTTGACACAGCTCCCCACAGCCATTGTCCGTGGAATTCCAGCCAGGAAGCGGGAGAAATCGGAGTGGCTCTTGGTCAAGCGGTAGTACAGGATCGACGAAGAGGAGTGGGTTTAAGAGGACCTCATAAGGAGGAGAAGAGAAGGAATTGCGCCGTTACGGTCAATGGTCATGACAAGGTCAACCGTCATGATGCGGCAACATGAAATTGAGTGCTCGGCGCGTAGCGGTCCGGATTGTCTTTTCCTTTGTTTGTTTTCGGAGGTCCGAGAGGGTCCGAGGGTGACTGTGCGCGGATGGCCATGGTATGCATATTTCAAGCACAGAAGTGGGTACATGACGAGTCGTTGACAAGAATAGCAAGGTTAGCTTGGATTCGTGTTTTGCTATGAATCACTCAAGGAACTGGGGAAAAGGGTGGGTAGTACACTTTAGAGAACGACTACTACTTATTGAGGAGCGGTGACCGGGGAAGAATTCAAGGATTTCGGCCTATGAATACTGGGGAAGGAGACCTGCAGTCGAAGGTGATTAGAAGGGCACACGCATTGGGGTTGAGTACGTTGACAGCGCACCCTCGTAGAGCGCCATAAGCGACCGGATGACGGCTTCCTGCACTTCGTCGGTTGTCCATACCCCGCCAAGAACGCATGACCAAAGGAAAAGGACGGCCACAACCCCTTCAAAATGTATAATGCCGCGCTGATCGAAAGTGGAACCCAAGAAAATCGGGGGGTACATACCTATCTCGCAAACGACGTCGATGAGCTCCTCGCACTCCAACCAAGACGTCAGAGAGCCGGGCTCCGAAGGGACGTGACTTCCTTGAATACACGACATTGTGGATGGATGCGTCTGGTGTGAAAAAAGAGTGGGGTGGGGGGAAAGTGCGTCCCAGGCACGTACTAATGCTGGATGCCGTCGCACTTAAGAGGGGCAGGGGAAAATCGGACCACGGTCATGCACAGCTTGTTAGAGTATGGCGTATGAGGGACTGCAAGTGCGGATACCGGGGCCAGAGGGTTAATCGCGAGGTCCGAAAATAAGCGACGGCCAGTAGAAATATCGTGACAATGGACTAAGGGGGACGGGAGACTGGGTTGGTTCCTCGGATACAAAGCCCGCCCGTCTCAGTAAAAAAAACGTAGACGCCCACAGTGCCGGCTAGGTGCAACCTTCAAGCACAATCAGCTTATGCCACGGTCATTTGCACGAGCCGGTACGTACGTACAGACCAACTTCATTACGAAGCCGCTGCTATTGTCCGAGACACGCCCTTCAGTCCGCGATCCTTCCGCGGGCCACTCTCTCCCACAATTCGAGCCTTTCGAGAAGAGACGTTATGTTGGATACGGAGAAGACTGGAAGATGATCGCCCCACGGAGCGTCCGGGTATCGTGTTCGACGCCACACAAGCTCGTCGACCTGTCGTAAAAATTGGACGGCGGCTCGGATATCTTCGACGCCATGGACATCATTCGGACCCGGCTTGGGGTGAGAAGCACCACGCGAAGATTGAGCAACGTGGGGATCGATCGGCAGGCCGAGATAGACAGATAGATCCTAGTAGTATATCCGTGGACGCATTTTAGAAGGGGAGGAGTGGGGTCCAAAAGAGGGATGACTCACCGCTAAATTAAGCTTCGCCTGTGTTTCTGGCAAGGGTTCAATAGAGGAGGGAAGATCCCCCCTCGCCAGGGGAACGACGGTTGTATTCGTGGCATCGGGAATGAGCCTGCCGTCCTGTCTAGTGGCCTCGCGCCGCACGTCACAAGGTGGCGGCTTATTATATGCGCGCGACCGCACGGCACCGTCAGGATGGTCAAGGAGCTCGGAGACCATGGATTGGAGCTCCATGTACCGGCCACGGAGCGCTCGGAGCTCTTCATTTGCAAGTTGAAGGTTGCGCTCAAGATTGCGGACAACCTGAGCGCCTGAAGGCTGTAGATTGGTGGTTACCGGTGGGTAAGGATAGCCACGTTCCAGAAGTGCTTACAGCTGGCGACGGGGTGTGGCGGGCACGTTGCTGGGTTCTCTCCTGACCAAGCCAATTAAGACATCAGAAGACGGTCACACGCAAGGGAATGTCGGTACCTTTTCTGTCTCCAAGGCGTTGAAGTCAGAATAATTCAGTGAAGACGAAGGTGGTATAGCGTCGGAGACTGATGGCGTGCTACGAGGAGTCCTGCTCAGGCCGGACAACGGCGAGGCGAGGGTTTCGACCTGAATGCGGCGTATGCTCGAACAACGTTGTACTGAAGATAATAATCCAAAAACATACAGCCATATCGGACGCCCTTTGAGCGTCATTTGGCGATGGTCCTGGGACAGTGTGAACGGCGGTGGAGTCGCCTTCGTCCGGATTCCGCTGAACAAAGAATGATCGGATTTTGGTAAAGTCCAGCCGCCCTTCGGTATCTCTCAGTTCTAGACCTAAACCACCAGCATTGTTTCCAGCGCCTTCGGTACCATCAGTGGCCAGAAGGTCGATGAGAGCGTCAAACTGTTCGGTTGACCCTGTGGACGGCCGAGGACTCGCGACGTCCGACTCGTCAGAATCGCCTTTGTTTTGTATCTGGGTTAGCAGGCTGATTCGGGAGTTACAATGATATGCATCATCTGTGTCAACTAACCTGCATTTATGTACGACGTCTGTGTTTTGTGTGGGTCGGACATGCGCGAGCTTTATTTTGAGCTTCAACTTGAAGGAGGATGACCGCTCCGTTCAACTTTTTCAAGTCCGGGCCCCGGGTACGACCGGAGCGGGGCACGTGACCTTTCTAAAACGTCGTTAAAGAAGTTAAACGGAAATTATAAGTAGCTTCAATTTGGTTCCCGCGGACAGATCCCAGCTACAGGATATCGCAAACAAAAGGGGAAGCGAGACATAGGCCGTGTGTCTATCGTATACCCTCAAAGCGGGCATTTAAGAGACAGTTCGGACAAGAATGGCATCGCCCTCTCCCTGCAGTCGTCCTTCGCCACTGTTATCGGCTGCTCTCCGTCAAGAAGCGTAAATCAGCTGCGCGACTGGGTCGAGTAGCGCGGCAAGATGGACGCGCCGTCGCCGTTAGGGTCAAGGGTTGTGACGAAGCGAACGAGGTAGTCTGTCAGGTCTCCCGGATCGTATAAGTTTGCATGATCGTTGTCGTGCACCTACCGTTGGTTCAGCTTAGCTGCTGACGCTCACGCATAAGTACATGCATACAAATGTACCGATCCCAGATCAAGTGGCGACTTCTGCCGCTTGTTCACTAGAATGCCGGGGATCAAACCGTCAGTATGACCTCGCCGGCACCGGTGATGTATGCTTGGGAAACCCACGATAGGAAAAAACCGACCTGTTTATCCGCACACTGGTCGAGGAAGAAACACCGCGGAGCCTAAAACACGAGATCGCCCTGGATTGCCGCTAGCCGCTTATATTGTGGGGTGAGCGGGTTCGCATCTCCAGTGTCGAACGGCGAGCGTTGCGCAGAGTCCTGAGGGTAAAGCTTGAGGAGTTCATCGATGTCTTGTATTGGGGCCACGGGGAAGTACATGGCTTTCATGAAGCCGCGAACGTCCTCGTCGGTCCTGACAATCGTCGGACTCGATTACAGATTGCGAGTGGGTGGTCGAAAGGTGTGACGATAAATCAAGGTTGGCAGACCTCGTAAGAAAAGAGGTTCTGATTGCCTTTCGCATAAGATTCTGGCGCAGGCACTCCAGCGTATCTTCAGCGTCAGTGCAGCTGGTGTTCACGACAAGCTGGTCGTGATAAACTTGGCCTGGTTTGCCGTCATTCAGCGAGGTATCCGGATCGTATCAAGACAATCCACGGACCTTGCATAGTGACCCTGGAAAAATCGCCGCCAAATGCAGATATGTACTTCTACACCCAACGCAACGCTAAACGTTCCGGATGTTGTCGAGTAAGCATGAACGTGAGGGTGGCGGCGTGAGGTGAGATGCGACATACGATCTTGTACTTAACCCGAGATTTCCAATCCCTGCTGCTCGCGCCTCCTTTCCGCCCAGAAAACCAAGAGCTGCGACGATGTATCAGTATGCAAGTTGGATAAGGAAAATATATCGGTTGTATATACCATAGTGATTCTGACCAGTGCGATAAGTTGAGTGTAACGTCAATATTTGCTGGTCGGCATCACGGAAAGGCCCGTGTCCGTTCGAACTCCGTCGGCACGTGGACCGCTTCCTCCCGCAGTCTCGAATTCATGATTCGACAACTCTTCCGCGCGAGCTTGCGCAATGGGCGACTCTGCGTTCAATAAACCAACCGAAGTCCGACGCGATAGACCGCAACGCGGAAGGGTATTCTTCGTACAGGGTTTGCACGGGAACTTGGATCCGACCTTCGGGAGGGGCGGTGTGCATAATATAGGTGTGCATGATGCACAGAACAAAGAAATTTCAGCTGGGCGCAGAAGTTGACCTGAGGCACTTCTAGAGAGGGTTACATCGCTGCTGCCTTCTTTTATTGATTGACACGCCGATATAAGTACATTAATTCGTGAAATGAACGACCGACACACTACTCCATGCTCCCGACCTGCTCGTCCCCGCCCGGCAAGCCCTGCGCCTTGAGCTCGGCGTGGCGGCGCTCGACCTCGTCCTGCACGCGCTCGATGGACTTGAAGTACTTGACGGTCTTGACGTGGAGCTCTGCGGTGGCGTCCTCGTCGACGACGATGAGCGCCCAGGGATGCATCTGCAGCGCGGAGAGCGTCCAGAGGTGGTTGACGCCCTCCTCGATGGCCTTGGAGAGCGCGAGGGACTTGCGCTGGCCGGTGACGACGACGACGACCTCGCGCGCGTCGAGGACGGTGCCGACGCCGACGGTGAGGGCCATGCGGGGCACGGCGGCGACGTCGTTGTTGAAGAAGCGGGCGTTGGCGAGGATGGTGTCGTACGCGAGGGTTTTGATGCGGGTGCGGGAGGCGAGGGAGGACCCGGGCTCGTTGAACGCGATGTGGCCGTCCTCGCCGATGCCGCCGAGGAAGAGCTCGATGCCGCCGTGGGCCTTGATCTTGGCCTCGTACCGGTTGCATTCGCCGATGAGGTCCTTGGCGTTGCCGTCGAGGATGTTGACGTTGTTCGGGTCGATGTCGACTGGGACAGGCGCGATGGGCGAAGGAGCGCGAGAGAAAGACGGAGGACGCACCGTGCGAGAAGAACTCGCGGAACATGAAGGTGTGGTAGGATTCGGAGTGCTCCTTCGGGAGCCCGACGTACTCGTCCATGTTGAACGTCACCACATTCCTGAACCTGGATGGTGCATAGGTTAGGGTGGTACTGGACGTCGGAGGGTGAGAGGGCGTCGTACGTGAGCTTGCCCTGCTTGACGAGCTTGATAAGGGCCTTGTAAGTCGGGATCGGGGAGGATCCTGTGGGCAGGCCGAGCACGAACGGATTCTCTGGCGTCGGCGAAAAGTCGTTTATCCTGCAGAAGGGGTTGAGAAGGTCGTTCACCCAACCGCCAGCGGCCCAATCCGACTTGCGACGCCGTCGAACATCACCACTCGACCTAGCTATCCCCGCGCTTCGTCAGACAAAAAAGGCCACTCACCGCTTCGCGATGTATTCCGCGATGTAATCGCCCACGGCGGTGGGGTCGTCACGGATGATGAGACCTGCGAGCGAGCCCACATCGTCATCCGGTCAGTGCTGCCTTGGCCCTTGTTGGCGTGTCAGACCAGACTCACGCATCTCGAGTGGATGTAAGAGGGCTGTCGATGGGGGCGAGGGTCAGAGGCCCGAGAGGGCTCGAAGGAGGTTGTTATATGCAGAGAAGCGGGAGGTGCATGTGGAACGAACGTTTCTCCGCTCAAAAGAGGGAGCACGGGCAGATTGAAGAGCATATGGGTCCCTTTCGGAATGTCGGACATCGGTGCGGATAACGGTTGCCCCTCCGCTTTCCCACTCTCGGGTTTCTGCCAGCCGAGGCTGCTCGCTGGCACTGGCAGGGGCCCCGGATAGTGAGATCAGAGGGTTAGATATTTGCGTGAGAAGTTGAGAACGTTGATTGGAGGAGGGTGGCAGGGTACAACATACGGGAATACATCTGGAATACACCTGTAGGTTATAATTCGTACAAATCGCAAGTAAAAAATACAGCCAGACTAGTCTTACACGTCGATCAAGGCAAGGACACGAACAACGTTACACCCCGACGATTTCACGCTGCATGGGCTGTTCATTCGAAGCCGGCATCCATCTTCATAATGATCTCCTCCCGCTTGCCCTGGATCTCGTCCACGGTCTTGTACCCGCTCAAGCCCAGCGTGATCTCCGTGTCCGCCAACAGACCCCGCAACACCTCCTCCACGCCCTTCTCCCCGCTGATCGCCAGCCCATACATGAATGGGCGCGCGACTAAAGTCAAGAAACCGTAGGGTCAGCCAGAGCCCCGGGGGGAAGCAAACAAAACGGAGAGCACGCACCGAGCACACCCTGCGCCCCCATGGCGAGCGCCTTGATCACGTCCGACCCCGTCCGGATCCCCGAATCGAACAACACCGTGAACGTCCCCGCCTTCTGCGCCTCTTTCACCCGCCCGTCCGCCGTGACATGCTCCAGCGCGACGAACGACGGGATCGCGCCGTCCACCTGCCTCCCCCCGTGATTGGACACCACGATCCCGTCCACGCCCGCGTCGATCGCGCGGTGCGCGTCCTCGACGCACTGGATGCCCTTGAGCACGAGCGGGCCGTCCCAGTGCTCCCGCAGAAACCGGACGTCCGCCCACGTCTTGAAGATGCCCGAGTTGGTCTCCTTCAGCCACGCCTTGCCGAGCTCGGTCGCCTCCGCGGCGGCGGCGTCGCCGGCGGCCAGCTTCGCGCGGTGCCCCGCCGCGTCGAACGGGAACGGGCTGTCGTCGTCCGTGCGCGCCTCCTTGTCCTGGGTGCGCATGAAGACGGGGTCGGAGGTGCCGACGCTGATGCCGACGCCCGCGTGGAAGGGCAGGTAGGCCGTGTCGAGGTCGTGGGGGCGCCAGCCGAGCAGCATCGTGTCGAGGGTGACGACGAGCGCGCTGAACCCGGCTTTCTTGACGCGGGAGAGGATCGAGAGCGTGATCTCGTTGTTGTGCGGCCTGCGAAGGGGGGGAGGCGCGCGGTCGGCATCGGGCGCTGGACGCGCGGGGCGGGGAAGACGTACCAGTACAGCTGGTACCACCGGTGTCCGTCGCCGTTCGCCTGGCCCACGTTCTCGATCGTGCGCGTGCTCGCGGTGCTCATGATGAAGGGCACGCCGACCTTGGCCGCCGCGCGCGCCGTCGCGAGCTCGCCGTCCGGGTGGAGGATGCCCTGCACGCCGACGGGGGCGACGAACACGGGGCAACGCAGCTTCTTTCCAAATATAGTCGTCTGCGAGCGCATCATTGAGTGTCCTTGCCAAAGGAAAGGGGGAGAAGCAGGCCCACAGCAAACAAAGGCTAGTTGGCCCTGACGGGGATAGTCTCGGGGATAGTGGATGGGGGATTTGACAAATATGCCTTTCCTTTCAAAGTCAAAGCCGGGACAGTTTAGATTCTAAGACTATTCTTTCACCATCCCCACCGTATTACAGTAGGGGATAGGGTAGGGATAGTTTAGTTTCATAACCTATTCCGGCCCGGACTGTGGTAGGAATTTTTATCAAATCCCTTTCCGCTATCCCCACCTCTTTCCCAGTCGGGGCCAACCAACCTTTGTTGGCTGCGCTAGGGCGACGCACCTCCAGGTTGCGCACGGACGCATCGCGCAACATCCGGGGGATAATGCGCCAGATCGCCAACGCCCTGCGGTTCGCGTGGTCCGTGGAGCTCAAGCCCGCGCTGCCGAACGTGTACATGAACGCCGCTGTCCGCCCCCCACCAATGCCGACGTCAGCGCCCGAGTCCTATCGCAACCGAACGCAAGGCGTAACGCACCGTGGTTGTCCTTCGTGACCTCGCGCGCCTTCTCAGCGATCGTGTCCATGTTGAACGAGGCGTTGTGCGGCGGGGCGCCGGCCGAGTAGACCTGGACCATGTAGGACGACCATGAGGGTTCCGTGGAGCTGAAGTTCATCGTGTAGTAGGGGCGGGTGCGATGTACCAGGAGGTTCTGGACGATAGCGGAGAGAAGCTGTTATCCATCCTGCTCTTATATACGCCGCGACTGACGGGTCGGCCTCCGCCCGGTTTGCCGCCTGTGGTCGGTACCACTCGTGCGCATTGAGTGTCATCTGATACACGCCCGGCGACGTTATTTGGCCTGGGAACTCCGTGATTCGGGGCGATAGAATGGGACGGAAAACAAGAGGGGGTGAGAGTTAGATATGAGGAGGTCGTGGGAGACGGCATTTGTGCGTGCTGGATGACGGTGGTGGTGGTGAGCAAAGACGTTGGCCGCCGTCGTCAATTCATCGCAAAAGCTAGGCCTGTAGAATTCGTCAAGCGTTGATTCCTGGTCTCGAAGAGAACAGGCTTTAACACCCACCTTCCTTCCATATATGGTGAATTACCTTAATTGGACATCACACGGGGGGCATTAACTGGTAATCTGCATCCTTAGATAAGCTTGAGAACGGTTTGAAGTATTACCTTTCCGACGGCTGGAGGCCGGGCCCAAGCCGGGCCTGGAGGTATCGAGAATAATATCTTTGTGTTAGATCCCAATCAAGGCTAGTAGGTACTCAGAATGACTTATTTGGACATCTCCTGCTGAGCAGTTGCAAATAAGATATTTGCATGGTGTGGACATGCTGTGTGAACATCTTATTTGCAAGACCTCCTCCGGAGAAAGGGCAAAGCAATCTCAAAGACATCCTTTTCACCTCGTGGCCGATGATACATGAACAACTTATTTGCAAGACCTCGTCCGAAGAAAGGACAAAGCAATCCCAAATATATCCTTTCCACCTCGTGGCCGATGTTACGTGAACATCTTATTTGCGACTGCTCGGCGGGAGATGTCCATCATCAATTGTAAATAAGTTGTTCTAAGTACCTACTAGCCTTGATTGGGATCTAACACAGAAATATTATTCTCAATACCTCCAAGCCTGGCCCCCAGCCGTTGAAAAGGAGGTACTTCAGACTGTTCTCCAGCTTATCTAAGGATGCAGATTACCAGTTGATGCCCCCGGTGTCATCTCCTCCTCCTTCCTCTTTTGTCTTCACACACCGGGCCGGGAGCTGCCCTCGTCGACAACGTTCCGGATTCGTCGCGTAAAATCTTCCCATCCACTTCCCGTTTAGGTTAGCGTGTGGGGGTGCTCCCTGAGGCTGCACGCCGATTTTCTCTTTCTTCTTCTTCGCATAGTGGTTGCATGAGGTTGTGACTGGGGTCTGTAGAAGAAGAGTATGAGCGGGACAACTTCTGGCACGTCGCAACGGAGTGGAAAATAGGTGGAAGTTCAGGAAGGAGTGGTCACCATAAGGTTCGGGTTGTCTATGGGTTTTGAGATGTGCGGGCACCAATCACTAGTCTACTGCCTGGTCTTGTTGATTATTATGCTATGTCATGAGTATTTTCTGCACGCAGATAGTTTATTTCATGGAGATGCATTCGTAGGTGCGAGACCAGGGAGTGCGCGGAGCGCGGTGGTATAGGAATTTGCGCAAACGCGGTTGCGTCATCGATTCAGCCCGATTAGGACGAGAAAAATAACGGCACGTGATGTGAGCCGGGAAGACGTCGCGAAGTCGCGCTCGATTGCGATAGACGCGCCCATCGCCTCCGCCTTTCCTACACTCTACGACATACAGCCACAGAATTTTGCTCTGGTTATGGATACGGAGGACCCAGATGACTCTTCTCTCTACCGCCCGATATCTGCTCTTTCGGCCGCTTTTCTTGAGAAGCTTGACAGCATCTCGTTCACTGCCGCGGACCGGCGCGGAGAACATGCAACTCGCCTACGGCCTCATTTATTCGGCTTGCACGATACCGCTACGCGAAGATCAACTCCTGGCAGTGGCACACTACCACGAAGGTCTTGACACTGTGCTCGTCGCTTGCACGGGATCCGGCAAAACTATGCAAATCATCATCGCGGCGCTCATGAATCCCCCGGGGGAAATCGTCCTCGTCATGTCAATGGAGTGTCAGAACGAGAGGTAGAAGCGGGGGACGTGTCAAGGCTGTATGAGAGAGTCGGAGTGCTTGGGATGGAAGATGACCTAGAGTCCGGGGTCCTGAGGAAGCTCACAGCGAGAGGTGTTGGCGGCTGTGAGAGATTCTCGGGAGGTAGCAGAGAGGGACTGTCTGAGAACCTGGAGTTCAAAGAAACAAAACTATCAGATGTTATTAGTGGTAGAGGCTTCAGCGGCTTGCACCGCGGGCAGAAGTCCATTTTTTCGGAGTCGAAATGTATTCGAAACGGGCGACGAAAGTACAAATACCAATCATGTTTTTACCTGGACAAAACACATTCCAAACATGTCCTTTCAGGCACATGTTCCTGCCTCGTGTACCCTCCTAAAACTTGAGGTTTCCACCATGGGCAGCTATGAGTTTGAAATAAAGCCTTTTAGGACAACATTCTCCCTAAATTAAGCAGTTAGAAACCGGTTCCCCAAGGAGAATCAGTTTCGATTAGGAAAAGATCTGCCAAAAATTGCCCTGAAGCTTCTAATTTCAGATCAATCACTGCTCGTGGCGGAAATTTCTAGTTTTGGAAGGGTACATGAGGCAGGAACATGTGCATGAGAGGACATGTTTGGAATGTGTTTTGTCCAGGTAAAAACACGATTGGTATTTGTACTTTCGTCGCTCGTTTCGAATGCATTTCGACTCCGAAAAAATGGACTTCCGCCCGCGGTGTTGGGTGACTTAGGCGGCTTGGGCGGCTTGGGTCAGGGCTGCTTTGGTCTTCGCTCTCTTTGCTTTGGTAGTTTGACCTCGACAGTGGGAGAAAACGTGTCATCCACGTGTGTGAAGAAAGAAGCGTTTCCTGGTTTCGAAGGTAGTTCAGTCCGTTGATCTTGGGTGGAAGACGTGTTCATGGTTGCAGCAGTGAAACTGAAAGGCGCGTCGCGCGCGCGACGCGGCGCCCGGGCTCATCACGTGCAGTTATTTTTCTCGCCCATATCGGGTCAAATTAATGCGTTTGCGCAAACGCCTATCAACGCCCGACGAATTCTACCAGTCTTTAACAGAACACTACCTGCTCGTCTCGTCAGTGTTCGTTAAAGACTCGGCCTCCAGTCCACGCAAAAGCGCTGTGCGGCGGTAAAGATCACGTGATCTCTGCTACAAGGCATCGCGTTTCCAGTGTCCACGTTCTGCTTCACGGAGTTCCACACGCATCCTGATGCCGACAGGCGGTTTCGTGTGGATAATTCGTACACAGGTACAGCGCCGCTATGATACAGATAGAATACATGAGCAGTGGTGAATATCCGAAGCCCCTCACGATTTGGGAAGGTCGCCTTCTTCACCGAGTCTGCCACTGCAATACATCACATCAGCCCATCACGCACGCGCAAGATTGAAAGCCTAAACACGGCCGGAGTAGATACCTTATGCAAGATATATCAAAACTTCAACCGTCATATATAAGGAACTTTACCCTCGCACATCGGACACCGCTCGTGCCAATACCGCGTGAAGTCAAAGGAAGGAAGGAACGCGTGGTATTTCCGCATGGAGGTGACCATGGCGTCAGGAGACTTCCCGCACGTGTGCGCCTTGACCATGGCGTGGTAAAGGGCCTTGCCGTCGCTGAGGAAGACACGGTTCGGTTTGATGATGAGGCCGCGCGCGAGGCGGAGGTCGACCCATGTTTTGGTCGCATCGTCGAGGAGGCCTTCTTCTTTCGTCTGGATGTACGTTTCTATAGATGGAAGGATGGGTTTGGGAGGCACGAGCCAGGAGACAGTGTCGGGCTTTCCGTGAGTGCACATATAGGCTTCTTGGATTTCGGTGTGGCGTTCGAAGGTCATGGTGTGCCCTTCGTCGCTGGACGGGGGATCATCCAGTTCCATGCTCACGTCGTTGTCGGCGGAGGCAGAGGCAGGGGGGTTGCCATCGGGGGGTTGTACAGCTGACAGCTTGGACGTTGTGACTTGGGGTGGACCTTCGTCGGGTTCGCTGTCCGAGATCACGATCACTTCGCGCTCGAGTTTTGCTTTCGGTTGCGAGCCTGTAAGTACACAGGGCAAGGTCAGCTTTACAGATCTCTAGACGAAAATGAATACAAGGAACCTGGTTGGTGAACTCCGTAAGCTAACATAACGGTGGCGGAAGTCAAACATCGAGCTCTGCGGTGGCAGGAAGCGCACAGCTCACGCGGGCTAATGTTGACGGTGAAAGAGTCGAGTCGGTCGACGACGTTGTCCCACGTCTCCGGAAGGATCTCCAACATACCAGCCGATTCGCGGGCCTTGTCGATGGCGCAGAGTCGTATAGAACGGTCTGGCACATGTAGAAGGCTATCTTCGGTCGCCCTACGGACCATCGCGAGGACAGCCTGCCGATATGATGTTCGCCACGGCGGAGAAAAAGCGAGAATGCATTTATTTAAAAAGCGAAGGCGATGGTGAGCCCGGGTCGGGACTAGGCTATGATGAACACGTACCCGGTAGGAGGGCTTGCGTGGGACGAGGAACTTGCGATCCTGGAAGACCATGATGAATTGTGCGTTAGGGCCCTGACTGGCGTCGAGAGGGGCTGGTGCGGACATGACTAGAGGAGAGGACTCAACCTGGACTGAAGAAAAAAGCGGGGGGAGGGGTATATAAGTTTTCGGGACCCCGACTCAAAGGCGGTGAGCTTGAGCTGGGCGCACGACGGCGCCTCTTCTATTGCGATACTCGGGGAGACGGATAGGGATGGCGCAGGCCGCCGCCTGGTTTGGTATCTTCGGCGGTGCGACTTTGAGGGAGTTGGATCAGCCCTGCGCGAGTTCCTTCGCGATCCTCGATGCACACTCTTGTGAAAGACGTTCATGAGCAGTGCAATAGCATTTTATATACACTCTACACAGTCAGAATCAAGAAAGGTGCGATTTCCCGAAAGAAAATAGATTCTTGCATTGCCCTACCTGATCACGGCGCAAATGGCTCTGGTCTCGCGAACTGCTGCGGATCAGAACACGAGGGCATGCAACATAGGGGGCATGCCGGCCACTCTCGGAAACTGCACTTCAGTGTCAGAAATCGAAAAATGGTGATGCCAGATGGCGATGAGAGGGAACATAATTGGCACACCTCCAGAATCGACATGCCGTCCTCGACAAGTCCTACACGCAGCTCCGAGCTCTCTCGCAGATCCCTCGGCAGAGACACGCGGGTCTCCACGTATGGAAGTGTGGCCTCTCTCAGTTCGTTTGGCTCCCCAAACCACACGCCCAGTTTGAGTCGCTCAGACGCCGAGGCTGTTCCGTCCACGACGCGCGAGGCTTCGCCCAGTCTGCCCTCTCGTTCTTTCTGCCGTGCGACCTTGACACGAACGGGGTGGAAATCGCACACCGTCGCATACCAACGACTGTCGCGCAGCTCCGGCGTCTCCCAGCAGAAACGCGAACGGCAGAGGTTCGACCCCATCGTCGCGCCCTGGAAAACGCGCGAATGCATCGCCCACGCCTCCCACTCCACCCAGAGCGACGCGTGTTCGAAAGCGTTGCCCTCTTCGTCGAGTGCCAATGTTTGCAGTCCCGCGAAGTCAACGATGTGGACGAATTCCCGCCACGCGCCCTGTCGCGGCTGCACGTTGTAGCTGACGACGAAGATGGACGCGTCGTTCATGGCACGGAAAGGGGTGGCGTTCATAACGGGGTCCGGCGGGGTGTTGCAGTAGATGTCCGCGCGGTGAAACTCGGACCCGGAGGATAAGAGAGGGAGGCCAAGGGTCATCTCGACGCTGCCGTCGATCCGGAAGACGTGCAGAACGGCGGGGCTTGTAAAGTCTTCCGGCTTCAGAAGGCGCACGGTCGCGACCCAATCACGAGGTAGCAGACGTAAGGCTCTGATGTCCGTCAAGGTGTTCTGCATACGAGTCGTTAAGAACCGCGTGGTTGGCCGAGGATGCACTTGCCAAGACTTGCCATCGTCAATTGGTTTGTCCGCCAATCCCAGATAACGCCGACGTTGTGTACTTGAAGCGCGGCGTGCATTCCTTGTATATGGATGCGCATGTGCTGAACAATGGCCGGGACATCGTCGAGTGCAGCAACCTCGACGACAAGAGAATATCTAGGCTGCGCCTTGGGGTGCAGCTCTCCTGAATGCATTGTTAATGCACAGATTCTCCATTTGCTGGGGTCTCCTCTACTCAAACATAAGTTACAAACAAAGGAAGTCCTATACGGCGCACTCACGGCATCTGGTTGACAGATATGAGAAGGTTTTGCTGGACGTCCACGGCAGATGTACCAGAGCCGACTTCGGGCACACTGGTTTTCATTGAGAGGGCCGGAATATTGCGAAGCCCAGAAGGGAGTCTGACGAGAGTGAATAGGGGGGATTCGAAGTGTGTGAGGACGACGTGTCTAGAGAAGAGCTTGACGTAGCGTTTCGGCCGCCGGTAGGCTTCAAACCCGAGGTTCATGGTGATACGTTCTCTCCAAGATAGAGTATCCCAGCAGCGTTGATACTCGACAAGCCTATAAATGCGCGAGGAGGTCCCCATATAACATGCCGGATGCCCATCTTGCATGCCACACCGAACGAGCGCGAGGCGGTAATGTAAAGTCGCGGAGCCGGAGACAATGCCATTGAGATGCATGCATACCTACATGAGTCAGTTAGCACCAATCGAACATCTCGAGTACTTCGCACGGCGCACCTGTAAACATCTCACCAGGTCACCAACATCTAGCATCGACAGGATTTTGAGGACGAGTTCTGGGGGGATTCCTACGAGCGAAGCGGCTGAAGCGGATCGTGTTAGGGATGCTTGATGGCGAGAAGGAATTCGAAAGATACACGTTTTTCATATCCTCCTCCTGCGATCTCTTTGGTAGACGGTGGAAACTGGGCCTCGCAGGCCATCGATGAACATGAACAATGAACGTAACGTTCAACGTTTCAACGAAAAGTTGAAGCCGAGAACGAAGCGCATCACGTGCACGGTCCTTTCCGTCGTTCCGCGATGCCGTTTCTGCCGCGCCCACCAGCGGGTCTGAATTGCTAGACCCAACGACCGGTGAAAGTCCTACTAACCTGAAATTCGGCGTAGTGGGGTATGTGAGGGTACCGTTTGCGGCGTGGATCGACTATGAAGGGTCGGTCCGAGAATATAGATTGTCATGGATGGATGTACATCTGAGTTGACTCCGATTGATGAAGCCTCTCCCCCGCCGTCCCTCAAATTCAATAGCAGCCCTGTCTACTAAATCCGACAAAGGGTACTACCTTTCTGAGATCCTCTACCCAGCTCTCTTCTTTACACACCTCCAGAACGCGCACCTCACGAAGACCGAACCCAAGCTCTCGTCTCGCCTGCAGACACCGGACGAGAGCTGCGAGCCCTCCAACGTCATCGGCCTCCACGCAATGGTCTCCCATTCCAGGCGGCAGGTAATTGATGCACAGCGCCTCGAGATTTGGGAGGAGGCACCCAGCCTCCTCAGGCTCCCCTGACCTCGGCGCTCCCAGCAAGGGCAAAATCTCACTCAAGGTATCCTCCACAGTGCAAATCCGCCGCACGGCCGTCATCTCTCGGAACAGCATCTCCCACGCACGCCGCGACTGACTCGGTTGGACGTCCAAACAGAGGTCGACGACTTCGGACAGGTGCACGCGGTAGAGCACCGGATCCACGTGCACGTCGTGCTGAGAGGGAGCAGCAGCCCAGTCTGTGGACCACCGGAAGAAACGGGACGGGGTAGGGATTACGTTGCGGGCGACGGGGGTGGGGGTCGAGGAAGAGGGCCAAGGCGACGCCCAAATACCGATGGATACGGCTATGATGGACGAATCTGCGTCCTGAGCAACGAATCGGAAGGAAAGCGCGTGGGGGGGATGCGACGCGCCAGCGTGTTCGGACACGCAATCGGAGAGATGGTCACTGACGACGTAGTCGCGAAGTTTGTCGGAGGGAAGGTCCACGGCGAGCGTCGCGGACGGCGGGAGCACGATTTGGGTCGCGAAGTAGGCGCTTTCGGACGCGCGGCGGTGCCGCTTGTCTGCGCAGATGACCACTCGTTCGAGAGAGGAGGGGATGCGGATGCGCTCGGGATCCACACCCGTCACGGGCCCTGCGAGGCGCATGTTCTCGAACACGATTTCGCGCGCGTTGGTTATCTTTTCGAGGAAGAGGTTCAGGTTGGAGCGAGTCGGGGACGGGAAGTATGACGCATGCGACGTATATGCGATTCGGACGTGGGTGAGTTGGTCCATGGCACGTATGGGCAAGCGTGTGAAGTTTGGGTCGTCGACGAGTGTGAGCGAGGTTAATGTTGGTATTTCCATGGTGATAGGGGTAGAAAATGGCTCTCCAGAAGGTTGGAACCAGTGATGGTACATTATCTCGAGCGAGCTGATGGGAAACTGGGGTTTGGGTTCGAGGTAGAAGGGCAAACATCTGTCGTTGGCGACCAAAAGCTTCAACGACAGAGGCTTGTCCTGAGAGCGTTCTATCATTCTCGAAGCGCACGTCTTCGACATGGCAGTAAACTCAATGCGCGTCCACAGCGAAGCGGTGTTCAGCGCGAGCTATGTAAGGACGCTCAGCTCAGCCCGTGCTGGCAACGTTTACAAAAAGCGTACTCACCATGCGCCATTTCCGGCAAACGTGCGTGAGCCTGATCCACCCGATATCGTACGTAGTGAGATTATACCGAGAGGAATTTTCTTCGTTCTGCACGAGTCGTTGGGGGTACACGTCGCGGGTCGCGAAGAATATCTCCAGCAAGATCTCAGGAGGGAGCCGCGTTGAAGGGTGTACGACGGCGCTGCACCGCTCGACCAGTGCGAGGACTTCTTTGAGAGCTTCCGCTTCTTTTTGAAAGTCTTTCCAGCTGAGCCCGGCGTTGATGGCATCCTCTGGTTCGGTGAGACACCGCGCGCGGGCGGCGGACATCCAGAACTCCCTTAGAAAGAGAAACACGAATCATGCAAACAACATGTTCAACGTTAGCGTAATACATAGCGGCAGTTTGATGACTGAACATACTTCGCTGCCGTTCTCTTCATCTAGTTGGACTTCAGTGGAGTTGGATGTGCTGGCGCCGGGCAAGGTTCGTGACAAGCGTGATGTTGACGTTTGCACACGTACAGTAACGTGGTGACCGAACGCGACCGTGACATTCACGGCCCTGCTCTGGTACTAGACTACATACTACCGTACTTCATACTTGGTACAGTAGACGGTCCGCAGGCTACATATCTGGGTTTTGAGATGTTAGTACGCCTACGTATCATATGGCCCCGTGTTATGCTCCAAAGTGTCAACGTCACGATCTACGTTCAGACAACCTTCAGAGCCACGGCGATTCCGACGCGTTCTCCGATGGAGGATGCATCGGAACTCTTTCATATTCGGAGTGTTCGAAACTAATAGCAAGAAGCAACCTGCGAGCCCGTCAGTCACATCCACCCAGTCGAGATGACACCAGCGCTTACAAAATGCGCTAATCCGCACGACGGCAGGTAGGGCACTGGCGGACCCACAGCTTAACAAAATCCCTGCTAGGACAAAGGTACTTCTCCCGCAGTTTCGCATACGAGGGCAGAGCCCCAGCATGCCCGGCGTGCGCCCAAACCATGGCCACACGCAGCGGCTCTCCGGGAGCCAGAATCGGCCGTTCGTCATCGTCGCGTCCGCGCAGACGATGGTTCCCTACCCAGTGACGCTCGGGCTCGGTGAGCCCTTCCGCGTCAGAGTCGCGCAGGTACGCGCGGATGGCGTCGTGTTTATGAAGAGGAGGTGCGAGCCACGGTAGCCTGTTGTCCTTGAACCTCTTGCGCTGAGAGTCGATGAACTCAGCTTCGAGTTTGAGGTGCGAGGCAAGGGAGTGATTGCCCTCCCCATCCGCTGTGAGGGCGTTGCTGTCGATGTCTATCGCATCGTCAACGTCTGATTCATCCGAACCCTTAGCGGAAACGTCGGGTTCAACTTCTCGTTGCTGTCAAAGTAGTTAGATATATATTCAGAGAGGAAGATACGGGCCGCGAGAGGGTACTGATGAAATTATACCTTTCCTTTTTCCGGGTCAGTCGGTTTGGCGCTGAGCTCCACAAACGCGTTGTTGACGATATCTTTCCTACGCCTGGAAGACGTCGGTTTGCCGATCTTTGGCGGTCCTTTCTTGTCGTGACCTGACGGCACGTCATGACTGCTCGCCTTCCGCTTCTTCCCGCGAGAGGCTGGCGGAGCCGCGGCTACAGAGCCGCTAACCGGCGGGGATATTTGGGGAGACGGCGACCGGTCGTCCAGAGGGGTGTCGACAGTTAGAGCGGGGATGGAGCCGGTTGCAGGCGTTGCGTAGTCCTGCTTTTCGTCGTCAGATAGCATAATGATATCTGCTTCGAGTGGGTCTGCATGTGTGACGCGTGAATGAGTGAGGTTGTGAGCACACAAAAACATGACGCACCCGGGATTGATATCGTAAATTCAGTCAGATCCCTATGTAGCTCGCCCCATACATCGTCCGTGATCTCGACGAGCTGCGCTCCGTAGGCAGGGTGCTGTCCCATGAGCCGTATGTTCGCCGTCGCCGCGTTGCGTACTTCTGCCCGGGTCTTCGCGAGGTGTTTACGCGCTGTGGCCACCATGTCCTTCGCAGGGAGGTCAAATACTCGGATGGATGCCTGTGATACAGCACTCTGCCTTACTGAATATGAATCAGACCGTGGAACGATCATGGGTGTAACACCCTTGTACTTCAATAGGATCGTGTTGCGGATGACGTCCCGCTTCTTGGACGCGTTGAACGTGGAGGAATTTTGACTTTTGCGCCGGGAGGAAGAAGCGTTTGACATTTGTGAAGCCAGAGCGAGAGACGGGCCCGCGAGTCGCAGGACGAAATGAGTATGTACGAGCGTGAAACCGAGGAGAACGATTGATGGGATGAGTTACGAAGTTCGCGGCTCGGACCGACGCGGGCCGGAAGGTCCCATTCGTCCACAGACGAAGTCGCTTCACCCTGTTCCCAAGAACCGTATTATCGTGTATATGTGCAAGAAAAAAGAAAAGAAAATCCGGGAAGATCGGAAGCCCAAAGACATTGTGAAGAAAACGGTACAAAGTACACAAATCTATATCCACTGCACCCGACAATGCCACGTTTGCAAAACTCGAGGTTTCGGCCAAGATACCTTTCCAATCCCACCATACCAACTAACTGACTTCGCGGGACCCACCGGCTACAGCGTTGACTGGCTGGTCCCAACAGGTTGGACACATCTCATGCCACGCGTACGAGAATGCTCGCGTCGGCCACAGACACTTCTTCCGCAGATTTTTCCAGGTGCGATTCCCCGACGCATGACCTTCGTGTGCAGCCATCATGGACTCGTACAGCTCCCTTCCCGGCGTGGGCATCGACCCCTTCTTCGATTTCCCGTATTTCATAAAGTGCCGGACCCGTCTGTTGATCCAGTTGATTTCGGTCCGAGAAAGCTTGTCGGCGTCGTCGCCGTCCGAGTAGACGTAGGCGCGGGCGGCGACGATGCGGTCTGTCGTTGGTACCAGCCACTGTGATTTCTTGGTCCATTTCGCCTCGAGGGCCTGGTGAGCCGCGAAGGAGGGGTATCCCATGTAATCCTGGCTCACGGTCATGAGAGAAAGCGAGAAATGGTCACGGACGTTGCGCACCGTGTTTTTTGACTTCGAGCTCGCCGCTCCCTTGGATCCTCCATGACGCTCCCAGTGAACTCTCTTTCTTGGAGGCTGCGAGACCTTGGCGGCGATCCTTCCACTGTATGTCCGAATCCTATTGCGCTTTCTCGAGGCTGTGTCCGGTGGTGCGCTGCCGGACGCAGCGACGATCTCGAAATCCTCAGAGTCTTCTTCGTCTTCTTTGTCGTCAGAATCGTCAGAATCGGACAGCTCGACAACGACCTCTTCCTCTTCCTCGCGGCGAGTGGCGGGGCCTGAGGGCAAAGATTTCAGCATTGTCTTCGACGAACATGAAAGGACCAAAAGTCGAATATGCAACGCACGGATCGCGACGGTGAACTCCGTCAGCCTGGGTTGGACCGACGCCCATACCTCCTTCGTGACCTGTGTGAGCTCATTCGGGTACTTCGGATGGAACGCGGTGATCTGAATATCGTCGTTCCGGGCCTGCTGGACTTCGGGGGCGCGGATGTTGCTCCGGGCAGACGCGATGACATCCTAGGGTCGATCAGCTCGGCGGATGTTGTTCTAGGAAAGGAAGGGTGCGTACCTCGTACGCGTCTTTGCGCTTAACGATAAAAGGAAGCTCGCCTTCGTACTTCATCAAGATGGTGTCGTCATCGCTTTCGATGGCATTGGAAGATGCCGTGAACACAGGCGCTGTAGGAGAAGCCCGGGCGACTCTGCGAGTTCGTACGGAATACGATGCGGCAGGCATGTGAGTGAGGTGGTGGTAAGGAGAGCAGCGAGCGGCGAGGTTGAGAGGTACATAAACACGAAGGACCTACAAAGCCGATGGACGAACGGGGAATGCCGGGCGCAACGGGTAATGTGGCACCAAATATATATGTAAGTACATGGACTCGTGGACCGAGGCTTACGCCACAGAGTCACGAGGCGGTTACACCTCCATCCCTCCCCATTCCAACACACGAAACAGACGACGATCCTCCCATCGCCCAGTATCAAGACCTACAATATTTCTCCAGTATCCCTCATGATGCGCAGGTCCAACAGCTTCTGCCCATGCAGGCAGATCAGAGGTTTCCACCCCTTTGAATAACATGAAAACACGCGTGACGAGATCGGGGGCGGGAGTGACGGTCATCGGCGCCGCTCCCTCATAAGCCTGTTGTGGAAGGAACCTGAGCGCGACGTGCTGATGTTTGTTAAGGGCAGGTAGCCAGTAGCTGTGAGAGAAGAATGCGTCGTGGGTTTGGGACGAGGACGGAATAACCGGACGTACGTGATGAACGAGTTGCGCGCCTCGGTGTGGAGGCAGAGCGTTTTCAGAGTGCGGTCGAGGTAGGCAGGGAGCGCGTCGATATCCACGACTACAGAGTCTTCGGGAGACAGCCGAGCATGTGCAGGATCGAATGGGATTGCCTCGTCTGTGGTCGGAGTCGGATTTGTGCTAGTAGAAAAGTCATCATGTGAATCGTCAGCGAGAGATGCAAAGGGACGGAACGAGTACGCACTGCGCTTCCCAGAAGAGATACGAAAGCTCCGATCCGCTTCGTTTGTCCACGAGCATGCCGTCGGGCTGAGCGCCCACCGTCCACTCGATCGTCTGGAATCCATCGTTGGAATGGACGTCTTTGGCCGTCGGATATATGGCGGAGAACGACCATGAGGGGGCCAAGCCCAAAGTGACCACCACATCTTCAACGGGACGAGGTGGGAAGAGATAGATGACGGGCTTCCCGCCGAGTTGACGTAAGTAAAGCCAGATTTCAGACTCGTTCTCGATACCATAGTAGTGCAGCGTATGGTCGTCCGCCAGGGACTCTCCAGCATAGGTCATCCTGAACTTGTCGACGGATAATCCTAGCTTGTCTTCACATTTAGCCTTCAGAGAGTCGACGGTGATGTTGAACGATAAGACACGGAAAATGGATGTCTGGGGGACATCCCCCCCTACACGGATAGTGACCTTCCCTCCCCTGTTGCCCCGTGTTGTAGAAGCAGCCGAGCTGCATTGGCGTTGTGCGGCATCCGAAGTGTCTGGGGCATCGAACGGACAGACTCAGTCTCTAGAGTTGTACCCAGGAGAGAATGTACTCACCCGAGTTGGGGGCTGTATCCAATACAAGGTTTACGGTGCGCAGGGATCCGACGACGTGGGGCCAAAGTTCCTCAGAAACCTCGTATAGTCCTGGCCCGCAGTTCGGAAGGACCGCTTTGAAGTAGAATGGGCGGCCGCCTAGAGCGCGAAACCCTCGCGCGCGCGTCACCGCTGCAATCACGTCCTAGTAGAGTTAAGAATTCTAATATGGAGTGAAGGAAGTGAAGGATTCACTTGTTATTTTTCGTGTCTGACGATCGCAACGCCCTGCCCTTCCCACATCACGATGAGCGGACCAGTATAGGTTGGTGTGGTGGCTTGCTCTTCTTCATCTCCCGGATGAGAGCGTTTGGGTTTCTTCCTCTCAGACATACTCGGCGGCGAGTCTCGTAGAGTTTCTCAGAGGGTTTATGATACGGTGCGACGCAAAAGAATGATGGACGATGGATGGCGGACGTTTGAATTGTGCTTTATGCATTGGCAACGCGTGAGCGCGCCGCGCGAAAAGATAAAAAGCGGAGAAGGTCAGTACTTATGCAATCGTGGTCATTTTCGCAGAAGTCAAGGACAGACCTATTCGAAGATCCAACGCCGTCGATTGTCTGTCTAGAATGCAAGCTGCGGTGGGGAGGAGGACGAGGAGGAAGTTCAACTTTGAGGTGCAACGGTGTGGCAGAAACCATAAGGGGAAGGACCCCGGAAGCGAAGGGGTTTCCGGCAGATTCCGGGGTCCTGCCGCGCAACCCAACTCGCCTAACCCGCTCCTCGTCGTCGTCCACATCACCGACGTCCTTGTCTTCACCGTTCAGCCCGTTCCACTCAGGTCTTCACGCTTCTTCAAACCCATCATGTCCGACCTCTGCCCCGTCTACGCTCCTTTCTTCGGCGCCATGGTGAGCCCCAACTCCTAGGACGACACGTCGAAATAGTCGGCGACTTATTCGTTTTCTTTTGTGCAGGGCTGCACCGCCGCCATTGTGTTCACATGTGAGCTTGAATGCGTTTTTAACATGAGGAGAGGTGGATGCTGAACCGTGGGTGCGCAACAGGTATCGGTGCGAGGTGAGTTGTCGCGCATTGCTCTAGTCTTGCAGGTCGCTGACGGCCTTTTTCTTCAGTTACGGCACGGCCAAGTCTGGTGTCGGGATCTCTGCCATGGCCGTCCTCCGCCCCGACTTGATGATGAAGAACGTCGTCCCAGTCGTCATGGCGGGTATCATCGCGGTGCGTATCCCGTCATCTCTTCCCGGTTGGCCCCCTCCAACTGAACCGAACTACGGATGTAGATTTACGGTCTCGTCGTGTCGGTGCTCATCTCTGGAACTCGTGCGTGTCTCTCCCCTTCGTGTACGCGTCGGGGTGACTAACCCCGCTTTCCGCAGTTGAGGCGCGCATGTCGCTGTTCCAGGGCTTCGTTCAGCTCGGTGCCGGTCTCTCCGTGGGCCTCGCTGGTCTCGCCGCCGGGTTCGCCATTGGCATCGTCGGTGATGCTGGTGTCCGCGGTACCGCCCAGCAGCCGCGACTCTTCGTCGGCATGGTACGCCTCTTGCGCGCTTCTCGGGGCGGCACCTCATCTGACGCACCTCCACTTGCAGATTCTTATCCTCATTTTCGCCGAGGTGTTGGGTCTTTACGGTCTCATCGTCGCCCTCATCATGAACACGAAGTCGTCCCAGAGCGGCGTCGAAGTGCGTATTCCTTCTTTCTCTGTCAGCCGCTCGTCGCTTACCCTTGGACGCAGTGCACATAGATTGCGCGTTGGTCGCGGCAGTACGGACGGGAAGGAAAAGCAGGGAGATATCCTCCTCCCAGTATACGTTACGACGCCGGACATTCTGCCTTTTCTCGCGCCGCCTAACCTAATTGGTGTCTATGCTGGAATACCATTTCTCCCTTTCTTTGCCTCGCTGCTGCAGTGCGCGCTGTTCATAAGCTTCCTATATAATAACCGTCGAGTTCATTATCATCTTACTTCATGTATGCATTGGTCCCACGACGAGCCTGAGAGAATTCTCGATCTATGAAAAGACCCCCTTTCGACGTGGCGAGATGGCGTGGCTGGCGGACCCTTCACCATCGTAAGTTGAAAGTGAAACCCCCATGAACGTTGAGGACCCTCGTGTCGGGTTTCCGTTTCGCGCTCGCTCGTCTTGACATCCGTCGCCTCTCTTCCCCATCGGATACTCCCTTTCGTCGCAACCGAACCAGGCCACCGCGGTCGCAGGCAACGCGGACAGAGGAACAAGCCCATGTATCCGCCTTCTCTTCTCCCCCCCACCTTACTTTTCCTACTCTTCACCTCGCCCGTCCTCTCTGCCCCGACATCGCCCTACGACACCTTCAGCGCAATAGCCACTCACGCGCGCAAACCGCCAGTGGAACCCGTATGCTGTCTCAAGCCCCTCACCCCGTTGGAACCCGTAGCCGACGACCTCTTCCTCTCCTTTGAAGACTGGAAGACGAAACGTTCCTCCGACCGCGATGCTCCCAATAATAGCAGACACGCCTATGGCTCTACAGCAGGAGGAGGCACTGGAGATGGACGAGGAGGAGGAGAGGGACGGGCAGATGCCAGTGCCGACACCGCTGCACCCGCTGAAGGCAGCCCGCCCTCATCCACGTTCGACGTCGTCGACCCCAGCCTCCCGCCTACCCCCGAAACCCTCGCGCCCCACTTCCGCATCCCGCTAACCGACCGCTTCAACTACGCCTCCCTCGACTGCTCCGCGCGCGTGCACACCGCGCACCGCGACGCCAAGTCCGCTCACAACATCCTCTCCTCGAAGAAAGACCGGTACATGCTCAGCCCGTGCGCGGCCCCGCGCCAGTTCGTCGTCGTCGAGCTGTGCGAGGATATCTGGATCGACACCGTGCAGCTGGCCAATTACGAGTTTTTCAGTGGCGTCTTTCGCGAGTTCACGGTGAGCGTGGCGAAGACGTATGCGACGGACGCCGCGGGGTGGACGGTCGCGGGGACGTACACTGCCAAAAACACGCGTGGGGTTCAGGTGTGTGGTTTTTTCATAGTTATCCACTGCGTTGGACGCCGTCTGACCAAACGTATGCGCAGTCCTTCCACCCTCCAAAGTCCCTTCGCGATTTCTATCGCTTCATCCGGATCGACTTCCACTCCCACTACGGAAACGAGTACTACTGCCCTATCTCCCTCCTGCGCGTCTACGGCCTCACGCATCTCGAGCAGTGGAAGTGGGATATATGGGAAGACGAGAGCCGCGCACGGATGCAGGGGCAAGAACATCAGGCGGTCCAGCTTCCTGCCGAGGTCGACCAGCCTTCGCCACAGCCGGTGCAGACGCCTGAGGTGGTCGAGAGCGACTCGGCCGTTCCTCCCCAGCCTACCCCGGCCCCTGCGAACAACCTTGCGGAGGAGACCCCCGGGACGAACACGACGGAGGAGGCCGCTGAGGAGGCCGTGTTTCGCCACAGCACGGACATCGCCCGTTCTGACTCTGCACATACTTACACGTCTGGCATCAACACTTCTCAGCTCTCTCCCTCGCCTTCGGAACCTACCGCTGTCAATGTGGCCAGCGCGCACGAAACAACTGGAACAACCACCAACGACACCACCCCCTCTCCATCCTCTACCAACGGCACCAGCCCCAACTCTTCTTCCCCTTCTTCCGTCGTCACCTCATCCTCATCCTCGCCTCCCATCATCTCTCTCGCGCCCTCCCCCATCCACGCCCCCACGACCGGAGAGTCTATCTATCGCACCATCATGAACCGCCTCACCGCGCTCGAGGCCAACACCACCCTCTATGCGCGCTACGTGGAGGAGCAGACGGCGGGCATGCACGAGATGCTCCGTCGAGTGGCCGAGGACGTGGGCCGGCTGGAAGGCATAGGCCGAGTGCAGGCGCAGCTCTACCAACGTTCCGTACAGGATTTCGAGCGTCAGCGACGAAGGATGGAGGTCGAGCAGAGGGAGCTGATCACGAGGGTGAAGTACCTTGCCGACGAGGTATGTCCATTTCATCCTCTTCCCACATGTTCTTCCTCACCGATCCCGGTACCTGTTGAACCGTAGATCACCCTCGAAAAGCGGCTCGGCATCGCCCAACTCTGCCTGCTCCTCGCCGTGCTCGTCTTCCTCAGCCTGACCCGTGGCTCCCGCAACGACCTGCCCCGTTCCACGCGTCCACGCGTCCCGGGCCCGGTCTCCATGAAAGAATGGGGCAAGCGCAACCTCAGCCTGTCCTTCAGCTCCGACTGGGTATCGCGTCTGCGCGCCAGGAGCCTCACGCCCGCTCCTCAAGACGCCCGCGCCGCCGCCCCCACCGCCGCCAGGACGACCAGCCAACTGAAGCCCTCGTCCCCAGCCAAGAAGGACGCGGAGATACCCAACGCGGTCTTCCCCTCTCCGCCGTCCACCACCTTTCCGAGCGAAAAGGCTAAGGGCAAGCGCCCCGCGCCGGTGGACAGCCACACCGTGTTCGCGCTCGCAAGCGCAAGCAGGAGGCCCCGCACGCCCTCGCGTCGCCACCCGTTCGCGCACGTCGTCCACGGGAGCAACATGAGGACGCCGGGGACGCCCACGACGATCGCGCGCCCGGTCCTCCAACGCTCGAACTCGCACAGCTCGGGCGCGAGCGCGGGCGCGTCGACGTCGACGACGAGCCTGCTCATCGGGCCCGTGCCGCGCTCGGCGAAGCGGTGGGCGAGGACGGCGCATCTGCACGAGGTGCGACGGCCGGTGGAGCGGGATGAGAACGGGACCGAGGATGAAAATGGGCGTAGGAGCGGTAGGAATATGGATGTGGGGGAGGTGGACGAGAATGGGACGAAGAGGCTGCGGGTGGATACGTCGGTTGGTGCGGGGGGATGGAGGCGGGTTTCCCCGCTGAGGATGGGTGCGGCGAGGGAGGAAACGGAGGAGAGCGGGAGTGCCGGTGCGGCGGATCCGTGGGTGGATACGGACGCGGAAGGGTCTGAGGTGGAGTGGGCTGCTGGCCAAGGCGCGAGGGAGCAGACGGAGGCGGCGGTTGTGGGGGTGTTCGGGTAGGCATGGGTATCTCGCAGTTCACCACTTGCAATGGATGTCTTTTTTTCAAGAAGGCTGTTTCTGTCCCGCTCATAAGCGTCTCGCGACGATGTCTTCTAGGATTCTGTGGATGGGTGATCTCTTCAGGATTGTCAAGTGTCGATGTAGGTGTCGACGAGCATTGTTTCCGAGAAATAAATGATGAACGTGCCGGAACCCCCAAGGTTCGATTTACATAAAGATCGACGGCCTACTGAATTGGACAATGCCACTCCCTGTCAGGCTGTCGCCGAGTCTCCACGCCACTTTTTTTACTCATAAACGCCAGCCTGAGTCGCTGCCCTTCACGAACCACCCCCACGCGCCATGCCCGAAGCTAGCGACATTCTCAGCTCTGCGTCTGTGCTCCCGCCCCCCCTCGTCGCGCATTACGAAGATCGGCACTTTTTGATTGAACGGGACGCGTCCTACGCGGTACGTCTTCGACTTTTTCCCTGGCAGTCTTCAGGAATTGTGGCTAACAACGGAACAATACATCGTATCAGGCTGTACTAGCAAACATCAAGAAACATGCCGGGCTGGATAAACTACCAGCGGGCACTGTAGTAACGCTTTCCGCGCACCTCCCTGAATTTTGGAGTGGTGACCTGGAAATCACACCAGAGGTTTGGTCCCCTTTATCAAGTCGTTCTCCGTGGTGGTTCGACAGGGTCAGACTAAACTCAGTGAGTGCTTCGTCCATCACCTATCACACAATTTCTCATGGCAGCATACATCAGGCCACAATGAAGTGCTATCGTTACCCACGATGGAAGATACGAGTGAGTGTTGTATCCCTTTCACATTTCTCCGTTATGGGCGGGCGCCGGCCTCAAGCTTAGGCTGTCCTCCAGTGGCTAACCTATCATCTCAATGCGCCAGCGGTAGCAAACGAAGACCAGGCTCTGCCATCCGAGCGGCCCAGCAGCCCGTCCGATCAAATCACTCCCAACGTTCATCTGGACGTCGAGAAGGAATACCTTCGCATCAAAGGCAAAACGATTCCGTGGATAGTGCCGCCGCTGCACTTGCACAAAGCTGTTGAAGCGTGCGCCGACGACATGCCCAGTAGGGAGCTGGACTGGCCCCAAACAAAGTGGGTCAGATCACGAGCTCGGGAGTTTTCGCTCGCAGAAGCGCGACCCATCCTATCGGACGGGGAAATGCTCCATACGGCCATGCTGCAAGGGCATAGTAGCGGGCACAGGAGTGCTCAAAACACATCCCGTTGGCTGAGCCGGTACTATCGAATGTGCCCGGGTATCGATTTTATTCGTTTTTGGATCAAAAAGTGCCCTGGATGCGATGGAGATGGCGAGACCTGCTAGAATGCATACACAGGTAGCACACGACGCGTTTTTTGGTGTATGTTTGGGTAAATTTGAATTCCGCTTGTCCCGCTTCCCGGATGCACGACGAGCGCGCAGGCCTAAGGCCTCGTGCATGAGAAGGATCCGGAAAGCGACGGTACATTGTCAGTCTGGTGGTCGAGAAAACATTGGCTCCCTGTACTTGTATGTATTTGTACCCAGTGCCACATACGAAGGGCCTTTGTCCTCGCTCAGGGACACATCCAAGACACATCGAATGGCACCGCCTGGGACGCATCTCTCGCGCCTGGACCCACATTGGCTCCATTGTCGGTTGGTCGACGCTCGTCAATGGCGCACTCACGCGACATCAATATCATGCATCACACGTGACCGTGGACCGCGTATGCGCCTGGCGATCAGTCGGTGATGCCGCACATCGAGTCGATATGCATCGTCCGTCCCTCTTTCGTGTACCCTGGAACGGAAGACCGAAATCCTGTAAGCGACGGCCCAGTGGTGGTTTCGTGGTCGAAAAGGCGGCGAGAGCGTGGGCTTGGAGTCAGGCCTCCGTGAAATACACATCCCGGAGAAGTATAGAGGGGAAGACTGGGTCCAAGGCACAGTGAGGGAGGTGCTTTTCGTGAATCCCGTCTGGTATAGCAAGGATAGGCTTTACTAGGCAGCGATTGAGAAGGTGAAGGGAATTATATTGGCGATGAAGAAGCTATTGCCCATCCACAAAGAAAGGGACCATTCCGAAACTTGTTATACAGCACGTACAAGTGATTCTGCCCGAGTCAACCGTCTTTCACATATGGTCTCGCCCCACCTTCTGAAGCCCTATGTAGAAGACCCCGAAGCAGCACCTTCGGTGGGGGCAACGACTCCATCACCGGCACCGGCGCTTTGTTTCGCAGTGGACCCACTGGCACCTTGAACTTTTCCAGGGGCGCAGTTAGGCTGCAAGTCTGTGGTAGATTACCGTCAGCGATGGCTCCCTACTAATGGGAAAGACAACCAGGACGCAAGGACATTGCGCTCACCATCCAAGCCTGGGCCGTCGATAGCTAAGCCGAACCCATCCAGTCTGTCCCTCACATGATACCAGACCTCTTCTGAGTGAACTTCCGAGGGGCCGTCTCCATAGGGAGGGCAGTATACTGTAACGTGTATGCGTATCCCCGAATCCTCCGGAGGCTCGACAATGCCGATTGCCTCCAAAGCGACCCTTCGAGCATCCTGTAGTGTGCGTCAGCTACAGAACAAGGGCCCACAGATTCAGCGGACCTTTAGGGTAATTGGTCGATTTACAAGTATCCTGCGGGGTCCGTCAACGACTTGTACAAGGTATCCCATGTTCGTTTCGACGCTCGGTTGTCGACTATGGGTGGTGGTGGATCGGGAGGGTTGCCAGTGAGTCAAGAAGTCGAAAGATCTTTCCAATCCCACGCACGGTCCAAGTATCGTGGTTCATATGCGGTAGATAGATTGCGCTGACTTCGGTTTCCCCTCGTGCTCATAAGTACACATGAATTATTCAGGTGAAGAGTTGGCAGAAGCCCTTCAAGGCGATGGGAAGAGCCTCAGATGGGACGAAGCAGTTTTATTCCAAACATAGGTTCTCAGGCGGCCGACTTCCGCACACCGCCGTTGGTCAGAAGGAGCCTAAGATAGAGCCAAGAGTATATCAATAAGCACTCCCCTCCGAAAGACACGTCAGAACACATACGGGCATTCTTACGACTACAACCACCTCTTCCACCCCGAACCCTCCCACCCGCGCTCAAACTCGGCCTCTGAAAATCGCCTCACAGCCGACTCCCTCCCGCGCCGCCGCATCGCCTCGTCCTCCTCTGGCGAAAGCACGAGCGCGCTCCGAATGGCGTCGGCGAACTCGTCCGTGGTCTTCGCGTGGAAGCCTTATCCATCGTGAGCAAACGTGGAATATAGAGAGAGGCGAGAGGGCATGTACCTGTGGGCTGGCCGTCGACTGGGAGGACGATGTCGTACAGAGGTCCGGCAGAGGCATGTGCCACCGGAATGACACCCGCCGCCTACAGGAAGGATTATTGGGATCGTGTTTATCCAAGGTAAGACTGTGGAAGATCTCGTACCATATACTCCACGACATTGATCCCGAAATGCTCGTCCACCATAGTACTAAGGCCCACGCTAGCCCGAGCGAGATACGATAGCATTACCGGGTACGACGCGTTGACGACAAACTCGACCGAATCCTGCATACACCAGTGTTAGCAAAAATCGTAGGAGCCACCAGCTAGCCAAACCTACCGACAAGTTCAGCTCGGAAGCAAGCTTACGAAGGCCTTCCACCCGTTCCGCGTCGCCCTCGTTGCGTACACCACCTATAAGAACCAGCCGTACAGGCGATCCACCTGCCTTGTACTCCGGGCATTTTCGGAAGAGCGCATCCAGCGCACGAACCTGGGCTGCGTGGTCTTTCTCTGGTCTGAAAAATGAAACAGGTCAATTCGAGGGAAAAGCAAAGGGGCACAGAGCCCTACCGGAACTGCGCAACGCTGACCAGAATGCGCTCGCGTCCTGTGAGAGGGAAAGAAGCCATGGCCCGTGTGTCGCATGGTGGATAAACGGCGTCCGCATGGTCCGGGGTGGTTTGTTTGTGGGGCGATGGGGAAGGCAATAGTACCTTCAGGAGGAGGGAGAAGGGGAGAAGGAGGATGTAAAATGGAGCGTGAAGCGCTTCAAGAAGGGGGTCGGAATGTTGGAGGATGGCATTGACATGGTTCTTCGTCCAGGTCGAGTTGGCCATCACGAAGGAGGCTCGGCGAAGGGCTTTAGCGTAGTGGTACATAAACAAACGGTAGTACCTATATCCAAACTCTGTGTCAATATGTCTTCTGAATGAACCTGGAAGAGGACGTACATGAGTTTTCCTGAACTCAGAACGACAGAGGATGATATAGTGTTCGAGTTTGTGTGTCCTTGTCTGCGCGATTGAACCCGGGCCAACATGTCGGTGCTGATGGTTGGGTAGTGGACGTAGGCGCCAATGGGGATGCCCGTTAGCCATGCAACAACGTGGAAAGTGAAGGCGTAGCCCATGGTGTCGATGTAGAGGTCGGGGATAAACTTTGTCATGGCCTCCCAAGAGAGGTACATCGACCCGACACTTTGCCCCAAAAGCGTGAAGCGCGGCCAGGTGGAGTCTTCCACGTAACGACGCGAGTTGAGGAACACAAAATGAAGCGACGACGGCGCAAGAGTGATGTCGAAGCGAGCCTGGGCAACGGGATGAGGAACACACTGAAGCGTACACTTTGAGAGAAACACACCTTGACTTTTTCGATAATCTGCTCCTTTGTTACGTTGACATCCCCGCTGTACACCACACTGACCACATCTGGCTCTGTCCTTTGCATAAACGCAATCGCGGTCCATAGGACGCGCTCACCGCCGCCCCCGGCATTACTGGACACCACTTGGTAGAATCAGACATCTTGGGTATCTGAGAGCCTCAGAGGGAGCACAAACTCACCAGTATGGATGGAAGAACCCCACGAATTTCTTCCCGGAAGGCGACTTGAGGCCAATGGACATGGCCACGAGTTCCCGCTGGTGGGCCTTCTCGCTCCAGAGGCTGCGGACGTAAAGAACCGTAGGGAGGACAGAGGTGAGGAGAAAAGTTGCTATGTATGTCGCATTCCATATCCCTGAAGGATCCCGGACGAACGCGACCAGAGGAAATGCGGTGAGGAGGAGGAGAGCCGCGTTGGCCATGTCTGAATCTGATGTTTAGAAATCATACTTCGATGGTAAAAAAAGCCGTCAACTCACAGTAGCTGGGTCACAGTAGCTCACAAGAAGCCTCCTAGCCGCAATTTGAACGCGAATCAGAGTAAATACAGTGCGTTGGGAGTGCGAGTCGGAGGGGGAGGGGAATGATGAAATTGGAGGAGGTCAAGATTGTCGCGGTCCGGGACACGTCACAATCACGTGGCCATAACTCATTGATTATTATTTCAAATTTACGCTCTTACTCTTGTCTAATTCCGAGGCAAATGTCTGAGTCTCGCAAGTATGAACATCTCCTGGAGTCCTGGTTGCGCTGCTGAGTGTCGCAAGTTGCAAGTACGTGTGTTCTGCATACCCAATGCAACCGTCGTGCTCATAGGAGATCATGTGCGTACGGCGCACGCACTGGTCCCTTTTTCAGGCGTTCTTCAAGCGCCTGGGTACATAAGAGAGTCGGGCTCATTTTCCCTCCCCCCATCGACCTCCAATTCCCCGAAAATGATGAGCTTCTTTAACGTTGGCACACGCCTACCTCTATACACGGAAAACGATCAGAATCAGCAAACCATGCCAGCTGTCTCCACGCCGGTCTCTCCCCTCATCGTGGCATGGAATGATCGAACTGTGGCCGTCGTTCGTTATGATGACTATGATGTAAGTCTCCCGTGTCGCTCGGTATCTTTGCATTTACAGTTCGTATACAATGATAGCTGACCTAGCACTATACAGGCTCAGATCGATGCGGTACGGCGTACTCGTAGATTCCAAGCTCTCGGCGGACGCCCGTTCTACTTGAAAGCGTCCCTTCCGGGGTATGGAGACCAAGAACACGAAATATCCGAAGAATTGTGGCCTCACGTTGTCCGTTCCTTACGCACTATCACTCTGACATTGGACCAGAACTCGCCCAGCGCTCTCACTACAAGTATGTACGCCGTGCCCGATTCTGTCGATCTACACGAGTTGATAGTGATGACTTAGGTGTCACGACTCATCGGCCTCGCCTTAATCGCCCGTCTGGGCCGTCTCATGTTCCCGGCCCGCGGATACTTGTCAAGACCCTCACTGGACAAACCATCGCCATTGAAATCGTCTTATTCAATACAACAACGGTAGCGGATCTCAAGAAACTCATCCAGGAGAAGGAGGGTACACCGCCAGAACTCCAAAGACTTATCTACGCCGGTAAGCACTTGGAGGATGGTCCAACTCTGCAAGACTACGGCATCCATAATGATTCCACGATACACGTTATCACGAAGCTGCGTGGTGGAAAACCAGTCATCTACCTTTTTCCTTCCCGTTTTCTTGCAAACACATCCATCACATTAGGCTTGGTCCCGTCGTGGTCATTTTCCGCGATATATCCAAACGCCAGAGACGCCTCTTCCGACAACGGCCTGCAAGTCATCGAGTGGGTGGTGGACGCACGGACGGATGGTGTGCTCGTCGACAAGGCCAGCGGGTCAGAATTGTCTTATCTCTTCTGGGAGGCCCAGTGCGTACTCTATGTCCAGTGTGCTTGAGTGAATTCTCAATCTCCTTTAGCACCAACCCCGCACCTCCCCTCTCGCCACCGACATCCCGACCTTCAACGCCTATGGCAGATGAATCAGTGCCTTTCGACCCTGCCCGTCCCCAACTCTCCCCACACGGGTCGGTGCTGCTCAGCGTCGAGAAGCTGCCGATCTACCTCGACCGCGTTCTCAAAGAGCTATCCCTCCACACCGAAGCCCGCAATTCGTTTATCACGTACGTCCGCTGTGGCTCTACCCTCGTGCGTGACCGGGAAGACTCACTTTGCGCGCTGCCGCAGCTACTGGCTCCCGTCCTTCCTCAAGCACAAGCACATTGCCCTCAGGTTCCTTTCGCAAGATTCGTACGAAGCAGCTGCGCCGATGACGGTCACACCCGCACCCGATGTCGTCACGCGGGTATTCATGCTCTTCAAGGGCATCGACGAACGCGACTTGGAGACGTGGGGAGAAGCCGAAGCGCGTGCAACGCATGACGTCGCGTTCTGGAAGAAAGCTGTCGGGGTTGATGCTGAGCGTGCGGAGGACCGCAGCCTGTTCCGTGTGCTGGAATGGGGAGGTATGGAGGTGATGTGAACAACAACTGTGATCGCCCTTGCGCTTTGTATCTGTAGGTTAATACCGCCCGGGAATGCGTGTATAACAGCTGTAGGGTCTACAAGCGTGTAGCTATTGTTATCGAGTGAGGCCACTGCAAGGTGAGGCAAAGCGTTCCCGTCTTCCTTATTTAAGCCTTCTCGAACGGCCCCAGTTGGGACATCCCCTTTCCCAACACTCCTTCCTTCCGTCCACACAACATGGGAATCATCACCTCCAAACTCAGCCCTCTCTTCCTCTGCAGTGGGATTCCGTTACCATTCCTCGGTACAAAATCTACGGGGCAAGTTCTTTTTTATTGAGCGTTGTCCTTCACTGATGTTTGATCCATCAACAGGACGCAGTGAACGCTGTCCGTAATGACCCCAAGTTCCGCGCCTTGAAAGATCGCCCGTTTTATTTCAAAGCCACTATCCCAGGGAAGGGCAAGGACCCGAGCATGATTGAGTATATGATCCCGGAGGATGTGTGGCCCAGCGTCGTCGAGAAGCTGGGCACGGTACACATCGCATTGTTCTTGAGCTCTCCGCAAGATGTAAAAGGTGCCACCCTTTGCCCTGCAGTGTCTCTGTGCCTATGAATTCTGACGCTCGATCTCACCGTTAGATGATCACAGCAGCATTGTGCCACCATACGATAGCTCGAAAGACAACCGTGACCACGTCCTAGTCGAACTTCCCGACGGCTCCCGACTCCGTGTCGACATCGATTCATTCGCGATCACCGTCGGCGATCTGAAGGCTCTTGTTTTTCGTGCAGCAGGAGGAGGAGAAGGTCAAAGATGGTTCTTGAAAACCGACGTATTCCTCGACGACAACGACACACTGGGACAATGCGGGATCCAAAAGGGTCGTCTTATTCACATTGTGAACCAGCATATGGCGCTATCGTGCGCCGAAAGCCTGCGTTCGTCCAGGTCTAGCATCTCTTCGCCAAGCATTTCGTCGTCCCATGAAAGCTTCGTAAGGTTCAGAGCCAGGAAACCGGTGGTGTACCTCTTCCCGCCGCAGACCATGCACGGTGTGAACGTCACGCTGGAGCTATCTCGCGTATGGTCGTTCTTTGTCGTATACCCTCCGGCTGTGGACATCCCAACCGAAGACGGGCACCAGGCGATCAGATGGACTGTTGACGCCCACCCGGACGGGACACTGGTTGATAAGACTAGCGACCTTGAGCTATCTTACCTCTTCTGGGAGGCTCAGTGGGTGGCTTTCGCTTCGTTCGATGATGTCGCCACCTAATTTGATATACCCGTTCTTCTGTATAGACTCAACCGCGCTGTCCAGCCTATGTCTCCACCAGTATCCCGCCCTGACTCCCCCGTCAACTTGAACGTAGTCTCTTTCGATCCTGCCCATCCTCAACTCAACCCGCACAACTCTGTCCTTCTCTCAATCGACAAACTTCCGATATACCTCGACCGTGCCCTCAAAGCGCTCTCCCTCCACACGGAAGCCCGCAACTCGTTTATCACGTATGCGGTCCATCTGTAGACCCTCCTGCGCAGCGTCTCTGACGCCCTACTTTTTCAGATACTGGCTCCCGTACTTCTTAGGCCACAAGCACGTCGCGCTCCGCTTCGTGCCCCAAGACTCGTACGAAGCTGCAGCGCCAATGAAAGTCACGCCCGCACCCGCGGTCATCACGCGCGTATTTATGCTTTTCCGCGGAATCTCGGAGGACGAGATACCAGTGTGGGCTGAGGCCAAAGATCGCTCGGAGCTGTCCGTTGAACATTGGAGGGAAGTCGTCGGTGTCGACAGTGGACGCGCAGAGGATGGCGACCTGTTTCGTGTGCTGGAGTGGGGAGGCATGGAGGTTCTGTGAGCTGATAAAATGCTACGATTGCCAGTGCGACTCATGTATCGTCGAAATGTCGGTTTCAATCATGATGCCCAGTGAGAATCGGCGCGAAGGATATAGGACGCGGCTGAAGATTTTGGGATGCCAAGAGGTGTGCCAAAATCCTTCGTTGCCATCCTCTGTCTTCAAAAAAATGGCACACTTTTCTTGAACGGCACAGGAGATTTTTGAATCCCATGGAAAACACATAGGACCATATGTGACGGCATTGGATAGCATGTATTCTCTCACTGATCCTTTGCTTGAACCATATTGAAGCATTCTGAATGGCACACCACTAATAGAGGATCAGATGCTAGTTTTCATTGCACAGTTACGAAATCTATGTAAGTACAGGGTCCTAAGTACACTCGAGCTCGCATTCCGATAGAATCAAACTGTGCATGATGGACCACGCGCCGAGGCAGACCACGTCGATGATTTGAGGAACGATGCCGGGCGACGAGGGGCTCCATGGTCTTTTGCATGGAGAGGATGGTGTGGTGGGGGTCCGCCGCATTGGGTCTCAACTACTTATGTGATGATATAGGCGACGAGCGCGCGCGCATGTTTCCGTGGCCCATCGCGCGCTGAAGCGGCAGTGGATGTTGGACCAGAGCGTTGCGTCGGCTCGCCACCACCGGTCTGCGTGCGTCGCAACGGTCCACCCCCCTTGCGACGGCGTTGGCATTGGGGATACGCGCTGCAAAGTCCTTCGGGCTCTCTTCTTCGGGATGTGTCGCGTGTGAGGCTGAAGACGTGGGGAGGGAGGTGGCTAGCCGGTCTGAGCCCATTTTGCTCGGTCGATAGGGCAAGCGGACAGGGCTGATGGAGTGCAGGGGAGGACGCGCTGAGCTTGGGGGAATACGCCCACAAACCACGTCGTCCTGGGGAGCCGAGAGTTGAAAAGGAGCAGGTTCCCTACAGTGCAATATGAGCAAGTTATCAGCGAGATAAAAAGAAACGCACCCGAGCGAGGTAGAAGGAAAGCATGTCGTGGTTCTTGAGGTGCACACCCATCGTGGGGAACACCAACCACGACTATGAGCGCATTGGCTGTTCGATCCGGGACTTGACATGGATGGGTTGAGAATGGGGAGAAATGGACGACAAAAGTGAGGGGAATAGAAGGTGCGGAGAGGGATGTGCTGGTAAAAGGGAAGGCGGGGAGCTGGCCCCAGGTGAAGGACACGATGACGCTAAGTCGACGTGGAAGTTCGATCCCAAGTTGCAAGTCGCGCAAACACGATCGTTGCTTGAGAACTTACATAAGCCGTCCGAGACAACCTTTCGTTCTCACCAAGTTGTCTGCATGGGAGGACTTTGTGGAAATTAAGAGATGCGGGATGTGGAGAGCTTCAACGAGCTTCAGTCTCCTTATATCGCAGTCGATCTGAGCAACAGTCTATGTGCTTCCCGCTGCGCGTAAGTAGGTGATTCATAACGTGATCTGACGGGACTTCGAAGACGGCCAAAATGCTTCATTTTTTGGCACTCGTGGGTCTTGGCATCCCGAAATCTCCCACCGCGTCTCAAATCCTCCGCACCGATTCTCACTGGGCATGATGTGCCAATTGACACAGTGACAACTTTGAACTTGAGCCTCGAGAAAGACGCGACGCGTCGAGGCACGTGGTCTACCGTTTGTCGGCCCGGCTCGGCCGTCACAAGTGGCACGAAGTTCCCGACAATCTTTGCCTTGCCTTTCTTCTCCTGTACTCGAACCGAGGACGCCCCTTCCAGATACTCCACCATCGTCAAGCTCGGATCTCGTCAAATCTCGAGCCCAAAGCACTTGTAGGACGTTGGTATCGGTGAGCACTGACCCAATAACCCCTGAGTCTTCGTTTAAAGTCTCACATGTCCTTCACACAGTGACGAGCGATGGATATAAATGCTGCACATATCACCGCTTATGGGGCCATTCGTGAGGCCTCCGAATCTCGAGAGCGCCTCGAGGTATGCCATCTCGTTCACTCGATCCATAGCATCTGAATACGAAACGAGCTGATACATCTACAGGATTGTACGACTGATCGCCCTTCTACTATCCATGAAAACGAAGACGAAGACGACCGCGAACAACCTCAACCCATACCCCAGCCCCCCATCTCTCGTATTCCGACGGAACTCTTTACAAAGATCCTGTCGTATTGCGTTGCGTGCGATGTGACAGAAGTGGCGCCATGGGAACAAACCCCGCAGGCGCTCCGGTATATCTCAGTATGCTCGCACTGGCGCCAAATCATTGAGGGGTGTCCATCCTTGTGGTCGGTGATTTCCTTGACATGGCCAGAGCAGTTGATTCGGGTATATCTTGAACGATCCGGCGACACACTCCTCTCATTCTCGTTCTCCAACGTACCTCTCAGCCCCCAACAACACAGAGCACAGCCGTTTTTTGACGCGCCCCCAAGCTATCTGAACGCAGACGTCTTTCGTCGTATTCGCGTGTTGTTTCTTCGTGTACGGCACGGGACGCAGAACGTGTGGAGGGCGTTGCTCTCATCATACCCGCTACCATGCTTGGAACAACTTTACCTTCCTACTCCGTACGCAGAAGACCTCGTGGCCGCGATTTACTCGCACGACAACGTTGGGCGCAACATACAAGCTGTGTCGTTGACTGGCCGCATTTGCCCAGATGCTCCCGTCCTTCGCATTCCGATATGTCTGACGTCTCTATCCCTCCAAGACGTCTTCCTCACTTCCAGATTTTCCAATGGCTCGACGCTCTTCCCTCCTCACCTCTACCTTGATATCCTTGGGAGCCTTCGCTTCCTCCAAGACCTCTCCATCAAACCCCTCAAATGGTTCCCCCAACCCACAGAATTCTTTGATACAGTTGACATCCCCGCACTCAAGAGCCTCGAAATTTCCGGAGACAGCACGCTTATATCCTTTTTTCTGTCCTTCTTACATCTTCCTATGGTCACATCTATGAAGTTCATCCTTGAATCATCCACCGCGCGGTCAGACCTTATACAAGATATCGTCGGGGTCGCGAATGCAACTGGGGCATTTTTTCCGGGCAACCGCCCTCCTTTCCATACACTGTCATTGCATCAGTCAACGATAGATCCCGAATGTATTATCACATTGAGCGATGATACGTCAATATCTGGCTCGGACCCTCCAAGGTCCATATGTTTCCTGACCCCATTGACGAAGATTTCCCATCACATCAAATATCGATTCCTTCTCTCTTCTGTTCTTCCTGTCCTACCTCTATCCGATGACATCCGATGCTTGAAGGTCAATCTTGGTGACAAAATCCTGTCCGGGTCCATTTGGCATAACACATTCCTTCATTCCTCCCTCAACGCTACCATAGACCAGGTTGAGGTCCACGAATCTGCAGGTATTGGCTTTGTAGAGGCGCTATCGTTGGAAAAAACCTTCCTTCCGCGCCTGTCTCATATCACGTTTGCTCGCGTGGATGCACACAATCCGGAGGTTTCTACAATATTCGCATCGCGACTATCGAATGCCCTGCAGCAGAGGAACCCGCAACTTGCGGTGTCTCTTATTGCATGCACATTGCCCGGTGATGCGCTCAGAAATGTCGGAGGGGTTCAGACTCTAAACTTAGCATGATATGCTATTCAAGTCATAATCATGTTGTATATGCTTTCAGTTCTGTACAGTGTACATATATACGTTGAACGGCGTACATTTCTCCGCGTTTGCGCGTACCCACCATACACGCGATCGTGAAATCTAACCATATCCGCTCATCAGAGCACGGCAAGTAGTGAATCTGAACTTGTTCTTGACTAGCCACAACAAGCTTGCAGCAGTGCGGTCTTCCCATCACTCATTCGCCTGATCTCCCAGAAGTGACTCAGGTTGCTTGTGTACGAGTCTTTCGAGCTGTCTTGCCAAATGGCCACGGTATGATATTTCCAAGTTTCGCAATGAGAAAGGTCAAATGAGAGCATCTCAGTACAGGTAGCATAAACGATCTTACTATGTAAACTAGCAATCTTATAGTACTAGGTATCAAGTCTGCATAACATAACACATGCACTACACTCACGCGTAGGAGGCCCAGCCTCGAGACAACGTTAAGACGCTATCGACGAGCGTCCATCCATCCGATCTGTCCATAGCATCTGGTTCACACGAAACCCGGAAGCAAGCCACGAACAGAGCCTACACGGTCCTCGCCACCGTCCCACTCGGTTCTTCTGGCGCATACACCGACCATGGGTTCGCCCCGCCCCTTAGGGCAGCATCGCGCGGCACGCACGCTATCGGACGCACGACGTGCTGTCGCGTCTGTGGAACGACCTTCCCAGGGATCGGGGCCATCGGCGCACGCACGAGGCTCTGGGTCGAGTTCGGAAGGCGCTGGAAGACTTGCGCCCGCCTCAGCTTGCCGTCAAGCACCCGGCGGAGCGGAGCGACGGAATGCGTCCAGCGTTGCCATATGGGGCAACGATCTGGGTTTATAATGAGCAATGCGAGGGGAAGGGCGGGAGGGTGACTCGCCTTGGGCGTGGTGTGTTTTCGGGCCAGGGGCCGAGTTGACGTCGGTGAACGACGGGTGGGCGTTCGCCGAGCTGAGCTTTGAAGTACGCGCATTGGGACTCGAGCGCCCTACTATCCAGGCCCTCCAAAATATAACGGATGCTAATGCTGTAAGGACTCCTGTAGAAGCAGCGCGTAAGCATCGGGAAGCGAAAGACCACAAGCGATAGAGGTAGTGGGGCGTAGGGTTTGCACGTACCGAAAGCTACAATGAGGCATACAGCCGTTTGCCATGCAACTTTTCCCGGGTTTTGCGAGGCGCTTGATGGAGTGCTTGAGGTGACGAGGGAAGCGGCGATCGAAATGGTAGGGGAAGAAGAGACGGGAGTGGGAGACATGGGGGCTGGGAGTTGGGGAGAAGTGGGTACTGGGGAGGCGAGGGGGGATTCACAGTTGTTGCCTTGGTCTCCAGTCAGGTCGTCCTTTTATGTTTGATATTCCCCGGTGAGTTCGCAGAAGAAACCCAATGCTCGAGCCCCACATGTGGTACATGAACGAATGTAGAGTTTCCGCCGGAAAGACATGAGTGCGTATCGCGCCGATGTGAGCGCAGAGCCACGCGCGCAAGGCGATCGGCGCGAGGCTACCTCGTAAGGACAAGGCTGCCGGTACTGGAGGGCTTATGGCGGTCTTCAAACCTTTGGAAAGTCGGGCGCAACAGGAAACATAAAACACGGTCATCATCGCATGCGTTTGAGCTCCTCTGGCCATACAAACAACGAAGGCTCTATATCTGACGGAACACCATGAGTAGATGCACGAGAACGAGAGCAAGCTTCGTCTTACCCAGTCATCAAGCCACCAATGTCCCCTACTGGGTATTCTGCCCACCGAGCGGGGGCGTGATGATGCACTGGGGAACGCCACTTCACGAGGCCGCTGCGCACAATTGAAAAAAAGAAGCAAAGGAAAGGTTGAATCCTCGTGTATGTCCCGAGTCCGCCTGGCCGTACAAAGCTGATGACTGACGCAACATGATGAACGCATCCACGAGAGAGCGGGCAGGCGTTATCCTGCATTCAGAAATGCGGTACGGCCGCGCCCCCGCCGCCTTGGCGCCATTTCCGTGTCGATACCGACGCCTCCATTCCCACCCTATCCTCCCTAAAGAAAGTCGTCCCCGTCGTCGTGGCTCTCGCACTGGTACGGGGCACGCCAAGCTCCACCGTACGTATGGACGAACACGCGCTACTGGCACGCGACGATGCTCTGCTTCCTCCCAAAATCGCGACATCGCCTAGGTGCAGACGATACCGCCGCGGCATGAGGCCCTTCCCAAAGCGTCGCGTGACGTGGTTTGCGCAGAGCAACCCCACGATGATGTTGAGGATGTGCAGCGGGACGAGCGCGAACACCGCTCCGTACATCAGGAAAAACCTCCCTTACTAAAAATCTACTAATTAGAGGGGGACCTTCCTAATTCCCTGTTCCCGCTGCCAACCTGCAAGGCACTACGTCAACGTAGGTCCCTGTCACCCTTCTGGCCTCAACTATGTATTTGAAGTGCAAATATGAGGTCAATGTCGACGACGGTGCATCGAAATGTGTACGGGGTTTTGTGAGAATAGAGCCTGTTAGTTCACTTTAGGAAGGTCCCCCTCTAACTAGCGCTAATTTGCTGGATTTGTTGATTTTAGTAAGGGAGGTTTTTCCTGATGTATATCGTGCGCAACATTTCCCGCTCGAACGCGAGCAGGAATCCGCGACATCCCGGGAGGGGCGTGCGCGCGTAGCACGTCCCGGATGGGGCGGCGTTGTGAAGCGCATTTACCCATCCACAGCACGCCAAAGCGCTCTGGATGACCGTACGGGATTCGTAGGAGTACCAGTCATTCCAAGCCTCGCTCATCTTGCCGTCCAGGGAGTAGATCGATTTGCGATAGGTGAGATAACCGATCGATACGAAGGAGATGAATGCGGGGAAGAGTATGAGCACGTAGACGGCGAGGATCGGGCGTGAATTGAGGAGAGTGCCGGTGAGGCCGAGGATAGACGCCATGAGGAGGAGGGAGGAGCTGAACGTGAGGAGGACAAATGCTGCCGAATCTGAGATGAGCAGGAAGGGTGCGGCGCGAAATGCTAAGGGGAAAAGGTTCGATGAGATGGAGGTTGATCGGTACAGCTGGACACATACCAGAGAACCACGTAAGAAGAGCGCAGATCAGGCCAGCCAGGCCACAGGCGAAAACGGTGGTGACGCTGACCAGGAGATACCATTTGTGGGGCGTCCAGCGGTCGCTCCATCCAATTCCAAGGCCGCTATTCTCCGCCAACGCGGCCTTCATCTCGTTTTCGCTCCAACACCCAGCGCCGCCCCTTGCCTGCCTGCGACGATCGACCATCCCAGGAGGAAGGTTCCGGAGGGAGTGCGGTCGCACCCACTTTTGCGTAAACTTGTCCGTGGCGGATAGTGCTCCGGAGAGGGTAGTGAGAGACGATCGGGAGGATCGACTGGGCGATTCAACCACGTTGGACATGGCTGTAGAGAGACGCTTGGATATGGTGGTTGCCCTAGAAAGAAACGCCGTGACGATTGTTGGTCTGGAGGGCTTCGTGCTTGGAAAGGATGTCGCGGAGTCCACGGTGCGATCACCTGCTAGACGCGGAGTCAGCGCAATGGGGCTGAGTGTAAGTTCTTCGTTTTCCTCCAGGATGCAGGGAGGCCGATTTGGGTTTGCATCGGTGATCGCATATGGTTGGGGAAACGGGTTCATGGAGACCGTGTGGACAGCCCGTTGCGAGGGTTGGTGAGGGCGATGTCCAGCGACATCCAGCTGTGTTCCGTCGTCGTTCCGGGAAGGATGCATGAAACTGCGAGGTAGAGGGGTAGGATTCTAGGAAGGGGACGAGGTGAAAGGAACGCGACTGGTGGACTGCGAGAACTGAAATAGTGGAGGAAATGTCAGTCTGGTTCGCAATGCAATGCAGTACCGGGACGCATACCGATGTCTCAAAGGTCTGCCCTTGCCGCGACCTTCAGCCCGGATTAAAATCGCATCCCGCTCTTCGCGTCGTGATCTAGATAGGAAGCTGTTTGAAGCCCGAGGTGTCTCTGTCCTCCTGCACATCGCAAGATGGCAAGGATAGGGATATTTCGAAAAGGGCATGTACAAGTTCGGTACTAGACGAGGAAGTCGTTAGTCCGATGTGAATTCAATATCGAGGCAAAATCTTCAACTGACTCGTGAAGCATCGCACCGACGTCTTGTATTCATGCGAATGCGAGAGAAGAGTCCCTTATAGCATACAGGGCTTGTACAGGGCAGGGCCCACACGAGAACGATAGAACAGGGCGTCGATGATGGTGGTGAAGACGATAGATATGTTGGTTATCCTCGAAGCGCCAAAATAAGTATTGTTATAGCATCCCTTATTTAAATTACCGTCTCCGTGCCAGCCTCCCAACTCCGAGGACCTGAGCAAGCGCTCACCGGCGCTCACCCAACGCTCACCCCTTCTCATCTCATACTTTGATCTTGCTATGATCTTGCATCTTCTCCCACTGCCTATTCAATCCCACATTCATGCCGAGAATATCGAATAACATGAACATGCTCAATGCCAGCTCAATGCCAGCTCAATACCGTCTTTTGCAACTCACCAGCGCGGCTACTATGATATATGCCATCCCCGAGTCAAAGGGCCAACGTACACCTCGTCGCATAGAGGAGCCTCGGTTTCAGATTCTCAGGGGAACTTGCCATGTTAATTTATCCCTGTTTCTGGCCATGGACTCAGAGGATGTTGTCCGTGAAGTCGGAGTCAACCTTCGCGAAATGAGGTGAGTCTTGACAACTTCCCGTCAGGACTTCGAGTCACTCAACGCTGTCGAACTACTTTTCCCAGCATTTGTATCCGACGATCCGTGTCTAACAGCACGTTTTGGTCAATCTCAACCCGTACGCATCCATAGTTTGCCGCTCGGGAACGCGTCATAGGATCTGTCGGCCACACATCGAAAACGAAAGAATCCAGCTTCTCTGCCGCAAACTTCCTCACATCGAAACGTTATCAGAGGTGCTCGCGGGTGCGTCTTGTCCACACAACTCTCGGTTTTGTCTGACCGTCCTCCCTGTGCTTTGGTCAGGCTGTCATTGATTTTCTGGACGTGCATGCTTCCAAATTTACGAACATCAGTGATGTGTTCTCAAATCGGAGAGGATCACGGCACTCAACCTTCACCTTACGGCGCGACAATTCATGACTAGCTCTACTTTCGGCACATTCACCAACCACCTCTCCTAGCCGAGGATACTGACACACCGTCAACTATACTCCCCTGCAAAGTTCATCGTCACTAGGGTGAATGCGTTATCCAGTACATGGTCTCTTCCGCGCGCGTTCCATCATCATGTCTTCTTCCATCTATCGTCTGTCCGTCAAGCGTCATCCTTCAAGCTTCATGTCTTGTCCATTTACAGAAGTTTGTGCGCCCTGTAAGGTTTTCTCGACGTTTCCCACAGTCAGACCACAGCTGACCCCGCTGGATTTCTTTTCATATAAAAGTCATGAACCGATGCACCGTTCGATCATCCCACTTCTTCATGATACTATCCAGCGTCCTTACCTTCCTAACAACCTTTGCCGGCTGGTCGGCCGCCGCATCCGCGGTCCTCGTATCCCCGAACGGCAACCCAGCGGCCACCCTCGATAACGGAACTTTCATAGGAAGATGTCGAACTGTACGCAGTAGTAGGAGACCCGAGAACTAAGAACCAAATGAGTGTGTATTCTCCACAGGCAGCAATAGTGCCGGTGGAGTGCATACCTAAGAACCAAATGAGTGTGTATCTAAGGTATGTGGTTAGTGACTGTGGTAGTGGGTATAGGAGCGTAGGATAACTCACTCTCCACAGGCAGCAATAGTGCCGGTGGAGAGGAGGAGACGCGACGACGCGCAAAGAGAACGAGTGCTAACGTAATCTAGTATTATGTAATGTATGTACAGTACGGCAGTCTAAGGTCGAATAGAATCTCATGTCGACACCCTCCCTCGAGCTGACTGCTCGTCTGAATGAAAGAGTCCTACCTCAACCCGAATCAGGATCAAGTACGCCCAGCAACACCCTAAACTTCTCCACCTTCACACGACCCAAGGCCTTCGTGAACGCGTCAGCAATCATCTCGTCCGTCGGACAGTAGATCAAAGTGGCATCTCCAGTTTCGACCGTTTGGCGAATGAAGTGGTAGCGGATGTGAATGTGCTTCGTGAGGGAATGAAATGAACCGTTCTTGGCCATGGAGATTGCGCTCTGGTTGTCCGCAAACAAAGTGGTGGGTTCCTGCTTGAACAGGAGAGGAAAGAGCTCCGAAATGAGAAAACGGAGCCAGATAAGCTCCTTCGCGGCGTGCGTCATCGCGACGTACTCTGCCTCCGTAGATGAAAGTGTGATAACTTTCTGCTTCTTCGAGCTCCATGAGACGGCACCGTTCCCGATGAAGAACGCAAATCCCGAAAAGGAATAGCGATGCTTTTGGCTGGAGTAGTCGGAATCTGAGAACCCGATAAGCTGATTGACGTGCTCTGTTCCACCGAGAACCAGACGAAGGTTGAAGGTGTACTTGAGATATCGAAACACACGTTGAAGTGCCCGCATATGCGTTGTGTGCGGCTTCTCGAGGAATTGGGAAAGAGTGGTGACTGCGTGGGTGATGTCGGGACGTGAGCCAACAGAGACGTACATGAGTGCGCCGACGCCTTGGCGATATTTGGCATGCTCGTAAGAGTTCAGGACCTTTGGCGACACTGCATGTGAGCTGTAGCTGAGATCGACACCGGGTTCCATAGGTGTCACAAGTGGACTTGCATCCTCTAGTCCCATGCGTCCGAGGATGTCCTTGATATATGCCTGCTGCCCGATCGAGACCGTTCTGCGCTGCAAGTCGCGGGTGATGTGGAATCCGAGGAGCCAGTTAACTGGTCCAAGGTCCTTGACCTCAAAGTGAGTGTTGAGGTCCGCAAGTAGCGCGTCGACAAGTTCGTCGCGCGGTGCAACAATGGTGAAGTCATCGGTGGCTGCGGCAACAATGACGTACTCGGTCTTGTCCTCGCTCTGCCAGTAGAACACGGCCTGGTCGGCGTTGCACACACTATACCCAATCTCGATGAACACAGAGCGCAGGAATTGGTACCATGCGCGCCCTCCCTGCTTGGTGCCATACAGGCCCTTGCGGAGCTTTGCAACGAGGCGGTGGCCTTTGCGGTCAGAGCCTTGGAGAGCGAAGTCGGGTCGGAAGTCCTCGTACTTCGGTGGAAGCTGCATGTAGATGTCGTCGTAGATGGGTGCATCGAGATAGGCATTCTTGACGTCGGCCTGGCGAATGACGTCGCCTTGGATAGCGGCAGTAGCGATGATGGTGCGGAGGGATTGAAGTCGGACGACTGGCGCGTACGTCTCATCGAAGTCGACAAGTTTCCGTTGACCGTTTCCGCCTGCGACAAGCCTCGTCTTGTAGTCGCTGATATCGCCGTGCTCGTCCCGCTTGTACTTGAAGACAAAGTGGCAGGGTATGACATTGGCGTCGGGGGGTGCCTCGACGATCTCCCACGTCTCGAGTTTCTCGATCTGGGCAATTTCGCGCTCAATCGAGCTCCACCAGAGCTCATTCTCTCCTGTACGCGATAATGCCTCGCTAAGCGAGCGTGGCTCGCCGCTTTGGCTGACGGCGAGGGCGTAGATAGCGGGAATGTCCGCCTCGTCAACACTGAACCCGGCAGGGTCCAGATCCGTCGTGTCCGACTCAAGGACGGCTACTGCTCCGGTGCGTCGTCCTTCCTTGTATGAGCCCAGCGGCGGCGCAGCGTTGCGCTTTCCACGGCCGTAGTTCTCGTCCGCTGGTATGAGGCCGGCATCTATGCGTGTTCGGCGCTCGGGTGCTGGCTCTGGACCTGGTTCGGGACTGGAAGTTCGTGTCGGCGGCAGGTCGGTGAGTGGTGACAGCGGAGGTGATTCGTCGTCTTTTGTGAACTGCTTGGCCTCGACAGGCTTCGATGCGGGAGCGGGAGCGTGCGGAGCGCTATCCTCGATCTCCACGGTCCCTCCCTCGGTCTGCACGGTCTCGGGTTTGACCGCATCGGCATACGAACGGTAGACGTCGCGCTCGACCGAGATTCGATTCTTCCCGGGCCAGTAGATCCGGTAGCCTTTGGATTCCTTGTCGCGGCCAACAAAACGGGCCTCGACAGCGCGCGGATCGAGCTTCTTCGCTTTGAGAATCTTGACCCAAACTTTATCACCCCAGGTCATCAGCCCCGAAAGGTCAGGCTTCTTCCCCGTCGCGACCTCGTGTGGGGTCCGCCCGTCAGGTAGTGCGCGCGTGGGTGTGCGATTGCGCATGTAGCCGGCGTAGCGTTGTGCTTCGGCCCACAGGAACTTGGGTAACCCGGAGGCGGTGAGCATTGCTCGCGCGTCATTGACGATCGTGAGGTTGAGCCGCTCGGCAGCGCCGTTGGCTTGCGGGGAGTCGTGCGTGGTGAAGTGGTGGATGGTGCCCTGCTTTGCAGTGTGCGCCTTCATCCGTTTGTTATTGAACTCGCCGCCGCGGTCGCTTCCAAGGATCTTGATCCCCCTCGGGTTGCGGTGCATTTTCAGCCATGCCTCGTACTCAATGTACTTGTCGTAGGTGTCCGACTTCTTCGCTACAAATTCGTCCTCGATCTCGTGACTGCTGAGGTCGAGCAGGCGGAGAGCGTACTTGGCACCACCGAGCGAGGTAACCTCGGCCGGTCCCCAGATATCGGTGACCACCTTGTCGCCGTACTCCTTGTATTCCTCCCGTGAGGGGCTCTCCTGGGGGAAAGGTAGGCGGACAGCCTTGGCCTGGGTGCAGATATCGCACGGCTCGGGTTTTGACTCGAGGTTGAGGTCAATCCCGGTGACAGCTCCGTTAACCACCATCTTGCGAAGAGCATCGTGGTTGATGTGGTTGGCCTTCCGATGCAGCTCGGAGATGGTCATCTTCGTAGATGCGGCGGCCGCGGATTGAGCGGGTACGCGCCGAGTTCCATTCGCAACACGGTAGAGTCCGTTTCGGAGCGGAATGCGCCCAATGACGAGCCGTTCAGGTCGAGGCGTGCGGATGGTGCACTTGCCGTCTTCGGTTGTCGTCGAGAAACCCTTCTCGTCCATGACCGGAATTGAGATCATGGTGTAGACCGCGCCCGGAATGTAGAGCGCGTTGTGGAGGGTGACCAAGGTAGGGCTCTTGCCGCTTCCCATCGGGAGCTCGAGCTGAACATTGCCTTGCCCGACGACCTTGAGTGAACCGCCTTGAGCAGTGACGACAAAGTCCGATTCGACGTCGTGATAGGTCACGAACTTCGAACGGTCGGGGCATATGTGGTCGGTCGCGCCGGAGTCCATGATGACGCCGTAATACGGGGTCGACGTTGCGGCCGCAATAGCGGCAGGGGGGGCGGCGTCGAACGAGACACCAAGCGCGACGCTTTGCTTCGTCTCAGAGGACGATACCGCGTTCGCTTTTTCCTTCTTGCGCTTCCAAGGTGCTTGGTCTTGCTTCGGACCACCTTTGGAATAGCAGTCGGCAAGGACGTGGCCGTCGCGGTCGCAGTTTGAGCAGTGCTTGCCATTGGCCTTTGACTTGCCCTTCGCGCGTCCGCCTCGTCGACCCTTCGCTTCCGCGTTGAGGGCCGCGTTGGCCTGCGTTTCGTCCGCATTCTTGTCCGCCATGCGCGAGTCGTACGCTTCGTAGACTTGCGCGACGATAAGATCCGGCGTGATGATGCTGCCAGTCACGCGTGCGACGGTGTCGAGCGTCGTGACGGTTGTCCGGAATGAGTCGGGGAGTGCGGTGCGGATGTCGGACGCAAAAGTAGCGTCGTCGACGGGGGCTCCCATGAGAGCGAGCTGCTCGCGTAGGTTCGTCATTTGCGCGATGATGGGACGGGGGTCGGAGTCTTCAGGGACGCGTAACGCGCGCATGCGGCGTGCGACCTCCTTGTGCATGTCGACACCCTTGTTCTCGTGGAGTTTGCTGAGGGTAGACCATAGGGCGGCGGCGGTAGGCGCGTTCTTGATTTGCGTGAGAGTGGTGGCACTGACTGACTGGTACACCAACTCGCGAACGGCCGCTTCTTCCGCCTCGTAGTTCTCCCACTCGTCCTGGATGTCGTCGACCGTGCTCTCGTCCAGCGGTGACACGCTCTGACCTCCTCCCGCATAGAACCAGTCCCCGTTCTCGTCCTGCATGATCTCCTTCGGTTTTCTGGCTGTCCCGTTGACGTGGCGACGGAGCTTCCGTTTTGCGAACGCGTTGAGCATGACATCCTTGTACGTGTTCCAGTTGGAACCATCGTCTCGGAGCTTCTCAACCTTGAAGCCTTTGTAGTTGTCTGTTGCCATGTCGTACGGTCCAGGGCCCATAACCTGTCGAACTGTACGCAGTAGTAGGAGACCCGAGAACTAAGAACCAAATGAGTGTGTATTCTCCACAGGCAGCAATAGTGCCGGTGGAGTGCATACCTAAGAACCAAATGAGTGTGTATCTAAGGTATGTGGTTAGTGACTGTGGTAGTGGGTATAGGAGCGTAGGATAACTCACTCTCCACAGGCAGCAATAGTGCCGGTGGAGAGGAGGAGACGCGACGACGCGCAAAGAGAACGAGTGCTAACGTAATCTAGTATTATGTAATGTATGTACAGTACGGCAGTCTAAGGTCGAATAGAATCTCATGTCGACAGAAGAAACAACGGTTCTGTCAACAGATTCCTCGGTATCCCTTATGCCCTACCGCCGTAAGCCGACACCCTTACCTGAATTCTTATCGTCTTACCTTTTTTGGTAGAGTTGGGAATCTGCGGTTTAAACTGCCTCGGCCAAATGACCCTTACACCGGTATCCGTGACGCTGGCAAATTCGGTGTGGCGTGCATTCAACAAAACACGACCATGGTTGAGATTCTGCCCAACCTTCCGCTGTTTGTGCAGAAAGCACTGCGCATTTTTCTCAATCAGAATGCTCCAGTTGCGAACCAGAGCGAGGACTGTAAGTATCATTTTTCCTCCTGTGTGCTGAGGTACTATGATCCTGATTGTACTTACTTGCTTAGGTTTGACATTGGATGTGATCACCCCAAATGCGTATCCACCTTCTAGCTTGCCTGTCCTTGTTGTAAGTAATACTACACCTCCATTCTCGCGGTACCTCATATCAATTCGTCGTCTAGTGGTTCTATGGAGGTGATGGAGTATTCCTTTCCTGTGCGTGGGATACCCCAAAGCTGACATCTCGTAGGCGGTTTTGAGGATGGCTCGACCTCGAGGTTAGACCAGTCCTTCAACACCCTTCTACGGCACATACTCACGATGTCGTACCGTATCCTGTAGTCTCGACGGCGGCGTCATCGTTCAACGATCAATCGAGTTGAACAACCCTGTAATTTATGTTGCTATCAATTATCGGTAAGTTTCCGCACGCGACAACATTGCTCTCGTTCTGACCGCATTCCTTCTGCGATCTCAGTGTTACGGGTTTGTACTATCCACCTTGTTGGTCATATGGGATCACCCATGTACCCCCCTAGCCCTCGGTTTCCTCGACGGCAGGGAGGTGAGGAAAGCCGGGATAGGTAATATCGGCCTCCAAGACCGTGAGTGTTGTTCTTTAAATGTGTCAGTCTCATGTAAGTATTCCAAATCAACACAGAGCGACAAGGCCTCCGCTGGATTCAGAAATACATATCTTCCTTCGGGGGCGATCCCACCAAGGTTACGATGTGAGGTTATATTACTATGGATGACTTTTATTGGGCTTACTCGCTGTGCCTGCAGCTGGGGCGAAAGCTCCGGTGGCATGTCCGTGACCCTTCAGATGCTTACCAACGGTGGCGATACTGAGGGCCTTTTCCGTGGAGCGTTCATGCAGTCCGGTGGACCTATCCCGAGAGCCGGCACGATCGACACAGGTGCTCTTGCTCGTCTTTTCCTCCCAGTTAACCTTGTTTCTTACAAAAAAGAAAGCCCAGGGTTACTTCGACATGCTAGTTAACAACACTGACTGCGCGTTGGCCGCCGACAAGTTGCACTGCTTGCGCCAGGTTCCGATTGGAAAACTGAGTGCCGCGATTAACAAGTCTCCCAGCATCAATTCCTACCAGGTAGGATTTACTTGTCCATATGCCGTGGCAGACACTAAGATGGCCACCCTAGGGGTTGATGGCGGCGTGGGTTCCGCGCAACGACGGTGTATTCCTTAAGGACACTCCTCAGAAACTTGTTCAGGAAGGAAGCGTTGCGAACATCCCGTTCATTGCGGGTAAAGTCACGCGCTCTCCCTTACTCATGTCACATCTCAACCTGCTTATGTAGGCAACTGCGACGACGAGGGCACTATATTCTCATTTTTCAATGCCAATATCACGTACGGTACACCCTTCCTTCATTACTGTATCCTTACATCAACCTTTTATTGCATGCTTCGTCACCCAGCACCGACGAAGAAGTTCACGATTATATGTCCTCCAACTACCTCCCGTTCGCGAACTCGTCTTCCATTGATGAACTCCTCCGACTGTACCCTCAAGACCCGACACAAGGCTCGCCCTTCGACACAGGGACAAACAACAGTATCACCGCCCAGTTCAAGCGGCTTGCGGCCCTCCAAGGAGATGTTGTCTTCCAAGCCCCACGCCGCTTCTTCCTTCAGCGGCGATCTGGCCGACAGAAAACATGGTCCTTCCGTACGATACTTTCGTCTCACTTGTGTAGCCCCTGTCGTTCTTACAATGCGGTTTATACCAGTTAGCAAGCGCCTCAAAACTACGCCGGTCGTAGGCTCAGTACGTTCTCGTCCTTGTTTCTGTCTCCTCATCGTCTAATCCACACGCAGTACCACGGATCCGATCTTCAAGATAATGTCTACGCTCCAGGCGACATGACCGACTACCTTGTCCGCTTTGCTACCTCCCTCGATCCTAACGGCGCCACGGGCATCCATTGGCCGCAATACACGAACACGTCTCCTCAATTGCTCACGTTCCTCGACGGAAACGAGTCGCTTGCCATCACGGATGACACGTACAGGCAGGAGGCGTTGCAATTCGTCATCGATCTGTCGGTGTCGGCTCCCTCTTAAGCCTAGGAAGGGGGAACAATGTTGCTCTAAATTGATGGTGGACGTATGCTTGGTCATGTAGTGTGTATAGGCTCGTATGCCTTTATTTTTCAAATAAAGACATATTTCACTCCGACACCCTTCGGCTTCGCCATTTTACGAGGCCCGCTTCATGCCATTATGCTCACCCTTCGTCGTGTCTCCATAGGACCCACAAAACGCTTACATAGGTACGTTTGATTGAAACCTGGGAGATGAAATATGTTCACTCACACAGTCCTGCGCAGCGCCATTTTCAAGAGGTACCTTCGTCGACAATGGACAGATTCTAAGACTCCTTTTGAACTTGGAATCCCACCAACGAATCCACTTCCTCGGCGCCCTCGGGGTCAACTCGGGGTCGTCGGGGAGGACCTTCGCAGCAGGGGCTGATCGGCAAAGGATTTACATAGTTCCTAACTACGCCTTTTGGGCCTTGTTTCTTCGCTGACCTCGATCATGCACCACGACCCCGTTCCTTTCCCCGATACCTTCTGACCACCTTGCTCCCTACTCGCTCCCTGTTTGCCCTGAGCTCCTTGTGAATATCGCCAAGTTCTGCCAAGTTTGCTCCATCAGCAACCCAGACTCATGTAAGCATTTGCATTTTCCTTTCACACGAAGCCTACGCTCTAACGTCATTTCATCTCCGTGGTTTGTTTATATAGCGCGTGGACAGATGCATTTCTCCTTGACCGCTCCCTCGCCCCCACGATGCCATCCAACGTCCTGTTGCTCGTGATTGCCTTCGTCGGTTGCTCGGTCGCTGCGCCAACCGACCCCGCATCGCGGAGCGCGGATCCCACCATTACGCTCGACCATGGGACGTTCACTGGGGCAAACTCCGGGGCTATAAACTCGTTCTTGGGCATCCCGTTCGCGTTACCGCCGTACGTCGTCTCTCTTCGTAATCTCTCACCGTTCTAATGGTGTTCGTACGGCACTTAGACTGGACGACCTACGTTTCCAACTCCCCCGACCGAATGCACCGTACACAGGCACGCACAACGCGACTGCTTTCGGACACTCGTGTATCCAGCAGAGCAGCACGGTTCCCATTCCGTCGGGCCTTGACCCGGTAGCAATACAATTCTTGGAAAGCTCTGGGGGGAGCACGGCTACGAGCGATAGCGAAGACTGTGGGTTCTCTCTAAGGTCGTATCCACAAACGTGACCGTTAACGTCTTCAACGTAGGCTTGACAGTAAATGTTGTCGCTCCAGCCGATGCGACGTTCAAGTCGAAGTTACCTGTGGTCGTGGTGCGTCTTTTTTCTCCTTCATTGCCTCCAGGACTGTATTAATTATTCGCTCTACAGTGGATTTATGGAGGTAAGGAGGTGAACAGAGTATTGGGAAGGAGCATCTCCTGACATAATTGTGACCAGGTGGATTCGAAGATGGTTCGAGCTCGACGTATGCCCTATCTCTCATCGTTCTTTACTCCATGGCTTGCTCACGTTCCGTTCGCGCATTCTCTGCAGCTTCAACGGCAGCGCTATTGTCCAACGATCCCTCGACTTGAAGGTCCCAGTCATCTTTGTCTCTTTAAATTATCGGTATATCATCTCTCTCAGTTCTTTAGGTACGTACACCTAGACTCATCACAATTCTTCTCTGCAGTGTAACAGGTAGTATCTATGAACAATCGTCAAGGCAGGCATATATGCTGAACGCTGGGTTGTAGCTTTGGGCTTCCTGGATGGCAAAGAAGTCAGAGAGGCGGGCATCGGAAACCTGGGACTTCAAGACCGTGCGTTCGCACCCCTCTCCTCATCTTATTCCTCGACTCATGTCTCCTTTAAGAACGTCTGGCGCTCCGCTGGATCCAAAAGTACATATCCACCTTTGGGGGCGACCCAAGGAAAGTTACCATGTACGCTCTTATTCCCTCGCTCTTGCTCTGGCCATGGCCTTACAAAAAATATTCGTAGCTGGGGAGAGAGTGCCGGGGCGATCTCCGTCGCACTCCAAATGCTTACGAATGGAGGCAACACGGAGGGCCTCTTCCGTGCAGCCTTCATGCAGTCGGGCTCGCCCATTCCCAACGCCGGTACCATTGGAACGGGTTCGTCCGCGGATCCGTCACTGCAGAAGCCTTCTCATGGGCACGTCGCTTCTAGCTCAAACACACTTCGACCAGCTCGTGGACAACACGAACTGCACAACCTCCGAGGACAAACTGGCGTGCTTGCGCAAGGTTCCACTGGACACGTTGAGAAGCGGAATCAACGCGTCGCCGAGTCTCTTTTCGTTCAACGTTCGCTCTTTCGTTCATTCGCGAAGAAAGACCCGCTCATGCCCCCACAGTCGCTGGAGCTGGCATGGACCCCACGGAACGATGGTACCTTCCTGCGCGACACGCCCATGAATCTCGTACTCCAAGGAAGCGTCGCAAATATCCCATTCATAACCGGTGTGTACATTTGGCGGCCATGCCCACGCGCTATCTGAAATCTTCCCCGAAGGCGATTGCGATGACGAGGGCACCCTCTTCTCCCTCTCCAATGCTAACCTCACGTACGTCGTCTTCATCCTCCCTCGCCCCACTCAATTTTGAACCACCCCCCAATTCTAGGACCGACGACGAAGTCCACGATTACATGTCCACCGTCTACCTCCAAAGCGCAAGTTTCTCCTCCATCGACAAACTCCTCGAGCTCTACCCGCAAGACCCGGCCCAAGGCTCGCCCTTCGACACCGGCGACCTGAACCAAGTAACGCCCCAATTCAAACGACTCGCCGCGATCCAAGGCGACATCGTCTTCCAGGCCCCCCGACGGTTCTTCCTGAATCACCGGTCGGTGAGACAGAAAACGTGGTCCTTCCGTGCGAATCCTTCGCTCTCCCCGCGCGTGGTGGTATTGACCGTCATATAGTGAGCAAACGCCTGAAGGCCCTCCCCGACTTTGGTTCCGTAAGCACCCATCCACCCTTGCAATCCCTACACCTTCCTAACGTTTTTCTCTAGGTGCACGGTTCTGATATTTCGAACGTGTTCGGACCCGGCGACATGACCGACTACCTCATCCGCTTCGCCGCCTTCCTCAACCCGAACGGCGCAACTGGCATCGCGTGGCCGCAATACGACGTCTATAGCCGACAGCTGCTCACGTTCCTCGACGGGGATGTGCCGTTGACGCTCACGAACGACACATACAGGAAGGAGCAGATGGAGTTTGTGACGGAGTTGTCTCTTGCAGCCCCTGCGTGAGAGAGAAAGGACGAGGTGTACAAGCACTGGTGTAACGTGTATTGGGAGCCGGATGGAATACATGAGTGAACTTCCAAAGGGCGCGACAGGGATGGGTTGAGACATCGTCAACCCTGCGCCTTTAAAACCTGTACAGGATCTCCGGATGATTGACTGGGAGGAGGAACATATGGCTGGTTCGAAAAATGGAGAATGCGTCCCAGGTGATTCGCCGGGCGTCGCTGTGGTGCTGCTATGCTTGTTGTTGCTCGAACCGGAATTCGAGATCGCTGCTTGGACAGGGGTTGAATTGTGACCTAACAGCGATAACAGGGGTTGAATTGTGACCTAACAGCGATAACCTAAGGGGAGAGATGCGACGGGATGGCGAGAGACGATGGTGGAGAAGGTGGAGGATATGTGGCCAGGAAATGTTGATATTCGTAGGGACACAGAGTCATATTGCCTCTCCAGGGTGAGTTTCCCCAGAAGGCACTGAAGCATGAGGCATCAGAAAGGCAATTGCGTGGATGAAGTGTCCCCCGTTGGTGAAGTAGTTGACCATGGACCACTTGACGGTGCATAGACCGGACTGGAAGGCGCGTCTGCCAAGGGCGAACGACCTTCAAGTACCAGCTTCGAAGGCGCGCATTTTCAAGAGTTTTCGGTTTCACTTTGCTAGGCTTGGGTCGAGGATACCATGACGAGGAAGAAATGTAATGGCCAGGATAGTCAGACGACAAGTTTCGACCATGGGTATTCACCAATGGGAAGGTCGCTATGCGGGCGGGGATGATGCACAGTGAATCATTCTAAGGGGGTCGATCGTCACCACAGATGCTCGCCCAAAAGCATCGTAGGATATCGACCAGTCATCCGTCCATACAATCGGGCCTCATGAGTTGCTGAGTCTTCATCTGCGTTCATTTGAACATGCCGGCTGGACCGACGATCGTGGCGAGTGGAATCCCAATGAGTGTTGGAGTCTTGCCTTTATATGTGAACTTAAGAAAGGAGGTTTGTCGGTATGTCAAGATATATAGAGGCAGAAACGCACCAGCTCATCGCTGTTGAGGACCTAACCACGCGTCGAGTATCGATCCGGCTCTTGTCTAATCGTTCATGGAAAGCCTTCGAGGTAATGATCGTCCAGTAGATATCGTGAACTCATGCTCGATCTCCCGAATAAGAGCTTTATTTAAGATGTTCAAAGTCAACACAAAGCATTGCTGAAGGTAGGAAATGACCTACCCTAGCTTAGGACGCACATGAAGCGCGAACGACGCTACAAGTCCGTTTAACCTCGTCCTTGAGCCTTGAATGCTGGCCAGCGAACGGAATGCGAACTAGGGAGGCATACAGACGCGGCGAGCAAGATTGAATCAGACGTCGAGCTTGAGGCTGTCGGACATGGGTCCTAAGGGAGACTTGACTGAAGTGTGGTGCGAGAACGATGACAAAGGCCGTATTTTCAGGGAAAGAAGGGCGGCGTTTGACTTTGGGATGTTAATCTTCGACCCAAGATTTTTCGAACTTGGCTTTCGACCGCAGGGTGCTTGCGCAGTGGACGAAATGTGAAGTCTGGAGGCTGGAGCTATGGCTCGTCAGTCGAGCGAACTCGAATCTGATAAGCTGTCGTACCTTGTTGGTGAAGTCGGTGTTCATTCGGATGAGTGTGCTCTATCTCGCCGTTCTGGTGACTTGATTCGAACGAAGCCTCCGTGTCTCGATTCCATCTGAAAGTGTTATGCATCATGAACGAGTTGAAAGCTGGACACTGAAAAGGGTGGCATCGTACCAACGTCGCCGGCATTCGACCGCAAGTCCGACTGAAGCTCGGTTCCTCCTAGAATGGCTCACTTCGGCTCATTTCGGCCAAGACCGTACATGGAACTTCCCAGCATGGAGAGCGTATCGGTTGGTCCAAAAGAGGACTTGAAATGAAGCATAAAGTTAGCACAGAATGACGCAGAAGGGTGAGGACGACGTACCGTACTAGTACCGCCATGACGCACGCCAACACTTTGTCATGTTGTCCTCCGCCTTGTGCGACGGCTACGGGACTGGATGGAAGGATTGTGGATGAGTCGTGAGAGGAGGGTGAAAAGGCTGGATGAAGATGAGGTTGTGGTCTTTGCCAGCCTGTGCCAAGTTTCTGCGCGACGGTGTCGGAACGGCGCCGGGTCCAAGCCGAGATCGCGCCTCGATCTTGTGAACCACATCGACAGCTCCCGAGTTCACCTTCCACGGTGGCACCTGCATTGACAGTTTAGGATTGCTTGCGCCTGGCGAGCTTGTTCATTCCCATGAAGCGATCCAACACAAATCTGACAGGAGCCCTCGAGTTAGCGACACTTGTACAACAGGCCCCTATATGCGCCATCGATTCACGTTTCTAGGCAACTTCTAGGCTTCTCTTCGCGCGAAAAACCACTGGGATGGACGACAAGCAACTTGGAAATCCCGGAGAATTGTATTGTGTAGTCTCCCGACCGGAGTTTTACATCCTTCGCCCATCAATGTTTCAACGGGTATTTTGCGCTAGGTCTCAGAAGGTCGTCGACGCTGGTTTGGATACTGTGTTCGAAGTCTTGCTCCTGTGGATGTAAATTTCTGTTGGCATCAACGGTGAGGACTACGATATCTAAACCTTCCCGCACCCAACTCACCCGCCTCAGTCTATCCAGAATCCGATGTCAATCCACAGTGCGGGCTTTCCGTAGAAAACTGCCGATTCTCCGTCTCTATGGAGGCAGAAGAGGTGCACACGCCGGTGGTAAGTGTCGAAAGTTCAGCAATTGCAAGGTTCTTGGGTTACGAATATATGAATAGCTGAGCGGCTTCCCCAGTCTCCCGCCATCACGAGATGCGCCGCCTCGGACTCAATTCCGAACCCAGGCTCGTCCTAATGGATAAAGGCTCCCCACGCCGTGCGTGACGCTGTCCGATGCTCGGGGTGCGGGCTTCATCTTGGCAGAGGGGGCGGGGGCGTCCTTGGCAGAGGGGGCGGGGGCGTCCTTGTCCGAGGAGGGGGGGGGTCACGATGCTGGCACCGGTCGCCACATTGTGTCGCATCCACGGGCATGAACGAGCAGGGCCGTCTGTTCATAGCTCGCATTCAACGAGCTATCAAGGAAGAGACCAAGACGTACCGCTCTGCATCGACGGTCTTCGCTTGACGTTAAAACGACGAATGGACGTTTGGTGTGTTCTTATACCCCTCCCGTGTAGGTCATGCGGGGGATTTGGCAACTTGGTGGCCTTTCTCCTGCGCTGTTCAAGCGGCGTCGCCACGCGCGCGCTTCAGCCTTTCGGACGCCTTCCAGGGAACTGGATCTCTTCGTCGCTATATGTCCCAACCACGGTACACCGATGAGGATTGGCGCATGACTTGTCGTCGCTGGTCGGCCCATCTCGCGACGTGGACGAAGGCAAAGAGGAGGACGATGGAAATAACGCCCGTAGGATGTGAGGCGTAAGGAGGTCCGGTTTTGATGCGATCTGGTTGTTCTCTCAGGCTCCCGGTCTCTCAACCTCAACCTCCCTCAACAGTGCTTTCCTCTTGTACGCATATTCTCCGGCACCTTTCCCTCCTTATTTGGACCCAAATCATGGTGTTTACACCGGAGGCCGTCCGAGGTTCCGTCCCCACTCAGATCGTGCGGTGCTAGATCCCGTCGCCTCCATAGTCAATACCAACACCGCAATCGTCCACGATCCTCCAGCAACATCCCCTCCCCACTACCCGACTGTCACTTCGCATGGAGACGAAAACCTGCGCTTCAACACCTTCCGAGTTGGAGGGAGAAAGTTGTACGGGCAAGACCTCTGGTCAATGAAGCCGCTCCGCGTCCGAGGATAGATCGATAGGGATATCTCCTGCTCGACTTTCACTTGGTAAGTTTCGTTTCACTTTCGGTCCAGAGCCAAATACACGTTATTGGAATATTCGATGGGATTATTCAAGTAATATTTTCAGTTTGCATTTCTCGCTGCACCGACACTGCGTCGATCGGGAGCGGAAGCTTTAAAATCCCCCGTCCTCAGCTTTTCTTCCTTTCCACCACCCTCTTCTTGCTTTTTTCTCTCCCCCTCAGAGATCCCTTCGCCTCTACCTCATGATGCGCACGCGGTTGACCATCCCGTTCCAGACTTTTGTCTACCTCTCATCCATCCTCCTCCACCTCCTGTGCTCCCAGTTTTGCAACGACACAGCGCCCGGCACCGCTCTTCGAAATTTGTTAGAAGGGGGAGGGCAGAGGGCGTAACGGGTCTTCGGGAGGTAGCAGGCGTTGCAGAAACAGTGCGAGGCTGCGAGCGCCAAGGGTGCAGTTGTCTTCGGATGTGATATGTGAAGGGTGCGTGAAGAAGGCATGTGGACCACGTGGGAAAAGCACCAAGCCCCGTCGTTTGGTCCTTGGGAATGCAGAAGTGGCCCTTGAGTGGCCCCAGTCTTGGGCGACGGCGGTGACTGAACAGTTGCGCGCCCATGGTACCACGGGAACCATTATTCGTGCTGGAGAAAACGGATGGAACGGCAGAGGGGGGTGATGCAATATTCGGGATGGATGAATGGGGAAACATGTAGAGTTCACGATCGTGCGAGGCGCGAACATGCTCACTCCGCGACACATACGCGTTCAGAGCACGATAGTGTGCATGTACGTCACAGACAACCACGGCCCGTGTTGAGGTTCGCGTTCTGATATGCATGGCGAGCGCCGAGCGCACACAGGTCGATCGAAGGCGGTACCGGTCAATAGGGTGCTTGGATAGCCACGTAGGTTTTCGGAGGGCTTTCCGGACGATCTTGACCTGACGGACCGTGTATCCAACAGAGAAGGAAGCGCGGAGGTCGGATGCGGACTTCCGGCCTTGGGCGGTCCTCGATGGGAAAACTGCCTTGTATAATGGACGACTCACCAGCCTAAGGTGGACGATTGTTAGAGGCTCACACGTACCGATCCGCGAGACAGGCAGCGTACCGAGTGAGTATTAATATTAAGTAACCGCCTATTTATTCCAGCCTAACGGTGGCCGCGTCCGCGCATAATTGAACATGGTAGCTTGACTGACGACTTTGACGAGCTAAGGAGTCCTTTCCTGTATTACTTTCGTGGACGAACTTGGCAAGTACAGTTCAGAGAGCAAGTTGAAACAGATGAAGGAAGGAACACACCTGCCAATCGGTCTCCGTTGACGTAGACCATCTGTCCATACTCGTTCGAAAACCACACCGTTCTTGCCCATTCATTCCCGGGGAAATTTCACATTGGATCTACCATTATGGTGCATGATTTTCAACCACAGCAACCTGCGATGATACACCAAATATTTAGCACCAAATAATCCAAAAAATTAGGGGACCTTGCACTTTGAAAGTGACAAGCCCGTGACGCAGCGGCAGCACACCCTCAGGGGTATTCATTCGAGGTTCCTTCTTTAGGCTGTAAGCTTGAATGAGGTCCATGAACTCGGCCGTGAACTGTGGGGCCATATCGATCCCGTGGAGGAGGGCGAAGTTGAATCAGATGCACGACGTGAAGCAGTTGAACGCGAAGCCTGTCGTAGGGCTGATTCGAGCTTTGGATGGTGTTTAGACGACCGTGAAAGACATGGAGGTCTTTGGAGGAAACCGTGGGGGGTGAGTGGAGGATGCCATGGTGCAAATTTTCGATCTTTTTTCGATCATCGCCGGCGAGTTCCTATGAGCAACTTGTTTCGCGAAGCTAACAAAACATTCGAATCCTACATCCACAAAGTTCAAGCGAGTTCTATGAGCAAATCCAAACGTTTGAAAGGGCAGAAGTCGTACCAGCGCAATGACCGCAACCGAAACTCCTTTCATCTCCACCGTCATCGTTCCGTTTCGGACAAGTCTTGGCAAACAACTCCCCAACATGGAGGGCGCATTGTAGGGGCCGAAAAGGGCACTAGATGAAGCGTTCAAAGTTAGCACAGAATGACGCAGAAGGACGGGGACAACCCACCTGGCAAGCCCATTACACCTATGACGCGACGTTGGAGCTTTCCTGCTACATAGTTGTCTACCGTGTGTTTATCCTTGCGCTACGACGACGAGCCTATAGGGGTTGACTGCCGATGACATGAAGGTAGGAGAACAGGATATACTGAAGGATGTGATTGAAAATGAAGTCGCTGGAAATCATTAGCCCAGGTCAACCTGGCCCGGACTCAGGTCGGGTCCAAACCGAGATCACGCCTCGATGCCGCGACTCTGTGAACCACATCGACGGCTCCGGCGTGGTGGCACTTGACGATTCCTCTGTGGATTTGTTCAGTCCCGGAATGCAATCCATCCGACTTGAATCTGACACAGGAGTAAGTCAGAAACCCCTATGTGCGCTCAACTTATAACTGACCTTGATTTTCCGACGGTTGTTAGTTTACAGCCACTGACTCAGTCCGGCACTGCTCCTTCAAGTTCGCAAGGTCATGATTCTGGACTCGATCGGAGCTGAATTCCACTGGGCCTGGCCACGGACGAGTGCGGGAAAAGGAGCTGAAGGACAATTCATGCATCCTAGACAAGTTGTTCGAAGTTGTCGGTTGCCTCGCTAGTCGTCGATGACATCCGAGTCCCCCGACTCGGAGTCGATGTATTCACTTTGCGCTTGGAAGCTCTATATGCAAACTGGGTCTATTTGATACGGTGAGCGTCCTGGTACCCATGGCTGCCCACGCCACGATGGCACAAACTCACCACTATCGAAAGTTTCCACAGACAATTGTGGAAATTGCTGTCTTGCCTTCTTCGGGGATGCAAAGAGATGACCATGATAACCTGGTGAGTGTTGAACATTGAACGACGAATGTTGAACTTTAATTCAACAAAGTTATCGGTTTATGAATAGCTGGGGGGCTTCGATAGTTCTTTGCCATCACGAGACACGCCGCCGCCAACTCAATTCCGACCGCGGAGTCATTGGCGAAAACCCAAAAGATGTGCGTAGTGTCATTCGACGTTGGAGGCAGGGAATCAGTTACAACAGAGGGAGCGTCGGGGTCCTCGTCGAACATATCGAACATAAATCCAAGGTGCAGATATGGGTTGCCACATTTCGTCGTATCCACAAGGATGAACGAGCGAGTCCGGCTGTTCGCAGTTCTCGGTCAATGAGACATCGAGGAAGAAATCAAAGCGTACTTTGTCGACGTCGGCGGCCTCTGTTCGAAGTCAGAACGACGGCCAGATTTTGGTACTCCATATCACCACATTGTCCATCTGGCGACTGGTAGGTCGCTATCCCTTAGAATATTGTGTCGACCAAGAGTTGACCTGACTATGCGCGCAGCGGCTTTTCAGGTGTCTCCTCGGGTACTGAGCTTCGTCGTCCAAGTTGCAGGTCGTCAACCAAGGTGCTTGGTGCCGCCATATGTCTCTGTCGCTGTCATCCGGTCTCTTTTGCCCGTTGGCGTGGATGAAGGTGAAGATGATGACAGGAAGTACTTGTGCTGTGTAGCTGTTCGGCGGCAAAGGAGCGTGAGCGTCTGTGACCTCCGCGCTCTACTGAATCCGAACTTTCTCATCTTCTGCGCCCACGGTGGCGCGAGAGATATACATTTATTCTTCTATGCCATCCTTTCCTCTATGCCATCCTGCGCTCTCCCTCTTCACCTGGACCCAAATCATCACGTTCGCATTGGTGACTGTCTGCGCTGAGGCAGCTTACCCAACCATGCAGGTCAAACGTACGGGTACATCTCCATCGCCTTATCGTCAATTCCTCGACACCATCCTGGACAACGCTTACCCATCAGTTCACGGCGAACGTAACGTACGGACGCGAAACCTTTCACCATAACAGTAGGAGCGAGAATTCACGTCCTCAACGCTCCATCCAATCTACCGCGCGAAGTCTCCGCGTGTTTTCAGGATCGACCAGGAATGCCAGCGGGGGGTGGGCCCCCGTCGGTTCAGTCGCGCGATTCGTTGCTGCCCAATAGACCGAACGGGTGGAAGGCCATGGCGCCGTTCTTTGGGAGCACCAGGGGAGCACCGCCCCGTTTTGCCAGAGGGCATGTCGGGGGCTCAAAAAGGTCGGTCCGTCTCCCCTCCCCTCTCCCCCTCCCCCTCTCCCCCTCCCCTCTCCCCCCTCCCCCCTCACCCCCTCTTTTCCTTCTGCCTTCGCCCTCCTATCTCACTCCCCCACTCAACCATGACCTCCAAGTCAAAGAACTCGTCGCGGATCGTTTTGTCCAACCTATTCGCCATCTCCTACTTCGTCATCGTCGCCATCGCCGCCCCCATCGCCGTTCCCGTCTCATTGTCTGTCGTCGACGCCATCACTTTACCTCAAGAATCTTTAACGCCGTCTAACGTTATGATCCGCATCGTTGATGTAGTCACCAACTCGAGTACCAGTACGCGACGATCCCTCGTTGTTTGGCGTGCGCGATGTTCTTACTGTCTTTCCCCCTCTTCTGTAGCATTTATCTCTACTGCGACTTCCCTCCCGTTATCCAAGTCCCGAAACATAACCTCGGAGGGTGATATTTCGCCCGGCACCATCGCCGCTATCGTCGTATTTTTGAGTACGTCGTCACTTTGGCTCCCGATCGTCGTCCTCTTCTGAAGTTTCCCATTTGATCAGTACTCTTCGTCGGCGTAATTGTCGTCTTTTTTCGTATATCCCGACGCAGTTTCGCCCCTGAGTGGTTTATCTTCGTCTTCAACGCTATGATATGTACTATCCAGAGTGAGTCATCCTGCCCCTTTCCACTATATTATCACCACCTCTATGTCTTGCGGACGCATCTCTTACACATCCTTCAGGCATAGGACAGCGGATGGTCTCCATCGCGAAGAGCATTGGCAACCTTGTTCACGGTGACCGCGTACCAATTGCGAGGGAGCATCACAGCGGGAACCGTCGCATGTTCAGATCTTCGATGAACCCGTCTCCAGTATATGTTTCTCCTCCTGGTGCCAGTAACTCTTCCGCCGCACCGTCGCGCTTAGTCGTCGAGCCAGCTGCGGAGACGTACCCTCCGATCTAGCTCAGCCTCTGAATCCACGTATCTTTGTACCGCATTCCGTTCTCACCTCGCTATCCTCCATGTTTAGTATCCATGTTCTATGCCTCCTCACGTACCCATGTTTTACCTGGAATCTCACTGAGCCTATGCAATGTCCAATTTGTTACACCATACGACATCTCACGATCCATCCAAAGATCCAGTCATCGATCCAAAGATCCAAATAATGGAGGAAGCATCCCGGTACTATGCAGACTGCGACCGTCGCGACCAACTTGGACGCATGATGAAATGTATGCGGCCGGCCTGGTAAGCCTTTCGCATCTGACAGACATACGTCGAATTCTTCTGGTTTCCATGCATGCAATCGATCAGTTCAGTTAATAGTCACTGTTAACGCACAAAGAGAGCCCTGCGTTTGGGTGGGCTCTGTACGGCTGTTCCATTTGACGTGTGATGGCTCGGAGGCTCGCACGACACTCAACGAAAAGTCGACGGGGGACTTACCTGGCTGTTCCGCAACTATCTGTCATCGGATTGAAGTCCGAACGACGGTCTTATCTGGCATCGGATGGGTAAGACCGTCGTTCGCCTATTCTAGCCTCTCCTGGTCTTCCCAGCTACTCTCCTTTGCAAACCCTAAAACATTATATTCGTTCCCGACCCCAAATCCGACGGGTGAGATTTTTCGCCGCTGTTCGACCGCCCAAACCCCTCTACAACATACGCTGAGAGCCTCCCAAACAAAGTCCATCTTCTTGGACCTACATCTCACTTGTCGGTCCTTGGCGTTCACACCGAGACAGAGGATGGTTTCAATTACATTCATATACGCATGCCTTGGTCGACTCTAACAGGTTGGTGCACTTCACATTGTCACATCAATCCTCCACACCAAGTCCGAAGATTCCCACCGTTACCCATGGAAACTGGCTAGTACATGGCTCCGCGCGCACGGTTTTGGTTAGCTTGTAAAACGTGCGGTGAAGAGATCATGGCGATGAGCGCGCCATCGACATCAACCAGCCTTAGCAGTAGGGAAGTATCCAGAACGATGCGGTATCGCTTGATGCATATAGGTCCACCTTGGACCACGATGCGAAGTTGAAGGTCGCAAAATGTTCGGTCCTAGGTCTGAGGCTTGAAGCTTGAGAGGCTGGACAGACGTTGGACGGAAAGGATGGGCGACACGTTCTCCGGGCATCTTCCTTCGACGAGATGGGCTAGAGAACGAGCTTCCTTGGAAAGGTATTCGGAGCCGAACTTGTTTGGATAGATACATGACGAGCCGGGGGACCGGAGGGACAGGCCACCGATACCTCAATGGTTCTCCATTGTGAGACCTTCGACGTTGTGGAGCGGCTAGCGTCTTCCGGCACTGGAACCGGAAATCTTAGAACAGCACAGAGCCTGCAGTTCAGGTATTAGCATGCAGCACGAAATGGTCATGAGTACTGATAAGTAGGCACACGTACGAGCAGGAATCCAGGAAGTTTTGTCCCCAGGTGCCGGTAATATGAAGAGGCAGTGCTCGGCCGCCCCTTCGAGATTCGTTTGATATCCCAAAACTTCAAGCACCCGATGAGCTCCGCCGACCACCACTAAACCCCCAGGACAAGGTGTATCGAACATCACAGACGAACCGCAACCAGGCTTTGACGGGCGTCCTTGGAACGGCGGAGAACACCAGGTCTTCTATCGTGGACGGTCTTGAAAGCTGGGTAGAGAACTGACAAAGACGTTGGGTGGTCGGCGATGCCGTGGTACAAGGCAGTGAAAAGCCATCGATCGAGTACTAAGAGCCAACTGGAATGGAGAGGCATCGATCCGTCAGGCGAACGATTATTGGTTTTGAGGAGATTGCGGTGCCGAAACGTCTTCACAGATTTTCTTCACGAGAAATCGGGTGGGATGTGAGGGTAGCTTGAAGGATTGCGTAGACGGATATAGACGGCTCCCTATCGTACTTTGTCAGTTACATCGCTTTCCGGGGCGGGGACCGAGATTCATACCTTGAAAGTCTCCCACATTGATACATGGCTACTTTTCGGATGTTAAACCAGAGATTCTGGAACATTGGGGTCAGCACTTGAAGCAGGTTTCGAAGGCACGGGACCCACCTCGACCGAGAACCGATAATCAAAACATGAAATGTATTTCAGAAGCGTTGAAGACTGACTGGGGCTCGAATGGTCGAGTCCTAAAAAGAACCCAAATTAGCCAACCACACTCACTCTCGCAGGAGTTGAAGTTACACACCGAAACCGAAGTGAGCAGAAGCTATTCTCCGAGCTATCCTGGTTAGAACCGCAAAACATGAGGCTGTTATGAAGCAAGAGAGTCAGGGTGGCGCTCAGACGGAAGAGAATGAATTGATCGGCGTACCCACCATGATACAAAGTTACTTGTTCCTTGAGCAAGAGTATTTTCTAGAGGGTATGTTGGAGGCACTGGAAGATGGACCTTGGAGGCGTGACGTGGTCGAGTGGAGATATTCGAAGGAAGCAAACTTGAAGCGACGCCGAAAGTGAACACCACGTTTTCTAGTGTCAAATGCCGCGTCACGCAACGTCCGCTAGCAGGAGTAAAAGGCTTACCTTTATGCTATCCATAAGTGACGAACGAGTTCAGACCGGTAGAGATTGAGTGACAGGTTCCGAGACGACTAGTTCATTCTGAAGATAAGCTTGGCCAACCACCGGACAACTGAGACAGGCTGAGCCTAACAACGCATACATACAGTGCATATCTTCCCTTCCCTTCCGACTCATCCGGCCTCCAGCATAGTTCGTTCCTTTGGAGGATCTCGAACTTGCAGGATATGGTCACCACGTCAGGAGCCTTCGAGGGTTGAACGTTGGCCTTGCAGTTTCTGGCACGTTGGTGCAGAGGGAAGAATAATTTTGAGCCAGCGTTGACACGAGAAGGAACGCGGGCCGTCGAGGTGTAGAGAGATGACGGTTTGAGAGCAAAGGGGAGACCGCGATGATACTAGGAGTATTCTGAAGGAAGACGAGGGACGCGCGGAGATACATCTTTTTGAGATAGATGATCTTGGAAAGGAGATTTCAGAGAGCAGGTCGAAGCAGACGAAAGAAGGAACGCACCTGCTAATCAGTCCCTGTAGAAGGAAGCCATCTGTCCATAAATGGGTTCGGACACTGTTTTGTTCTCGCCAGTCCCTTCCCGGGGACCTTGCACATCGGACATAGCGTCATTTTATACGGATGCTTATCGAAACAACCTAGGAAAAAGATAGACTAAATATTTAGCACGAAGTAAGGCGAAGTGTTAGGGACAACGCACTCTAAGTTGACAAGCCTATGACGCGGCGGCAACGCATCCTAGGGATATTCGTTTGACATTCGTCCTTGTCATTGAAGCTTGAAGCTTGAACGAGGTCCGCGAACCAGACTAGAGACTGTAGGGTCACCTTGATCGCGTGGCGGAGGGCGAAGTTGGAAAAGACGTATGACTTGAAGCAGTTGGACACGAGGCCTGAGATGGCGTCGACTCGAGTTTTGGGTGCTGTTCGGACCGCTGCGACAGACAGGAAGGTCTTTTCGGAGGGAAAAAAGGGTGGTGGAGGACGACGTGGTGCAAATTTTCGACTTTTTTTGTCAACCTTCGTGTCAAGTTGATGCGAGCAAGTTGTATCGGAAGTCATTCGCATCTTGCATCTACAAAGTTCAAGCAAGTTCTGTGAGCAAGTCGAAGTATGCGAAAGAACGGAAGTCATACCAGCACATCGGCGGCAACCGAAGCTCCGTTCATCTTCACCGTCATCAATTCATCTCGGGCAAGTCTTGACACCCAACTGCCTAACTCAGAGAGCGCATCCTTTGGATCGGAGAGGAGTTTGAATGAAGCGTTCAACGTTCAAAGTTAGCACAGAATGACGCAGCAGGACGTGGACGACTCGCACCTGGCAAACCTAACTACTCTGACGTCGACCGTTTCGGGCTGTCGTCCATCTTATGTTCATCCTTGCGCTACGACGACTGAAATGCGAAGATTGACATGGAGGTGGAAGATCAGGATGTTGAAGGATGTTGAAGGATGTTGAAGATGAACGATGAACTCCTGATGAAGTCAGAAGTTGTTGAACGTTGTCTCATTGGGTCACGGTCAGGGTCCCAACCGAGATCGCGTCTCGCCGATGCCCCGACTCCGAGCCACGCCGTTGACGATTGCAGTGCGCACTGTGCACCCTCTGTGAACTCGTTCAGGCCCGAACTGCGACTCGAATCTGACGCAGGAGTGAGTCAGAAACCCCTATATGCGCTCGACAATTTATAACTGACCTCGAACTTCCAGCTGCAGTCAGACTCCCCCTAGACTCCCGTGATCCCGAACCTCGACTCAGGAGGAGGTTGACGATAGGCCGGTCGTGTCTGCCTCGGGAAGACTACCAGGACTCGGAGTTGAATTCCATTGGGCCAGGCCACGGGCGAGTGCGGGAAAGGAGCAAGCTTTCGGTCGCTTCGCTGCCGATTATTTTTCAACCCGAACCACGTCCACGTAGTCTCCTAAAGCAGACGTCGATGGAGTCAACCCTCGTACCTCGGGATCCTCTCATCAGACGTCTGCTACAGCCGTTTGCATAACCGACTGGAATCCGCGCGTCGAGAAACTTGTTTGTCAGAGCCAAACATTGCCTTATTGGGAGTGCTTATCACATTCGTCACGCAGTGACTCATTTGTGACTTCGTGCTGTTCAGGAGCGGGCTTCCTGATCTTTGCGATGACCATTGACGACATGTTCCATCTACTTTCCACCCAAATGACCTCTCCAGAGTGATCAACACTCTCCGTGTCGGGCTTCGGGAGTCATGAAAACTCCTCATAGCTGGCCTAGAAGCCTTCAATACCCTGAAAAACCTCAACAACGAGCACAAACCACCCTTGTTGCTTGGATACTCGGTGAGTGAGGAGTCGGGAGCCTCGGAGACGTCCCCCTCGTGGTCTTGGATGCTTACACTTAATTTGGATCTCTCTAGAAACCAAAACTGCGCATGATTGAAGGGCAACAACGAGGGTGGGATTCTGGTGGATGACAGGAGCACGGCGAAGTTGCGGTGAAGTTGGCGAAGATGATAAAAAGCCTCGGGTTTTGAGCTTGTGAGTTCCATCCCCATCTTTTTCCCGCTCCCTCCCTCATGTCCTCTCCAGACCCTCGTGGACCGTCTCGTCCTTTGACACCGCGATTCGTTCCTTATCGACACCCGCAGGCTCCCCGACCTGTGTCGATCCACTGGCTTGTGAACCCGGGAGGGATTGGTACGTTACGTACCAGTAGAGTTTGTGTGCGGTGCTGACTTTCTCTAGATGGAGCGGTCAATCCTCCTCAATTCTACACATCCCAAGATGAGATGGAGGAGTCGCGACAAGCCGGCTTCGCGCGCCTGTCGCCTCAAGATCAACGTCGTGTTCTCGATATGTTGACGGCACGATGGCAGGCTGCCAACCCCGGAGTAGTTGCCCCAACGCTCGCCTCACTACCTCGAGTTCCGCTGCCCCCAGTTCCGCCGCCCCCAGGCCTGCCGCTGCCACCACCACCACCTCCAGGCCCACAGTTGCCGCCGCCGCCTCCACCTATGCCTCAACAGTCGGCACCAGTCGCCCTCCAGGCTAACTCCGGCACTCCCTTGGCTGGGAACACAAGCGATGCCATTGGGTTTCTACCCTCCGCCCCAGGATCTGCTGCGTCGTCATCGAATGACCGTGCGTTGATCCATTCTTCATTAACAATGAGCATACTGACCAATTACCTGCAGGCTACACCACACATTACACTGTCTATTACACCCCGGCTGTGCCACGTTCCGCGAAGGGCAAGAGCTCTGCGAGTTCAAAGAGGACTCACGACACGAAGGTCACCACTGTCGCTATCACCCCGAGTACTCCGCGTGAGTCTCTCGTAGCTGAAGGCCTTCGTATCCATGGGTTGGATGGGCAGTTCTCCATCAACGTACCCTTCAAGATTCGTTGGACTGGTGTCAAGTAAGTTGTTCCGTCTATTGTTATACAAACATATACCTAAACGTTCTGTTACCTGCAGCAAGGGTGATGCATCAAGTGTCGATTCAGATGAAGACTGGTTCGCAATTCGGGAGGCCTTACTCCGTAAACGGCCTCGTGATGTCTACATCGAACTTGACCTTGACGCCATGGAGGCTTTCCGGCTGCGCAAGCGTGTATGTGGTTTCATCCCTGTTCTTCTGCTTTGACTAATATTGGGACTTGTAGCCGTTTGATGCCGTGCTCCAGCACGACAAGGAACTCGGACCAACGTGTGCTGGAACCGAGGTAAGCCTGCACGTATATTTAATGAACCTGCCAAACTTATTGTATTTCTCAGGTTCCAAACACGGACTCGTACTCTGACTCGATCAAGCGTCAGGGTACTATCATTCTCGAGCTGAAGGAAATGTACAAGTGTGACAAGCATCGCGGCGAGCACAACGAGCAAGGCTTCTGTTATCCAACCCAAGATGGACACATTGGCCTTAATCGGAAGCGATTGAAGCGTTGGGCATCCGCTGTTGTGAGTAGCCTCTGTGAATATGATCAATGCTGTACTGACCTTCTCTATCTCGATAGGATGCGAAAGAAACGACTGTCAAGTACCCTCCTAATACTGAGGAGTTTGATGGCGTGCGCGATGGTCGTCTGCGCCCGCACAAGGCCCGTGGACGTTCAGGCCCACATTCTGTGATGACACCTACCGCCACACCCGCTGCACCCACAGATGCCGCCACCGCTCTTGTCCCCGTCATCGCTGGCCTCGTCAATCAACAAAGTGCTATGATATCTGCTGTTCTCGGCATTTCTCCGCCTCCCCTTCCCTCCGCCGCAGGTTCATCGGCGACCCCCGCTTCCATGTTATCTCCAGCACCGCCTCCTGCCCTGCCTTTCTCTCCTATGCCTCGGCGTCAGGATGAGTTATATTACTTTTTCCTCACTATCCTTGAACGTGATGGACATGACCTGTTGCAGTACCACTCCATGCTTGTTTCGGCGGAGATCACCCTTGAAACCTTGCCCTCGCTAGACCTTGACACCTTGGTGTCACTCACCGGGGGTGATAGCGATAGCCTGAGAGTTCTCGTTGCATCCGCAGAGCAATTCTCTAGGCGTTTACGCATGAAGAAAGACTATGTACGGTCTCTCTTTTCAGAGTACGATGTCTTCGGGGATAAGTGAGTTTCTCGAACCTTTATAATGTTGCCTAATATTTTCTGTACATACACCATGCTGTCCTGACCCCCCACTCTTTACTACACTGCATAACCTTCCGCTAACCTACTACTCCCTCATCTGTCGCATAATCACCTCTGTCCATACATCTACCCCACGTTCGTTACCTACTTTACGAATACCCGCAGTTTGTAATCCAGCCAATGGCATCTTCATTCGTTATTTCTTCCATAGCAAGATGGATGAGTTCAGCGCGCATGTGAGGTCCAGTGAAGTGGCTTTCATTACGGCGCAAGAAGGCTTTGATACTACTGAAAGCTTGCTCGATGGGATTCATGTCGGGGGAGTATGGTGGTAGGTATATAAGCTTTGCACCTGTCATTAAAACTGGTTAGTATACCTTGAAGCCGGAGCTTTCAGACAGCACAACGCACCACAGTCATTCTCAATGATCTCCCGCACTTCGTCTCCATGATGAAAGGCAACATTATCCATGACTACCACAGAATTACGGCTTGGATTGTCTGGAGTATATGAGTTGAGAAGGGGTGCCTATATGAGCACAACACAGGCATAAGCATGACACAGACATCCAGAAGAAATTGAAGCGTACAACATCCTCCCGCAGAAAATGGAGGAACCTCTCACGGTTGACTGATCCTTCGAGAAGATCCAAAGCAATGATCCCATCACAGGAGAGCACTGGGAGCATTGTCAGGCGTGTGCCATGGAAGAACAGGTCACGGCGGACGCATGCAGATCCCAGTGGTGCCCTTCCCATTGTCCGCTGATGTGCCCGATCATCCACCCCAGATTCATCCAACCAGACTATGCTCTCCATGGGTATATCCCCCCAAGCTGCATCCCACATTGCGCGAACGGCATCGTTTCGTTCCAATGCCTCCTTTGATATCCGCTTGTGAGTGAGAGCAAGGCTGCGAACAGCGCGGGCGACGGTTGCAAGTGAAACGTACACTCCGAGCTCCTTGTCAAGACGGTCTTGAATCTCGTCAAGAAACATTGCTGGCTCTTGGACCAACCAGGAGTTGATGGATGTGAGCTCTCCAAATGAAAGGATGCGGGAGCGGCCATGGGACAACAGTCCATGGGGACTATGCACTGAACCTGTCTCGCGATAAAGGCGGAGGATTTCATAGACTGTGCTTTTTGAGCACTGCGCGAGTTCAGTGATCTCGGAGACTGTAAAACGCTCCCGCCATTCGACAATGCGTTCTCGAAGTTGAGGGTTAAGGGGAGGTGCCATTGCGGTCAGGACTCAAGACACTGCAAAGCTGACCTCGCGACGCACAGCTGTCACTCCCGCAGCAGACGTGATTTCCCGAAAAGGCAATGTTTGGCTCTGACAAACAAGTTTCTCGACGCGCGGATTCCAGTCGGTTATGCAAACGGCTGTATCACTCGCGCGTCGTTGTCGAGAGTTCGGTCAGCCGAGCTTTGCCGAACTTCTCACGAAATGTTGAGGCTTATCCAAACGATAACCTGAAAATATGAAAATATGATTTGATATCTACAGTACAGGTGGTGTCTACAGTGGGTTCACAGCCTGCACAATGAGCTGAGGTGTCTGTGTAGTAGCCGAAGGGTGCGGTGACAGATGCCGCTAAATTAGTAGTAGAGGCTGAGCCATCGACCTTGAATCCTGGAGCTTGAAGCTTGAAGCTTGAAGGCGGGATGTTTGCAGGGAAATTGATGGGCGGGAACTTTCTTCGATTCGGATATGAATAAGCTGGGACGAGGAGGAAGCGATGCTGCAGGAGAAACAAGCATTTGCGCGTGCGAACAGTCACGTCGAGAGACCCAGGGATGGGTTCGCCTGGTAGAGCGCGGGGTAACCCTCTCGACAAGGTTCTGCTCGAGTATGTCCCGCACGTGGGCTTATGTCACGAGCTCGTGTTGGTCCGCGCCGACCGATGTCTCCTCGAAGAGGGTGGAAGAAGTGAGTCCCGAGTGGGTGAGTCCTGTCGATGGGGCCAAGGGAGGCGGACAGGGTTTGAGGTTGATAGCTGGAGGAGGAAGTGCGTGTAGCATGACTGCGTGAGGATCAGCAAAAGAATGGGATAAACGAGCAAGTGCCAGAGGGCCTGGTGCCAATGTTACGTGTTTGGAAGAGGAGGAAACGGCGGCGAGGGATGCATACAGACGAAGAGAACTTACTACTAAAAGTCATCCTGATTCTGCTGACGAGAATCCTGGGATCCTGACCCGGAAGTAGCGAGGTACATCGTTGTACACCCTCGGTGGATCCCAAACGACGCTGATGCTGATGTAGAAGGACGAGGAGACCTCAGGAAAGAATATACTAAGATTATGTTTGCAGGTTAGCACTGTAGCTGTAGGGCGGTCGGTGTTCGAAAAGAGACGTCACATGATATGCCGACCACCGGCTGACCGAACTCTCGACAAGGCTATCGCGAGTAAAAGTAGACTACGTCCACGACGACGCCCGAGGAGTCCCCGCTGTGTTCACTTTGCCCCTGGGAGATCCATATCTAGGAGTAGGTCTACTTCATCAATCGTTATCAGTGAGCTTCATGGTATCCATGGCTGCCCATACCGGCAACTCACCACCATTTTCTGTGCAATGTTTCCACGGCTTGCTCGGAAAATTGCTGTATCGTCGTCTTCGGGAAGGAAAAGAGGTATCCAAGCTCATGGTGAATGTCGAAGGCTTGTGGCTGAGTTCTCGCTGGTTTATGGACAGCTGAATGGTTTTCAAAGTAGTTGTTCGTCACGAGGTACGCCACCGCCGATTCCATCCCGGTCGCGAGCTCGTTGACCTAAAGGGATGCGCATAGTGTAGTTCGGCGCTAGAAGCAAGGGCTTTGGTCTAGCAGAGGGGATGTCGCCGTGTCGGGGTCCTCGTCGGAAAACAAGTCCGGGTTCAGAAACAGGTCGCCACAATTTGTCGCATCCGCAGAGATAAACCAGCAGGCCCGGCTGCTCGTAGGTCTCGTTGAATGAGCTATCAAGGAAGAACTCAAAGCGTACCTCGTCGACGTTAACGACCTCTGCTCGCTGGTGGGATGACGGGCGGACTTTTGGCATTCCATATTATCGTCTCGTCTGGGCCGTCCGGTCAGCGTCCGATAGACCTGGCGGGTAGGTTTGTAGCCTTGCGCTGTCCCGAGATAACCATGCGCGTGTCGACCTTTCAGGCATCTCCCAGGTGAGCCTCGCCATCGTTGCACGCCGGAACCAAGCTTGATACTGTCGTCTGTATCTGTCGCTGCTGTCTAGGTTCTCTTGCCTGTCGACGTGGATAAGGAAGATGACAAGAAGTATGCCGTCTCGCCGTTTGGCGGCCAAAGAGCCTGAGCGTCTGCGATCTCCGGTCCGCCCACGGAATCCGGATATCCTCGTCCAAAAGTACTGCCCCGCACGGAAAGAGAACGTGTTCAGCCTTGCATATCACCCATCCTGCATTTCCCCTCTTCGTCTGCCCCCGATTCATCGCGTTTGCGCCGGGCCGTCTTCGCCGAAGCGCCATGTCCAACCACGCGGGTCGAACGTACGGGTATGTTCACATCGTTCTATCGTTAATATCCTCGCCACGGTCCTGGAGGCGACTCTCTCCTCGTCTTCCGGTGGTCCGCACGGTGGAGCCACTCGCCGTATCACCTTCGCGGGAATTCAAAGGCGACGATAAGAGTGCCTTTTCGTTCGATTTTGAATTGCCGCCGCGTGTATGAAGGATCAACTCAGGAATGCCGTGGGGGGGCACCGCCTGTGGGTTGCGTGGGGAAGGATAAATGGCTGAGGTTCTGCTTTCTCCGTGTCCCATCTCTTCACCCCCTTTCCCACCCCTCTTCTCCTTCCACTGCTACAATGACTTTGCTTGAACATTCCAAGTCCCCCAGCACGGCGTCGAAGACAAACGTCCTTCCTGGTACCATAGTCTCCATCGTCGCGTTCCTTGGTATGCCGTTCGTCAATTTGTTCGTTTGTCGTGCTCAGCTTCCTACCTTAGCATTGTTCGTTGGCGTCATAATCGTCTTCTATGGCATGAAACGCAGAGCTGCTCCTCAGTGGTTCACCTTCGTCGTCAATGCCGTGATGCATACCTCCAAGAGTGAGTCATCGCGTCCCTTTGCACCGTCTTCCCTACTCCTTCCTTGTCTATTCTGTACCTATACCCCCCCCCCCTTCCCCGTCCCCCCGTCCACGATCTTATTTTACATTCTTCACACCTCTTTTTCTCTCTCGCCCGTCATAATTCTGCGGACGCAACTCTTATGCATTATTCAGGCATGGGAAAATATTTAACATCCATCGCGAAGAGTATCAGCGACCCCGTTCGCAGACGCATCACGCCAATCGCGAGAGACCATCACAATGGGAACCATCGCATGTTCATATCTTCGATGGACCAGTCTCCGTCATATGCCGCCTCTCCTGGTACCAGTAACTCGTCCGCTGTACCGTCGCGTATGGTCGTGGAGCCCGTTGGGGAAACATACCCTCTCTCTAGCCTGAATTAGCGTCCATCGGCATTTATCTCTCCATCTCCTCAATCGCTGTGTGCTCGTATCATGTGGCTTGGATGATCATTATACCCACCACGCAACTTCCCTAGCCTGTCACCTCTAAGTCTTGTCCTATGTCACCCTACTTACTCCGAAGCACCTGTACACTTATTACACCTCACATATATCTAACGTGAATGGTGGAGCTTCAATATATCTTCCAATTTTCTTCAGTCCATGCAACCAAGGTGCGATTCGGAAATGCTGATAAAATGTGCAGCGCGTGGACAACCTGAAAGCCCTTCATCGCCTTGGTCTCACACATTAGCCCTGTCCCACTGTTAACGCCGCCTCTCATCAAGCTTCGCATCTTACGCCTCTCGAAAGAGCCAGCAGTGGACAAATCCTTCCAAATGAACCGACGGAAAGTAGTCGGAACAACCGTAAACACCACATCATTTGTATAACAAACACGGTGTTGGATCGCAGTGATCTGCGTGGAAATGTGCGAAAGACTTTAATAAAGCCACGACCCTACATGTTCCGACATACAGTGACAGTGAAGCCGAAGATGCAACTCTGTATCCCATTTCCACAGGCGCGCATTCCTAAAGTAGTTAATTCCACCCTGTGCACGCAGAAGAGATATGTATGTAGACATCACTCGGCCCACATTCCAGTTACCTCGTGTAGTGGCGCGGTTCTGGATGCGTTTCGAAGTGCCGTAAATCTAGAAGCTGGCAAATTATCGATAAGTCCAGTGATGTGCACACTTGCAATTGGGGGGAAAGAGGAGCCCACGAAATAGCGAGAAAGTCTGGTTGTAAATGATATGTTGATGACCTTGTACGCGGAGACTGCGTCTCCTATTGAGAGAGAACGTTAGCCATACTCCCGATTATACCTATAGAGCGTCAATCGCAAGAATATTTGCAAACACCTCCACACAATCGACGAGCAGCTAAAGGGAAATGAAGCCAGCATCATGCGGAAGAGAAAGATACGATATTGTACTCGCCAAACCATCGACTTGGCAGTACGTGGTTTTTGCGGTATCGTCATCTGATCGGAGTTTAACCCAAGTATACGTATTGCTTTGGATGAAGGGTGATATGGGATGGTGCCAGACTGCTAGTTTATGAAAATGAGTACCGGTAGAGCGGTTGAAGTGCTGACAACGAAGGGAGATGAAAAAACTTCTGCCAGGTCAGTACTCAGTGCTCACCGAACAAGGATGAGGCAATCAACACCACTTCTTTTCTCAGACTATTCTAGTAGACGTCGATGCAGGTGTGAGGCTAGCTATCGCTTGGTGTAGAAAGGGACTCCAACCAAGATATTTCTCAAGTTAGTACGAGGTGGTGTGGAGGGGCAACTGAAGTCAACGCACGTCCTCTGCCCAACTTAGCAGTCACCGTGCCTTACGATGCGATGTCGCCGTCTCTTCCATCCTTCTTGTTGTACCGGCGGTATCACGGGGAAGATCCAGAAGGGTGTCAGGATCGTCAACCGCAGGTCAATGACTAAGAAAAGCGAAGGAGGAGGAACGAGGTCGATTTGAGTGGGCGGCGGCGGCGGGCCAGGGCCATGTTCCAGGCGGCCCTGACACAAGTTCAACTTTCAACGTTTTGACGTTACGTTCAGCTTTTGAGCCACATCGTCGGTGGCGACGGCGATGTTCTTGGCACCATATTAGCCCATCTGACTTTAATAGTAGATAAGTATAACTGACACATATGCAAATAGGAGCTTCTACCAAGCCTGAAGCTGACGACGACTCCAGCCGGCCGGGGGACCCGCACTCAGGCAAATATCGCATCGGTTCGTATCCCAGAGCACACTCGTCATACGAATGGGTAAATGACAGGCAAATTGACTACCAGCAATGAAGGATGACAAAGTCCGGTGACTCCGGTCGGACAATGGGCGCGGTTTCATTTGACTCACCACTCGAGTCGAACGCGACTGCTCGCGAGGTGTAAACTGCTTTTACATTGACAATAACACTAGCGTACCCGCTGTGCTCATTTTTCTCCTGCGGGTCCTCCTAACTAACGGACCGTATCAGTAAGTAATGTCACCTCGGACAATGCTGCCTACTCACCACACCTTTCAGTGGTAAACCATCAGTACACACGATGCAGCTCAAGTTGACAAAACGCCTTTCGAAACGGGCCGCCCAGACGCAGCCGAACGATGAAGATGTCCTCTTCCTTCGACCCGGTCGAACGGGATTATCTGGTTCGTTATCCACGATCTGGCCAGGAAATATGCTACCCATTGTGCCCGTCCATATCACACGCACGGCCGAGACTGGGTCAGCGGATGGGGCTTCGCTCTATTCCGTCGAAGCGGCCGAACAGAACTGCTTCCATCGTTACTGACGCTCCGGCCGGGGGTACGTGTCTCCGTTAGTCGCTCCATATTCAATGATCCAGCCGCAGGTCTCTCCACTTCATTGTCATCGGTTCGGGCGTGTTGATAACTGGGTGTGCGCGTGTCCTTATTCCACGTACCGCCCGCATTGGGCTAGCAGCCAGGGTCCGCTTTATTCTCTCGATGCGCCCGGACAGGATCACTCGCATCGTTATCAATGGTCCGGCCGGAGGGATACTGCTCGATAATTGGCTCCGTATTGAATGATGCAGCCGCACGTTTTCGTCGTTTGTTATCTCCAGTTCGGGCACGTTAAACTGTTGGCGTGAGCATTTCCGTAGTCAACGTACCGCCCACATTGGGTCACTCGGCAGTAGTTTCATCGATTGCTTCGAAGCGGTTGCACTGATTGACCTCTTTGACCCTGAGGATGCCGCCGGGAGCTATGCGGTTTGTATAAGCAGCTTTCCATGGTAGGTATATACAGTACTCTATTTTTTTCCGAACAAATGCTGCCGCTTGGGTGAAACCTCCGAAAGAATACGGGATGCGGCAGCATTGACCCCCCCCAGCGCAACAGCCTCCTCCGTCCTTCTTTCAATGACCCGATGAAAAGCCTCCTTCGTATCGCCATACGTACGTGCAACAACCTTGAAACGCTCTAATAGGGCTGCAACCTCCCCCTCCGTAAGGTTCGCCGCTTCTCCCGCCTGAAGCGCTGTTTCCTATTGCAGAATGGGCAGAGAATGCAGAAGGAAAGACAAAAGTCCTTACCCGGGAAGGAAATCCATTTCCCTCGCCGTACACCTCCGCAAGCTCTTGGATCAACTTGCTGTCTCCGTGCGGCATCTCCCACCAGGATCCAAGGTGTGCAGGGAGGTCCGCGGGGAGGATGTCGGATGACTCCCGCGATACATCATGAAGTCGCGGAGATGTACCCGCAAATACCAGTGCGGCACTTTTCAACGCTGCTGGGATCTTGGCATTGACCCCAGAGACAGAGAGGATTCCGACAATACACAGTGCAAAGCCCTAAATGGCAGGAAACGGCCCAGTTCAGCGTCTTCAGTCGAGATCGATGGGCAAAGGTAGCTTACCACTTCTACCTGAATATTTTTCAAGTACCGTGCCTCCTCTTCCTCCAACGCCGGAAGGTGACAGGCACCGAGGGAGTCCAGCACGCGTTGAGCGATAAGATGGATCATGCGTTCACCCAGTGAGAGATCCATGGTGAGGGGAGGAGTGCAGGGGACATCAGGGGGAAATCGTGTGAAATTGATACGTCAATCCTAACAAATGTAAACAATGCGCAAGAACACGAGTGGCGCGCAATGGACTCCTTTTCCTCTATGTCACTATGGCCATATCTCAACAAGAACAACTGCCCACGATCGACGACGCCCGCCGGTTGGAGGCCATCGCTACCGGAAGATTGGCGATAGCCATGACGGCAATGAGTCGTGCGGTGCCCGAGGAGCGGGACGCTGTCGCGGAAGGCACTTTCATGGAACTGGTGCGTAATTATCATAACATCTATGTACGCTTTAGCAAATAAATGCACAAGTTATCAAGCCTGACGACTATCGGACTGATCCGATGCCTGGATGACCGCAGCGTTCCTCCACCCATCGTCGCAAAGGTATTCCAACCGGTTGCAGCCGCCTCGACGTGGGGGGAACACCCTGTGCTCCCTCTTGCACAGATATTGCTTACGAGCGCCGAGGTGGACGTCAAAGAGGTTATTCCTGACGACATGCGCGATCGGATTGTCAAATTCGACCCTTGGTGGTACTGGCCTCAAAAGCAGTACGCCACCGCGGAGACAGTTTCCGCCTGGATGCTCATTTCGCCCATAGTGAAGACAGTAAGTGCCCTACCCTTCATCAAATGCTGCACAGGAGATGCAAACGATAGCCGGAACAGATTGCATCCCCTCGTGCAGAACTCATGGACGTCGACCAATCCGCCGCCCATCCCCCAACCTCTGCTATTGAATGGCGGAAGGCTCTCGAGCTCTCGGAGGGGTGGATCAAACGAGCGGGAGCCTACTCGGGTCCTGTGGGCGTTCTCACGAACCCTGGCATAGAGATAGGTCAGTCCTTCGCCTCATGCAGAGGTTGGGGCGCTAACGCGGACCGCTCAGTGGAAGCCTTGGCATCGCGATCGTGGAACGCCGATCCTTCCGGTCAGTCTACCGTTGAGCTTAGTGCTGACAAAGCGGCCGTGTATCTTCGGGTACTGCAGAGACTCGCAGGCTTAAACCGTCGCTTATGTGGACGCCTCATTGCGTATCGAACTGCAAAGCAACAGCAGTTATGGAGCATGCAGGCCGAGCTACTCAAAACCGCCCATGGAGACCTTGTTGCGGCGGATCCCCCCCTCATAGAGTTGATGAGAGAGGCTTGGGATGAGGAAACCCACGGAATGGAGGATGCCGAGCTGAGCAGTTACATCGCGGAGCTCGACTTGGAGAAGAGGGCTCGGGATGAGGGGGTATACGAGATCACGCAACGTCTCATCGATAGCCTCCGTCTCGAAGAGGATGTCGATGCAGCACACTCCGCGGCGGGTGAAAATGGAGGGACGGGCATCGAAAGGACCATGAGGACGCGGTGAAGGAGCATTTAGCGGACTAAAGAAATGTAGCTCATGTCAATGGCAGCATTGTAATCTCGTCCTCACTTCGCCACCGGAAGCGGAGGACAAGTACCCCGGGAATCATCTGCACGATGCCAAAATCCCCGCGGAGGCTTACATTGTGCGACGGTGGGAATCTCTTCCCAGAGTCACGTCTCCGCGCGGAAACTCTCCGGGTACTCAGTCTCGGCGGGGAAGTTCCCCTGTGTACCGGTAATTTGGAGAACGGTTCAAAGCCCGCCACAGAGTGCATTGCGGTACCGGTTCACGTGATGAAAGTCTAAACAAATATCCCAGCAGGGAATAGCCCTGCGGGACATTCTCCACGGGAACCTGCCCCGCGGGGAATCTCTCCGCGGGGCCATTCTCCGCCAGCCATTTCGCCGCGGGAAATGCCTTCGGAGGGCCGTTCTCCGCCAGGCATTTCCCCGCAGGAAATGTCTTCGGAGGGCCGACCTCCATCAGCCATTTCGCCGCGGGTATTTCCCCGGGCTGGTTGCTGACCAAATCCCATTCCCACGGTGATGCATGTGAGGCATTTTTTCTTCTTTCTTTGAGTACACGCACGTGAGGCTGTCCGAAGGCCCTGGGACACGACGATCAAAGTTACAGTACAAGGTGACACTACATGTCGGTTCTTCCCTTTACCCCCCATCGTCCCCCTGGTATGGAGTCAGCTACATCCACTCCATCAGCTCATACACTGTCCGAACGGCACTCGGCTTCAACAAAAATGGTCCGGCTCGAGCCCTACCATTTGATCGCAGTACTTCCTCAGGAACTCAACAAACACATCGTTGACACGGTTATCGCCGATTGCATCGCGCGGTACCTTTTCTGGCCCGATCTCCCAGGGGACACCAGAGAGTGCCTGACCCTTTCCCCCCCCCCCATCATCGACTTTCATCGCCCTCAGCTGTGTCAATCGAGCACTGTACAAGTATTGTTGGGACGTGTTGAGTCTCCTCCTGGTCGAGACGTCAGATGACAATGCCAGGTAAGGCAGTTTGATTGTTCTTATTTGATTTCATTCCAGATGACACCGAACATTCTACAGTTCCATAATCAGGGCATTGCGCACTGACGTCATCATGGACTGCTGCGATTACCCCCATCGACATCGAATGGGCTTGGCATTCCGAACCGGAGAAGCCGAGTGGTATAGCGGACACAAGGGGAGAGGGCCGGGACTGTCACGGAGCGCTCCATTTCTCTCTTCGTTTGCAGACCTCGTACACGCGACGCGTCACGGCATATGACTTTCCCTTGCATCACATGCTTCAACGACGTCATTGCCCGGACTTCCGAGCGGGGTTCCGCATCCTTATCTATGACATCATTGCTCCGGACCTTCGTCCTCCGCCCCATGACTCCTTTCTTATTGTTCCCCCCGCTCGCACCACTATCGCATCGCATCGCACCATCGTACCCACTTGTATATAAGGACAGTGTTTCTCTTCCCTTCTCCCTAGACTGTCCATCTCGTCATACGGTACTGTAGCGCACGTTGCACTACCCTAGACCCCGGCACTCTCGAATCTATTTTCTTCTCGCTCCTCCCATTGTCGCGACTTAGGCGGTTCATCGGTCTCATAAACTGCGTTTCTGACACCTGGACAGTCTACCCCTACGCCTACCTCGCACCCCTCTCTCCATCTACCTCTGCCGTCTCTACGACGTTAAAAACTCCCACCACGGACCTCCCGAACGCACCAGTCTTCCTCCTGTTCAACGGAAAGCCGATCACCCCCCACGACGACGCACCACTCCCCTACCCCTGGTCCGACGCCGTCACTGTCAACTGCCTCGTCCCCGTACAGAAACTCTGCAAGAAAGATCCCTGGACCGCGCACGGCCTCAACTTCCGCATCTTCGAGTGGAGGTGGCACAAGGACCACGGTACTGTCGTCCTCGCCCTATACGTCCGGATCACTACGTGCATCAACGTAGATCTCGAACACCTTGAATTCACCCTCCACGCCCCCACCTACCACACATACCTCATCCAGGACGCCCCCAACCCGATCCTCCAAACCAGTTTCACCTCCGTCTCCCAGTTTAACCGCCGGACCCCCGAATCCACCCCGCCACCAGTCCTCCGTCCCACCATCAAGGGTAAGACCCTTCGTCGCCGCCACCAGGAACATAAGATCCGCCAGGCAGTAAAAGCCGGCTACCTCACCAAGAAACTCCTCGGCCGTCGCCCCATCGCGGCGGACTTCTTCTAGACCATCATCACGTCCTCCACAGCCCCTCGTCCCCCCACTCCGAACCTCCCCCCAGGCATTTTTCGAGACTACTGTCCCGAAGAATACTATATCCTCACCTCGCAGCAGGCTAAGGAATCCGTACGTTGGCTGCATGACGAACCAAACCGGCAACGTCGAGACTGGTACTTCGACGACCGCGACGAACAACCCTACGTTGAAGACTCGGATTTCGCCACCGCTGCGGACGTTCTACAGCGCTTCCTGAACCCCCCTCCGACCAACTCGCCCCCACCCCGTCGACGTACTGTAGTCGAAGTCCCAGAAGGGATCAACCACAACGACACAACTGGGAAGTGGTACGCCTGTTAAGGACGGTCCTTATCACGTGACAAGCGGCTCAGGCTACAGTACTCTTATGTGTGAGAGGTGGGATCAGGTGATCCAGACGTCTCGGTTGCGCGAAGGTTAGAGTCGATAAGCGAAGCAGTAAGTATTCACGGAATACTTAGGCGAGCTTTCGACTTTAGTTTTGGATTCTCTTTAGTAGACTTAAGAGGAGGTTCTTTAGTTAGAACAGTCCTGTATTTACAAAGAGAACGAGCTGAGGAATGGCTCGTTCGATGAGCCTCCTTTTATAAGAAAGGAGGTCGAGTAAATATATGTACATTGAGCGACGGTCGCATCAAGTATCTACGGGAATAAGACTGTGGCACAGTCGCGGCTATGCCGTTGAGACGGTGACGATCTGTGGCACTGTCGTTGTCGCGTCGTTGAGACGGTTACGAACTGGGGCACAGTCGTAATCCGTCGTTTAGCGACGTCCTTCCTAGTAAGGCAATGCGAAATGAAGTACCTTGGACAAGTTGTAACAACGCCTATAGACGGAACAAGAACGGAACCCCAGGACGATCAGTAGTTGAGTGGCAGCCCACTTCGTTCAGTCCCGTCCAAGATCACTGGTCGTGGCATCATAACCAGCAATTCCTCACCCCCGCCGACTTCCTTGTCGCAAAACAAGTTGAGGACGAAGTTGAAGAAGCAGAAGAACGCCGACGAGAAACCCTACGCCGCCTTGATCAAGAACTCGCCCAATCCCTCACCGTCCCCCTCCCCTTCGACAAGATGTCCGACACCGAATCCAAACCTGCCGTCTCCAAGCGGGAGATCGGCCCCAAGCCAAAGCCATTCAAAGGCGATAGACGCGACACCCTCCGGTTCTCCCTCGAGCTCCGCATGTTCCTGCGCGTTAACAAGGATGTTTATGCCACAGATGACGCCAAGATGATGCTCCTCCTCAGCCTGATGGAGGACGACACGGCGAAAGCCTGGGCCATGCATTGCCGCATGGAACTCTTCGCCGACGAAGACGAGAAGGAAGACACCGACACCCTCGACCCCACGCCCCCAACACTTGTCAGCAACGACTAGTGCGACAGCACCAAGTTACGACACAGCTGACTAGAAGATGAGGACGACAGAGGGGAGCCGATCGGACACGGCGACAGACGAGGGAAAGCAAGCAAAGTCGGTAGAATTGACTAGCTCGAGATAAGGAATATGTACAGCGAGAGCGAGCCTTATATACACAAGAGGAGAGAGACTTAGGTAAGCAACCAATACACGGCGATCAGTAAGCAGACCAAGTATAAGTAAGCAGTCGTATGTAAAAGAGCACAGCATGAGTCAGTATCGTACAGCATGAGTCAAGAGAAAGGAGTCAGACCCGGACCGAGATGAGTCACGTGGGTCCGGGCGGGATATAGATGAGCCGGGTCCGGGCCAAGGTGGAGCCGGACCGGTGATAAGTCGATAAGTCCTAAAGCGTGTAACCGATGTAAAGTAAAAAGAAAATTATAGACCGTTCATGACATCACCCCTTCCTTAGATTCGACGTCCTCGTCGTAATCAGATCCAGTTTCTTCCTCCGACAGGAGTTTCCAACGATTAAGGCGTGCAGGTTTCGGGGCACCCGGATGTTCACGGTGGAAGTCGTCAATGCGTTTCTTGGCATTCTGGAGATTGGTGAGAGGCTCCCAAGTATTGTCATTGTCTGGGTAGCCTTTCCATTTGACGAGGTACTTGAAGCCGCGACCAACCTTTTTGGAGTCTATAATCTTTTCGACCTCATAGACTTCCTCTCCTTGGACTAACTCTGGCGGTGGAGGTGTAGGTGCTTTCTGATTGTCAAAGGCAGGACCGTTGTGTGGAGATAGGAGGGACTCGTTGAAGACCGGATGTTTTCGTGACCAGGATGTAGGGAGGCGAAGCTTGTAAGCCGATGCTCCGACTTTCTCCAGGATTTCGAAAGGACCAAAGCGCTTGTCATCTAGCTTTTGCATAGGACGTGCCGTTTTGATTACGGTTTGGCCATCTCTGGTCTTGGCTTCCAGCCAGACGAAGTCGCCAATTTTGTAATCTATTGGTTCGTCCTTCTTGCGATCGTAAAAGCGCTTTTGATCGTCCTGTGCTGCCTTTAGCGCAGAGCGGGCTTCCTCATAGATGTCTCGCATGCGTTGTGCAAACTCGTTCGCCGATGGGTTGTCTGTTTCACGTCGAGGGTTTGTCCCCAAGTAGAGTTCCCGACCATAGTTGGCAAAGTTGGGAGACATCCCAATCGAACTATGGACCATGTTGTTGAGCGCAGTCATGGCAAGTGGGAGGTAACGTGTCCAATTGTCCTGTCGTTGATTGACGAAGATACGAAGGTAGTTTTCCATGGTCATGTTGGAGCGTTCGGTCTGTCCATCCGTCTGAGGGTGATACGCCGTGGACGGGTTCCCTTCAATGCCTAACAGTTGGAACAATGCCGTGGTGAATTTGGAGACAAACACGCTGCCACGGTCGCTGACGATCTTTCTAGGAATTCCATGATGGGGGACCACCTCGCGTAGGTACTCGAAGGCGAGTTCGTCCTCCGTTAGGTCTTTGGTCGTGGCCCAGAATACAACCTGCTTGGTACCCATGCAGTTCACATTGCAGATGGCGTCTTTTCCATCCGAGACTGGGAGCGGCATGACAAAGTCGATGGATACATGCTCCCAAGGCGCTTGTGGCGGGTCATGTGGGTGGAGTGGAGCGGCAATGCGATCATGTCTAATCTTGGTACGTTGGCAGGTCTCACATCCTTCAACATATTTCCGGACATCGTCTCTAATGGCAGGCCACCAGTAGTTGCGCGTGATGAGCTCATGGGTCTTGTATCGTCCTGGATGACCGACAAGCGGGCCGTCATGATGAGCTTGGATGATGTCTGCACGGAGTCCTTTGTCTCTTGGGACATAGAGTCTGTGTTGCCAGGTGATCGTTCCATCTGCGTGTTCCAGCCATCCCTTCACTTTGAGTGCTAAGGCGCGTTTTACTGCATGGTCTCGGAGTAAGGTAGCCTCCTGAATCCGCTCAATGAAGACATTGTCAGGTCCAATGGTTATAATTCCTGCATGGTTGAGGGCGCGAAAGAGTTCTGGTTTCAGGAGGACAATGTTTTCATTGTCTTTCTCCCCCTTCTCAAGGCCCGCTAGTCGGGAAATAGCATCGGGTTTACCCATTGTTTTGCCAGGCTTGTGGAGTAGTGTACAATGATACTCTTGTAGCTCCGTTAACCATCGTGCTTGTCTCCGATTTAGCTTCTGCGCCTTGCGGAAGTACGTGAGATTGCGATGATCCGACCAGATTTCAAACTCCTGTCGTGCCCCCATGAGGTATTGTCTCCATTCCTCTAGCGCCGTCATGATAGCCAGTAATTCCTTGTCATAAATCTCATAGTTCCTCTCAGCTTCGCTGAGGGACTTTGAGAGGAAGGCGACCGGGTGCCATTTGCCATTATCCTGTTGTTGCGAAAGTACCGCGCCCGTGGCATAGTCAGAGGAGTCCGCCTCGACACGGAACTGCCCATCGTCTGTAGGGATTGCTAGAACTGGCTGCGATGTTATACGTCGCTTGAGTTCCTCAAAAGCCTCCTGCTGTGGGGTGTCCCAGACCCATTCCGTCTTCCCAGTGAGTTTAGTCATTGGGTGAGCAATGCCACTGAAGTCCTTGATAAAGCGACGGTAGAAGTTGCAAAAGCCCAAAAACGATTGAAGTTGTTTCTTCGTTTTGGGGGCTGGCCAATTGGTGATTGCCGCGACCTTTGCTGGATCCATGCGAACCCTTCCTCCGCCGACAATCATGCCCAGGTATTCGATTTCTGCCTTCTCAAACTCGCACTTTTCTGGCTTCAGATAGAGTTTGTTTTCTCGCAGGATCCGAAGGACCTCCTTGACTATCCGACGATGTTCTTCTAGCGTATGTGTGAAGATGAGGATGTCGTCCAAATAGACGACCACGACTCCTTGGTGGGTCAAGTCTTTGAACAGGTCATTCATCATGGCTTGGAACGTAGACGGGGAGTTGGTGAGTCCAAAGAACATGACCGTAGGCTCGTAGAGACCTTTGTTCGTGCGGAACGCAGCTTTCCATTCGTCCCCTTCTTTAATCCGAACATTGTTGTACCCCCATCGGACATCGAGCTTGGTAAAGTGCCGTGCTCCCTTAAGCTTGTCAACCAACTCTTGGATGAGCGGGAGCGGGTAACGGTTCTTTATTGTCATCTCATTGAGCTTTCGATAGTCCTGCACAGGACGTAGCGAGCCGTCTTTTTTCTTGATGAAGAAGAATGGGGAGGCCATGGGTGATTTGGACGGTTGGATCCGGCCAGATCTCAGGTTCTCTTCCAAAAAGGCGTCCAGTTGCTTCTGCTCGTCCAATGTGAGGGGGTAAACTTTGCAATCGACCGGTTTGAAGTTAGGAGTGAGCTCAATGGCGTGGTCCCATGGGCGTCGCTCAGGGAGCTTGTCGAAGTCGTCTTTGTCAAAGATGTCCTTGAATTCGTGGTACGCCGTTGGGACTCGCTCAGAGAAGGTCTGTTCCTTTTTCTTAGCGTGCTCTTCAATTGCAATGTCCGATGCATGGGTCCGGATGTGGTATGTCGCTTTGTAGCCATCCCAGTCGAAGGCAAACAGCTGCTCGTCCTTTTCCATGTGGACTGGCTCTTCCTCCTCCTCTTCATCATCATCGATATTGAGGAGGGGAGGGGGGCGAGAGCAGCTGATAGGGCATCGGTCGAATTCAATTGACCCGGATTTCCAGTCGATGTGAGGGTTGTGCTTCTTTAGCCACTCATGTCCAATGAAAAGGTCCATATCTCCTAGATTGGAGACCGCCAGGTCAATGTTTTCTTCATGGTCTTGAATATTTAGGCGAAGTGTGACATATTCCGTGATGGGACCTCCTGTGTTGAGAGTGCCGTCTGCATTTCGTACTGGGATTGGGCGAGCAGTCCGTCGCGTGGGGATGTGATTTTCCTGCACAAACTTCGTGTTGATACACGAGCCAGTGCAACCACTGTCCAGGAGTGCGAGAGCTTTGACAATGCGCTTGGAATCTACCACCAGTTGTGTGGGAATGACCGTTTGTTCCTTGGCGCTGGAGGAGCGTATGAACTGCATAGGAGTGGCGAGCTCTAGTAGAGCTTGACATGCTAACTCGTCTCCCATGCCAGTTATTTCCTTGATGGCTTCATAAGTAGCCTCGTCACGGCGTCGGTGGTGTGTCCAGATGCGAAGGATTGCAATCGCACTTTCGGGTTTGTCTTCCCTTAAGCGATGAAGCGTCCATTGAGCCGTTCCAGGTGCCATATAACATGATTTGGGCGCCGTGCCCCTTCCATCGCACGGCGTTGTCCCTGACTTCACAGGGTCCATATCCAAAACCGAGTCCGTATCCAAAGCCGTATCCAAAACTGAAGCCGAAACCGAAGCCATATCCAAAGCCGAAGGCTCACAAATCGAAGCCTGAGTATCTAAAATAACAACGGGACGCGTGCCCGTACCGATAGAGTCCGTAAGAGAAGTCATAATGGGGATATCCCCTGTAGTAGTACAGTCCGAATCAACAATGCGCATATGTAAACGAGAACCAGGCCACCGAGGCGCCACAAAACCAGATGAGCGAGAGACAGAAACTTGGGCTTCAGATGCCGTGTACATCGTCAGCCCCCTCAAAAACCCTCCTTCTTCTCTTCCACCTTCAGCTGAGCTTGAAGCGCGTCCATCACGCTTTTCCGATCTTCGGCCGACAGGCTCCTAGCCCAGGCGGTGGGCGTTTTGAACGTCTGTGCTCGAGCCTCCCGCTTTGGTGGTTCCGTGTACCGGTCCCTCCCCCACATGTCTCGGATGTTCTTCACATCCACCCTGCAGTCCCGCACCTGGTGGCCATTCTGTCCGCAGCGGAAGCATCGCCCCTTGATGTCGACACGGTTGACGTCCATCGGCTGACCTTTGCCACCGTGCACCGTGCCGGTTCCATCGCGGCGCCATGGGACCTGCCCCCCTTGTTGCCCATTGGACGATCCTTGTCCTTTGGGTTTTTGGTTCTGCAAGGGTCCACTGCGCTGGGTCTTAAGGTCCTCCCGCTCCTGTCGCAGACCGTCGATCAGGATGATGCGCTCTTTGAGGTCCTCATATTTCTGAGGAACGTGACCGCTGTCGTAGATGGAGTCGATGGTCCGATAGTAGACGTTGTGTTTGAGCAGCTGCATGAGGTGGATAGGGTCCTGCGCCGTGGAGTATCCTGCCTTCCTTGCGAGTTGCTCGAACTTGGCGAAGTATTCATGGGCAGTGGTACCCTTCGTCTGTTTGAACCCGTCCAGTTCGACTGCGGCACGGTGCTGCTCATTGACGTCGGTGAAGGCCCCTTTGAGTGCTTTGTGGAAGTCTACCCAGGCGACCATGGCTCCATTGGCCAAGTGTGCATCCTCATACTCGGCCTTCCAGGTGCGTGCTGCCTCCCCCGTCATGTAGGTGAGAATGAAGAGGACTTTGTCCTTGTCCGTCACGAGGTCATCCTCAGCGGCTCGCATGTATTCCTCGCACGACCGCATCCAGTCATTGAAGTCCTCTCGTTTCCCAGAGAAGCCTTCAGGAGTTTTCGCGTGGACTTTCTTTCGGGGGGGTCTGGCGGCGGCTGCTGCTGGGGCACTAACAGTGACCGCAGGGGGGTTGACGGTGATGGGGGGGGCCGTGACGTTGACGGTGGGGGGTGGCAGGTTGAGGGCAGCAACAAGCACGGCAGGGATGGCGACCCATTGGCCATTTACTTCCATGAGCCAGGCATCGTCAGTGCCGTTATTCATGTGTTGGATGGGAGAGCCAGTTTGGCCGATGACAATGTTCCATGTTCCACCGATTTCGGTGCAGTTGGCAAGTTCGGCGGGGAGAGGGGGTTGGGGGTCGGTGCGGATCCACTGGGCAGCCATGATTGGTTCGTCGAGGTCGGAGAAGTTTTCGTCGGTGACAGGCGGTAGGGCGGAGGCGGCGATGAGGTTGAAGTCGGCTTCAGTGAGGTCGTCTTGGCTTTCGTTGGCGAAGTACCAACTGATGCCACTTGTTTGGGTTGCTACGAAGGCGACTTCGACAGTGGTGTCTCCGAGTTGGACAAAGAAGTCGTTTCCTCGTTCAGTGAAGCCTAGAGGGAGGGGATATATGTAGCAGTTTTCGTCCTCAATGTCGGTGTCGGAGTCAGAACTGGAGTCGGAGCCGTTGAGTCCGAACGAGGGAATTGTTTATAAGTGGGTGAGGTCGATGACCTCTGGCTGGGTGAGGTCGATGACCTCTGGCTCTGGTGTGGGGCTGGGGGTGTTGCCTGGTGTAAGGAGGCGGTGGGTGTGTCGAGTGTCCACTGGTATTTTCTCGTTGGGCGCGTAGAAGGATTTTGGGGGTTGCTCGAGTTTGTAGCGGTAGGTGACGTATGGGCAGGAGTAGACGTAGAGGTTTCCGTTTCCTTGTTCGCTTATTTTGAGGCGATAGAAGTGGATGTCTATGATGGAGTCTTCAAGTTCTTCTACGCCGAGGGCGACCTTCCAATTGTGCCAGGCCCAAGGGTCTTTAGATTCGTTGATGAGGGAGATGATAGTGTCGTGGCTGATGGGGATGAATTCTTGTACTTGCGAGCGCCAATCTTCCATGCACGAGCCCCCAGTCGAAATGGTTACTCTGTGCGGCAAGGGAAGATTTTGTCGAGGGAAGGTGGTTCTGTTATGAGATCGCAAGACGGTCTGCCTCAGTCTTCTCGACCTGTTGGCTGTCTCTTCGTCTAGGGGACACGAGCCCAAAGACTTCCTAAACCGCTTTCCTTTCGCCGCTTTTACTCGTTTCCTACACCAAAGGTGCACCTTCTACTGTCACCTCTGAGCTTTCAACTCCTGGTATTGGAGAGTCTCGAGTAGGTGTAACGTTTCGAGGAAACGTCAAGCCGGCACCGGTATACGTGCGCACGACCACAATGTCAGGGTAACGAGTCGCGTACTCTGGGGGCAATGGTCTAGGGCGGCACGGGGGAAGAACAAGGTCAGTACCAGACGGGTACTACTACTACTACGCTACAGTACGTAGGGACGGTCGTAGGGTGGTGCAAGAGTAAACCGATCTCGAGCTTATGTCAGCAACGACTAGTGCGACAGCACCAAGTTACGACACAGCTGACTAGAAGATGAGGACGACAGAGGGGAGCCGATCGGACACGGCGACAGACGAGGGAAAGCAAGCAAAGTCGGTAGAATTGACTAGCTCGAGATAAGGAATATGTACAGCGAGAGCGAGCCTTATATACACAAGAGGAGAGAGACTTAGGTAAGCAACCAATACACGGCGATCAGTAAGCAGACCAAGTATAAGTAAGCAGTCGTATGTAAAAGAGCACAGCATGAGTCAGTATCGTACAGCATGAGTCAAGAGAAAGGAGTCAGACCCGGACCGAGATGAGTCACGTGGGTCCGGGCGGGATATAGATGAGCCGGGTCCGGGCCAAGGTGGAGCCGGACCGGTGATAAGTCGATAAGTCCTAAAGCGTGTAACCGATGTAAAGTAAAAAGAAAATTATAGACCGTTCATGACAACACTCCACTATAGCTCCTACAAAGAGCTCTTCGAGAGGTTTGGCAAAGACTTCGTGCCCGTCGATCCGAAGATAGAGGCTCAGCATAAGATCAACGAGCTCGCAATGACCACCCGAGACGTCACTGACTTTATCACCGAGTTTGAGATGCTGGCAACCATGTCAGCGTACGACGACGAGGCGCTAATCCACTTTTTCAAGAAGGGACTTCAGCGCGACCTCGGCAAGCAGGTGGCCCGGTCGTACCCGTTCCCCACCAAGCTCGCGGAGTGGAAGGAGCGCGCCCACCGCATCAACCACCAGTGGCTCGAAGAGAACCCGGAGAGGAAGAGCAGTCAGTCCAAGGGGGCTGTCGCGCTCACCTCGAACGGTTCGACCAACGACTCCTCGTCGCGACGAGTCGGCGCCTTCACCAACACCTCGACCCGCCCTGCAAAGTTGACGGACGACGAGCGCGCAAAGATGATGCGCGAAGGCAAGTGCTTCATGTGTCGACAAGCCGGTCACATCTCTCGCGACTGCCCCAACCGCGACTCGGGCGCGCGACGGGTGGGCGCAGTAGAGACTGGGTCCAAGCCCCCCCCCCTGCCGATGAACACGGCTCCGTCCACTGCGAAAGCAGCTCCCGACCCATCCAAAACCATCGCGGCGATCACTCGCCAGCTGAAGGATCTGGACGCGGAAGGCAAGGAGCAGGCAGTAGCGCTGTTGAAGGACATCCTGGAATCGCAGGATTTTTGAAACGCCCCCCAGTCGCGTCGTCTGGCGGAGGCAAAGGACTTGTATCATCGGCATCTTACAATCGCTTTTCTGTATTATCATCTATGACCTCATGTGAGCAATCATATCCATCGTGTGTGCACCTCTCTACTGTCATGAAGAACAGGCAAACACCCTCGATAACGCTCAGAGTCAAGATGATCGGACGAGCGACAGGCCGACAAATCGACGCAGATGCACTGCTTGACAGCGGTGCAGAAGGAATCATCATCAATCGAAGCTTTGCTGAACGCAAGAAGCTGACCACGAGAAAACTAGAAAACCCGTTCCCCGTGCGTAACGTGGATGGCACCGAGAACATCATGGGCTGGGTACGTGACACGACGACCCAGCGAATCCGGATATACTCGCAAGACTCAAAGGCATACCATGAGGAAGAAGCTGAGTTCTTCATTACCGACATCGGTGATCACGATATGATCCTTGGAACAGACTGGCTCGATGAGCATAACCCCACCATAGACTGGCAGCAAGATCGCGTTGACATGCTCCGCTGCCCTCCCTCCTGCATCCTCTCCAAACCGACCGTGACAAACCTTGCAACAAAGCCGCGAACACCATCGTCGACCCGATCACAGCGAAAGGTTCGAGCTGATGCGGCCCCTAAGGTACCTCTAGTCCCAGACGACCCCTTCCCAGAACCAGTGTATGTCTCCTGGGCCCCTATCCCTACGTATGTCATCCCCGCGCGCAGGGTCAAAGGTGTTCGTATCCGCACATTCCATCTCTCACCTCTACCTGCCCGCCTTTTCACTGAAGACGACGACGAACGACCCAGGGTCTTCCGAGACTGGGAGATCAATGGCCTGCGTCGCGCTGGGACTCTTCCTGAAGTTGACGGCCCTAACCCGGAGGCAGTACCAATCCGCGCGGGCTTCACCAAGGCGCAAGAGCTTGCAGAGCACTCAAGGAAAATGCACGCCCGCAAACCTTTGAAGACTTGGTTCCCCCTCCATACCGCGACTTTGCACCCGTATTCGACAAGAAAACCTCTGAACGACTACCCGACCGACGACCATGGGATCATGCCATCGACATGAAGGACAGCTTCGAACCCAAGCCCTGCAAGATCTATCCGCTCTCCCCCTCCGAGCAGATCGAGCTCGATACCTTCCTTGACGACCACCTGAAGAAGGGCTACATTCGCCCATCGAAGTCACCGCAGGCAAGTCCATTCTTTTTCGTCAAAAAAAAAGGATGGGAAGCTGCGGCCTGTACAGGACTATCGAGAGCTGAACAAGGGTACCATCAAGAACGAGTATCCCTTGCCGCTAATCTCAGAAATTGTCGACCGCCTCAAAGGTGCAAAGATCTTCTCCAAGATGGACGTCCGCTGGGGGTACAACAATGTTCGCATCAAGGAAGGCGACGAGTGGAAGGCTGCGTTCAAGACGAATCGTGGCCTCTTTAAACCTACGGTGATGTTCTTTGGCCTTATGAACTCCCCCGCGATGTTCCAGGCAATGATGAACGAACTTTTCAAGGACCTTATCGACTCGGGCAAAGTCATCATCTACATGGACGACATCCTCGTATTCACTCGAACTATGGAAGAACATCGCGCCATAGTGCGACAGTGTCACGGATCGCTCCATTTCTTTCTTCGTTTGCAGACCTTGTACACGCGACGCATCACGGCACATGACTTTCCTTCGCATCACATGCTCCAACGACGTCATTGCCCGAACTTCCGAACGGCGTTCCGTATCCTTATCTATGACATCATTGCTCCGGACCTCTGTCCTCCTCCCCATGACTCCTTTCTTATTGTTCCCCCCGCTCGCACCACTATTGCATCGCATCGCACCATCGTTCCCACTTGTATATAAGGACAGTATCCCTTTTCCCTTTTTCCTCAGACTGTCCATCTCGTCATACGGTACTGTAGCGCACGTTGCACTACCCTAGACCCCGGCACTCTTGAATCTATTCTCTTCTCGCTCCTCCCATCGTCGCGACTTAGGCGGTTCATCGGTCTCATAAACTGCGTTTCTGACACCTGGACAGTCTACCCCTACGCCTACCTCGCACCCCTCTCTCCATCTACCTCTGCCGTCTCTACGACGTTAAAAACTCCCACCACGGACCTCCCGAACGCACCGGTTTTCCTCCCGTTCAACGGAAAGCCGATCACCCCCCGCGACGACGCACCACTCCCCTACCCTTGGTCCGACGCCGTCACCGTCAACTGCCTCGTCCCCGTACAGAACCTCTGCAAGAAAGATCCCTGGACCGCGCACGGCCTCAACTTCCGCATCTTCGAGTGGAGGTGGCACAAGGATCACGGTACTGTCGTCCTCGCCCTATACGTCCGGATCACTACGTGCATCAACGTAGATCTCGAACGCCTTGAATTCACCCTCCACGCCCCTACCTACCACACATACCTCATCCAGGACGCCCCCAACCCGATCCTCCAAACCAGTTTCACCTCCGTCTCCCAGTTTAACCGCCGGACCCCCGAATCCACCCCACCACCAGTCCTCCGTCCCACCATCAAGGGTAAGACCCTTCGTCGCCGCCACCACGAACATAAGATCCGCCAGGCAGTAAAAGCCGGCTACCTCACCAAGAAACTCCTCGGCCGTCGCCCCATCGCGGCGGACTTCTTCTAGACCATCATCACGTCCTCCACAGCCCCTCGTCCCCCCACTCCGAACCTCCCCCCAGGCGTTTTTCGAGACTACTGTCCCGAAGAATACTATATCCTCACCTCGCAGCAGGCTAAGGAATCCGTACGTTGGCTGCACGACGAACCAAACCGGCAACGTCGAGACTGGTACTTCGACGACCGTGACGAACAACCCTACGTCGAAGAATCGGATTTTGCCACCGCTGCGGACGTTCTACAGCGCTTCCTGAACCCCCCTCCGACCAACTCGCCCCCACCCCGTCGACGTACTGTAATTGAAGTCCCAGAAGGGATCAACCACAACGACACAACTGGGAAGTGGTACGCCTATAGACGGAACAAGAACGGAACCCCAGGACGATCAGTAGTTGAGTGGCAGCCCACTTCGTTCAGTCCCGTCCAAGATCACTGGTCGTGGCATCATAACCAGCAATTCCTCACCCCCGCCGACTTCCTTGTCGCAAAACAAGTTGAGGACGAAGTTGAAGAAGCAGAAGAACACCGACGAGAAACCCTACGCCGCCTTGATCAAGAACTCGCCCAATCCCTCACTGTCCCCCTCCCCTTCGACAAGATGTCCGATGCCGAATCCAAACCTGCCGTCTCCAAGCGGGAGATCGGCCCCAAGCCAAAGCCATTCAAAGGCGATAGACGCGACACCCTCCGGTTCTCCCTCGAGCTCCGCATGTTCCTGCGCGTTAACAAAGATGTTTATGCCACAGATGACACCAAGATGATGCTCCTCCTCAGCCTGATGGAGGACGACACGGCGAAAGCCTGGGCCACGCATCGCCGCATGGAACTCTTCGCCGACGAAGACGAGAAGGAAGACGCCGACACCCTCGACCCCACGCCCCCAACACTCCACTATAGCTCCTACAAAGAGCTCTTCGAGAGGTTTGGCAAAGACTTCGTGCCCGTCGATCCGAAGATAGAGGCTCAGCGTAAGATCAACGAGCTCGCAATGACCACCCGGGACGTCACTGACTTTATCACCGAGTTTGAGATGCTGGCAACCATGTCAGCATACGACGACGAGGCGCTAATCCACTTTTTCAAGAAGGGACTTCAGCGTGACCTTGGCAAGCAGGTGGCCCGGTCGTACCCATTCCCCACCAAGCTCGCGGAGTGGAAGGAGCGCGCCCGCCGCATCAACCACCAGTGGCTCGAAGAGAACCCGGAGAGGAAGAGCAGTCAGTCCAAGGGGGCTGTCGCGCTCACCTCAAACGGTTCGACCAACGACTCCTCGTCGCGCCGAGTTGGCGCCTTCACCAACACCTCGACCCGCCCTGCAAAGCTGACGGACGACGAGCGCGCAAAGATGATGCGCGAAGGCAAGTGCTTCATGTGTCGACAAGCCGGTCACGTCTCTCGTGACTGCCCCAACCGCGATTCGAGCGCGCGACGGGTGGGCGCAGTAGAGACTGGGTCCAAGGCCCCTCCCCTGCCGACGAACACGGCTCCGTCCACTGCGAAAGCAGCTCCCGACCCATCCAAAACCATCGCGGCGATCACTCGCCAGCTGAAGGATCTGGACGCGGAAGGCAAGGAGCAGGCAGTAGCACTGTTGAAGGACATCCTGGAATCACAGGATTTTTGAAACGCCCCCCAGTCGCGTCGTCTGGTGGAGGCAAGGGACTTTTGGTATCATCGTCGAATCGTTTCGCTGTATTATCATCCATGCATACCTGTGAGCAATCGTATCCCCCGTGTTTGTATCTGTCTACTGTCACCAAGAACAGGCAAACACCATCGATCACGCTCAAAGTCAAGCTGATCGAACGAGTTACCAAAAGAGAAATCGACGCAGACGCGCTGCTTGATAGCGGCGCAGAAGGAATTATCCTGAACCGAAGCTTCGTTGAACGCAAGAAGCTTACCACAAGAAAACTAGAAAACCCGTTCCCCGTGCGTAATGTGGACGGCACCGAGAACATCATGGGCTGGGTATGCGACGCAACGACCCAGCGGATCCGGATATACTCGCAAGATTCAAAGGCGTACCATGAGGAAGAAGCTGAGTTCTTCATCACCGACATCGGCGATCATGACATGATCCTTGGAACAGACTGGCTCGATGAGCACAATCCCACCATAGACTGGCAACGAGACCGTGTTGACATGCTCCACTGCCCCCCCTCATGCACTCTGTCCAAACCTCCTGTGACAAACCTCGCGACCAAGCCACGGAGACCATCATCGGTCCAATCACAGCGCAAGGTTGAAGCAGGTAAAACCCCGAGGACACCTCTCGTTTTGGACGATCCCTTCCCAGAGCCGACATATGTGTCCTGGACCCCAGTCCCCACTTATGTTATTCCTGCACGCAGAGTCAAAGGTGTTCGCGTCCGCACGGTCCATCGCTCCCCTCTACCCGCACAACTCTTCACTGAAGACGACGACGAGCGGCCCATGGTATTCCGAGACTGGGAGATCAATGGACTACGCCACGCCGGAATCCTCCCTGAAACCGACGGTCCTAATCCAGATGCAGTACCTATCCGCGCGGGCTTTACAAAAGCACAGGAGCTTGCAGAGCATTCAAAAGAGAACGCACGCCCGCAAACCTTTGAAGACTTAGTCCCCCCGCCGTACCGCGACTTCGCGCCTGTATTCGACAAAAAAACCTCCGAGCGACTTCCTGACCGACGGCCATGGGACCATGCTATCGACATGAAAGACGGCTTTGAACCCAAACCGTGCAAAATCTACCCCCTCTCACCTTCCGAGCAGATCGAACTCGACACCTTCCTCGACGACCACCTGAAGAAGGGCTATATCCGCCCATCGAAGTCACCTCAGGCGAGTCCGTTCTTCTTTGTGAAGAAAAAGGATGGAAAGCTGCGTCCCGTACAGGACTATCGAGAACTAAACAAGGGCACTGTCAAGAACGAATACCCCTTGCCACTGATCTCTGAAATTGTCGACCGTCTCAAAGGTGCAAAGATCTTCTCCAAGATGGATGTCCGCTGGGGCTACAACAATGTCCGCATCAAGGAAGGCGACGAGTGGAAGGCTGCGTTCAAGACGAATCGCGGTCTCTTCGAACCTACGGTGATGTTTTTCGGGCTTATGAACTCCCCTGCGACATTTCAGGCAATGATGAATGAACTGTTCAAGGATCTCATCGACTCGGGCAAGGTCATCATCTACATGGACGACATCTTGGTGTTCACTCGCACCATGAACGAACACCGTGCCATAGTGCAGCAGGTTCTGCAGCGTTTGCAAGACAACGACCTCTTCCTCAAACCGGAGAAATGCGTCTTTGAGCAAGACTCTGTCGAATACCTCGGACTCATCATCTCGCACGACAAGATCGCTATGGACCCCGTCAAGGTAGCAGGTATTCAGGACTGGCCGATACCACGAACGGTCAAAGATGTGCAATCCTTCCTCGGCTTTGGCAACTTCTACCGACGTTTCATCAAGGACTTCTCCAAGGTTGCACGACCTCTATTTGACCTGACAAAGAAGGACTGCACATGGGACTGGTCGACGGACTGCCAAACTGCGTTTGACGCACTGAAAGCTGCGTTTACTTCCTCCCCCGTCTTGGTCATGCCTGACCCAAAGAAGCCTTACCTCGTTGAAGTCGATGCCTCGGACTTTGCTACTGGAGGTATACTCTCGCAGAAAGGCGACGACGGTCACTGGCATCCAGTGGCGTATCTGTCCAAGGCCCTATCGGAACCGGAACGGAACTACGACATCTACGACAAGGAGCTACTTGCGATCATCCGTGCGCTTGAAGCCTGGCGCCACTACCTCGAAGGCGCCCCCGACACCGTCGAAATCTGGACAGATCACAAGAACCTGGAGCACTTCAAGACGGCACAGAAGCTGAGCCGCCGACAGGCACGTTGGGCTCTATTCCTCACTCGATTTGACTTCTCGCTCGTTCATAAACCAGGAATTTCCCACCGCCCGGATCCAATGTCTCGACGACCCGATCACAAGGATGGTGTTGAAAACGACAACAAGGAGCGCGTCTTGCTTGACCCCAAGTACTTCCAAGTACGCGCAACAAGGCCAGGAGCAGTAACCTCCCTCGGTGATGTCGAACTCCGACGACGTATCCGCGACTGCAAAACCAAGGACATCGAGGTCGTTCAAGCCCTGGACGCCATCTTACGAAACGGACCACGTACACTCGTCAAGAACCTTCAAGAGTGGAACTACGAAGAAGGCCTGGTCCTGTTTAGAGGAAAGGTATATGTCCCTGCGGATGACGAGTTGCAACGCGACATTGTCAAAATGTACCATGAATCGCCCCTGGCTGGACACCCCGGTCGCTTCAAGACTTACGAGCTTGTGAGTCGTGAATATTGGTGGCCTGGCATGTCTGTCTTTGTCCGCGACTTCGTAGCAGGATGCGCAACCTGCCAGTCGACAAAGACACAGAGCAGCCGACCCCACGTCGACATGATCCCAAACGAAGTACCCGATCGACCATTTGGCGTCATCTCCACCGACTTCATCGTTGAACTCCCTGACTGCGAAGGCTATAACGCCGTCAATGTCGTGGTCGATCGCCTCACCAAGATGGTGGTTACCACCCCATGTACAACGAAGATCACCAGTGATGGCACGGCCGACATTCTCTTTGACAAGGTATACCGACACTACGGCTTAGCAGACAAGATCATCTCGGATCGTGGACCCCAATTTGCTGGACAGGTGATGCGTACACTCAACGAGAAGCTCGGGATCAAGTCCGCCCTCAGCACAGCGTATCACCCACAGACAGACGGCCAAACCGAACGCGAGAACCAGAACCTCGAGCAGTTCCTGCGAGTATTCTGCAACTACCGTCAAGACGACTGGGTGAAGTGGTTGCCCTTCTTCGAGTTTTCTCACAACTCTCGCACCCATGCAGCTACTGGAAAGGCTCCCTTTGAAGTCCTCTACGGCTTCCTCCCGAAAATGTACCCATCCGTAAACCCGTCCTCAAAGGTCCCCGCAGTTGAAGAACGCCTCCGTCAACTTGAAGAAGTCCGACAGGAGATCAAGGCCAGCCTTGCCCTCGCATCAGACTTGATGAAGCACTACAATGGCGACACGGTCAGCGAATCAACGCAGTTTGCCGTCGGAGACAAAGTATGGCTAGAAGGCAAAAACCTGAAGACGACGAGACCGAAAGCTAAGCTTGCTGCCAAACGATTTGGACCCTTCGAAATCATTGACGTCATCAGCCCAGTCAACTACCGCTTGAAGCTGCCGAAGACGTGGCGAATCCATCCAGTCTTCCATGCCTCGCTGCTCACCGCGTACAAGGAGACAGCCGCTCACGGGCCAAATTATGAACAGCCGCCACCAGACCTCATCGACGATGAAGAAGAATACGACGTTGAAGACATTGTCGACTCTAAACCAACTCGTAACAAGAAAGGTATTCAGTACCTCGTCAAGTGGGCCGGCTATCCCGACTCCGAAAACACCTGGCTCCCGCGTTCGTCGCTCTCAAAGGTTACCGACATGATTGACGCTTTCCACAAGCGCCATCCAAATGCGCCCCGCCCTGTGCGTTCCCTCGGCATCTCCTTTGACGATTTCCTCGGATCTACCCTTGCAGATGACATTGCGCTCCAGGCGAAAGCGCGTCTTAAAGGGGGGGTAATGTCACGGATCGCTCCATTTCTTTCTTCGTTTGCAGACCTTGTACACGCGACGCATCACGGCACATGACTTTCCTTCGCATCACATGCTCCAACGACGTCATTGCCCGAACTTCCGAACGGCGTTCCGTATCCTTATCTATGACATCATTGCTCCGGACCTCTGTCCTCCTCCCCATGACTCCTTTCTTATTGTTCCCCCCGCTCGCACCACTATTGCATCGCATCGCACCATCGTTCCCACTTGTATATAAGGACAGTATCCCTTTTCCCTTTTTCCTCAGACTGTCCATCTCGTCATACGGTACTGTAGCGCACGTTGCACTACCCTAGACCCCGGCACTCTCGAATCTATTTTCTTCTCGCTCCTCCCATCGTCGCGACTTAGGCGGTTCATCGGTCTCATAAACTGCGTTTCTGACAGGGACTGGGTGCCATCGTTCATTTGTTCCACAAGATCCAACTTTGTCTGGGATTCCTCAACAATAACGCCGCTCTCCCTCCAGAGCTCAAGACAAAGGATTTGAGGGTAGCAGGGAGCCTCCTGAAAACGGCCGAGGCCACGCTCCAAAAGGTACATCCCGCCGCAAGACACTTTATCGCTCCCCAAATTTGGCGTCGCATGGAAGATGGGGTGGACGTTCTTGGCAAGGGTGAGTGCCATTTGAGTTGTCGGTTATCCATCACTCACTGGTCCGCGGACATACCCATTTAGCATTGTGGCTCCTTCAGGCAAACACCGTACTATATGAAATCGCTGATGTCGACACCGGGGTTTATGGCGCTCTTGGTCGGTACACGGATGACCTGGCCGGCCGGCTAGAACAAGCCGAGAAAGATTTGGACAAGTTGGAAGGACAAGATTCCGCGTTGAGGGAGGATGCAGAAAAGCAGGGGTGGGAGTATAATCCGGTTCTTCCGATCAGTCTATGGGAAGCCGTATTCGTACAGGAGCACAAGGTGGATCACATCCTTCGGAAAATGGACCTCCTGGAGAAGGAGGACCAATCCTCACGGGAACTCCGGTTTTGGCAGAGGTGGTATAACCTTGCCTACCTCCGACGACGGCATGCTTTGGACGGTTTCCTCAGCCTGGAGTCATTTTTGCTGAATCCTGTCAGCCATTTCACCTTGAAACCCGACGATTTTGACAGCCCTTTGGCTCAAAGTCCCACGGCATTGACCGACCGAGGTCCGATTGATGTACATCTTTGTCGAAAAGCATGGGGTAGGTGGTATTTGGGGAAATGGTTTGAGGACATGCCTACGGACTACTACCTGTTGTACTAGGCGGTCTCCTGTCAAAAGGATAATAGTATACGTTGATATCCGCTCCTCGCTTTTTGTCATGCAGGCACCCACGAATTCATCAATTGCCTCTCAAACTGCAGAACTGAAAGTGCCACTCCACTGGAGTCAGAGAATCCAACTACTCCACTTCCCCCCCTGGGCTAGTATTCCTTTTCTATCCTATTCCCGATGTCCAGATGCCCGTTGTCTCAGGGGGCCATTCCTGCGGAGGTGCAATCCCGCGCACATTAATTCCCGGACCTGGGACAACGGACATACTTATCCGCGGCATCGCAACCCCCGCGGATCTACAACCCGGGGAATTCTTTCGGCCCTTACGCCGATGGGCGTCGAAGGATACGCGTCGGGACAAACGACAGGCATTTAGGACCGGCCCAGGAACGATCGCCTCGTGCCATATCATGTGGCCTGCCTCGTTACCTGGACCCTCACCCAAGGACATACTTAATCTCACGTGCACGGGGACGTTAACAGCATCTGAGATGTCTTCTCCCCCCTCCCTGAATTCATCCCCCATCCCCTCTGTGTCGTCGTCCATTTACGACCCAGAATTCTATCAAGACGACACCACACTAGAGCCATTCCATGTCTTCACACGTTTGCCCATAGAGCTCAACAAGGCCATTATCGACGAGGCGATCGCTGATGGCATCGCCGATCACCTCTTCTGGCCAAGTCTGCCCGAGACCACGCGTGACATGGTCTGGATCCACCCACCTCCTGCCTCGTCCTTCGTGGTAGTGCGGTGCCTCAATCGGGCCCTCCACGATTATTGCTGGAAGGTTATTCGGCTCCTCCTGGCGGACAATGACATCCGCGATGCCACGTGCGTTATCCCTTGATACACGGCTTGCCTCGTTTGCTAACGTATTCAATTATCAAGCCGTACCATCAAGCTCCTGCGGGGGGACGTCGTTCTCAACTACTGTGGTCCACGCCGTCGCAGTCAGATCCGTAGCATGTTCGAATGGCCCCACGATAATTGGTATCCGGATCTCTTCACTCGAGGCCCTGGTCTTGGAGTCGTTGTCCATATCTTCCAAAAGATTCAACTGGCCATGGAATTCTACCCACGGAATGGCCCTATTCCACCAGAGCTCACGGTCACTCACCGCCAGACCCGAGCGGGCGACATCTTCTACCTCAAAGATGCCCGGAAGGCTCTCCGCGAAATCCACCCTGCCGTGAAGCACTTCATACAACCTGAGGTGCGGCGGCGTATGGAGGAGGGCATTGATGTACTTGGGAAGAGTGAGTTGTTGTTTCCTGCCTTCCTGTCTCTCCCTGACATCTACCCCTATTTCTTGGACGTAGTGGCATGGCTTCGGAAGTCGCTCGACATCCTGGGCCCCATCGGAGACGGCGCCTCCGGATTCTACGGGTCCTTTGGCCCATATGCCAAGCATCCTGAATCCCGTCTCGAGGACGTGGAGAAGCGGTTGGACGAGTTGGAAGAGTATGATGCCGCGAGCCGCGCAAACGCGGAGAAGGACGGATGGGAGTACAATCCTGTGATTCCCTCCAACCTATGGTGGATAGGGACGCTCGACGGGGAGGAAACCTATGCCCTCTTTCCAAGGATGACCCAATTGGAGTTGGAAGACCCAGACTCCGCCGAGCTCGCCATGTGGCGGAGGTGGTATCGCCTGGCATTTTTAACCCGTCGTCAGCCTTTAGACGGCTTACTCCCCTTCTCGTCGTTCCGTGACCAGAAGTTCAATCACTACGTCGTGAAGGACGGTGACGGGGATTCGGCGCTGTCGCGATTGCCACCAGAGGTGACTGCCCACGGGCTATATGACCCACGCGGCTTGCAGCAGAGATGGGGCGACAGATGGGAGAGCAAGTGGTTTGGCGCTGTCGGCTTGTAAAATGTACCATTCACAATGTGTATTGTCCGTCATTATGCTCGTGCTGTTCTTTCCCCGCAGGTTTTGTAATAGTATTTGGTCAATTCGGTCGTTCTGTTGAAGCCCCTTCAGAAGGAGGAGGCCACAGCTCATCCTCCACGATGCTAACTTGTTCCTCCATCACCACGATCAAAGCGTTCATATGGGGGCTGATTCCTGCGGGTGGGCTTCCTGCAGTGCACTCCTGACGGCAACGTTTGCGCGGCGAATTTCAACGCGGAAGATGTTGCCACGGAACCTGTTCCCTCAGTGGGTGTCACCACGGTGATTGTTCCCATGGCGGTGGTCCCCGCGGTGATTGTCCTCGCAACGGCGGTCCCCGCGGCAATTGTCCCCGCGGCAATTGTCCCCGCGGCAATTGTCCCCGCGGCAATTGTCCCCGCGGCGGTTGTCCCTGCGGCGGGCTTCCCCGCGGTGATTGTCCCCGTGGGAATTGAACCTCCCTGCAGAGAATAGTGCACAGCATTTGTGGTACCGGTAACTTCCGTGGGAATCTGCTCCCTGTCATTGCTCTGCCAGACAATGTTTCCTGATCCGGGGGGCAAGCGCCCGAGACAATGTGGACAGTGCGTGTTCAGCCTCGAGGCAGCCAGGGTGTGACATTGTAACAGCTCCTCGTTCTTTTCTTTCAACCACCTTCTCAATAGTTCCACTGAAGTCGCCGGATATGCAGAATATCTCGAGCCCAATCAAAGCGGCCTTCCTTTTCTCCGGCGATGCTCTTACCTTTGCCTCCCGCCTTGCCGATTACGTCCAGGACAGGTTTCTCAGCCACGTGAACCTTGTCAACCCGATTGAACCGTCAGACCTGCCTCCAGATCTGACAGCCTGGAGGCCGGAGTTCATTGTTGAAGCAGAGCACCTCGCCATCGGGCTGGCGTCGGCATACAGTCATAGAGGTACGCCATGCCTCATCAGTGGGCTGACGATCGGCTAACTGGTCCGGCATGACTCAGTCCGTTTACCATGGAACGCACGCGACTACGCACACGATCTCTCCTCGAAGCCCACGGGGCAGAATGCATCGTATGAGGCCCGCATGGCCAACAGTTATCCTCCCCCGTACTCTGAGCCGACGCAGATCGATGACCATTGTATTATTACGGACAACGACGTTGCGGTCCTCGTGTGGCACGTTCCGAACATGGTGACCCCTGATAGAGTGGTACGATGGCCGAGTCTTTGGCCGAAATGTGCATTCCAAGCTGACGTCTGTCCAGCAGATTATGGTGGACTTGGCGAAGGTGGTGGAGAAAGATCTTCAGCGCGGCATGACGGGGACCGAAAATATTCGTACCGGCTCCCGTTACTTTAAAGCTTCCTCAAAATGCGCCGTAATATTCCCGGGCCGGATCCAGTTCTCTCCGGCTAACAAGCAAACAGGACATCCGGTAGGTCAACGAGGATCATTGTCAAAATCCACAGTTTTCATTCGCACTGTCATTGCAGATATCCAACCACGGCCTTTTCGTGGGATCAGCCTTGCAAACCCCGCGAGGCAAATCGTGGCTGCTGTCGTCACTGGAGACCCTAGCCTTATTCTCCGCGGCGATCCGTGTCATGCATCCGCCTCAATACGCGGCCGCAATGGCTCTCCTTTCCCGCCTTGCAGATGAATATCGCGAACACAGTGTGGGCGACTTTCTCGGTCGCTGGGTGTCCGTTTTCACGGGACTCAATATTATTGCAAACCGTGAGACAGTGATTCACCAGGACGCCAACGCTCCGTCGTCCTCCCACGACTTACTCGTGACCGTTCTTGGTGACTTAACCACCACACTGGATTTGCCCACCCTGAATATCCGCCTGTCGTACTCATCGGGAACTGGGGTGGCGATTGCCGGAAAGTTCATCCCGCTCCCCGGGAGCGTAGTAGGATCCTGTCCATCGCTCTATCCGATGGAATGGATGATGACGGTGTGATTCCCGCAGGCATGCAGTTGCAAAACAATGACGGCCAAGGCATGAGAGGCAGTGATAGCTTCCTTCCCTCCAATCGATCACACACCTCTCACTGTCTGGCACTGCCTCAGTTGCGAGATGACGATGGTGTACTCGTCCGCTTGGGCAGATATTCGCGAAGATAATCATTCGGAGACTTGATCGTTTGGATTGAGATGCCCGCACGATCATGGATAATGAGACTCTCACCTTTCCAATGGGGACCTTCAATCCAATCCTCGCAACTCCCGCATCTTGAAGATAACCGGCACTTCTCGGGATGGGTAGGGCGTTGCATTCCCCGAGCGGCGGGCGTAGGGGGCAACGAAGTTGGAGGAGACGACCCAGTAGACATTTTCTGACGTACTGCCGTTGACGCACACCACGGGTTGTTTTTCTTCTCGATAAGGGTCTTCACGCGGGCGCGGGGATCGCTGGATCGGAAACTGCTTCCACGACGCCTTGCCCACGTTCGATGGGAGCGTTGAAACGTCGTGTGTTCGTTGCCATAGTATGTCGCCTGTGAGGAAGAGACAGGAAAGGAACAAACGGTAGGATAGATAAGGGAGAGTGGATATATACAAATTCGTCGGCTGACTCAGCGAGCCGATCTAGGTCCAGTCACATGCTGGTCCATGTATTTCTGTTGTCATCCAGTCAATTGATAAGCCAATGCGCAAGAGTCTCTTCCCTTATGTAGGATGCGTACATATACGACCCAGCTCTGTAGGTAGTACGCGT